>CM050419.1:21404668-21619712 GCA_027564155.1 Gymnocypris eckloni scoliostomus | reverse complement strand
TTAATCTATGCCACCCCTAGTTTACGTTTTTTTTTAATTGAGTCAACAAGAATATTTTTCGTTCGATTTTACTTGTGTAACTAGGAAGTGGATTTCCTTCCCATCATGCTTTGCACAGGGCTGGATAAGGAGAGTACATCTTGAAATAAAATGTTATTTTAGGCATTTTTTATTTAGATGATAAAATTGGGAGACTTGTTAATGTTTAATGTTCTTTTATGTTTGTCTTTAAAAGAGTTTCTGGTATGTTAGTGTTTTGGGGGGTTACCATTGTGGTAAAGTGTAGAGCATGTGCTTGGGTTGAGGACCAGCTAACATAAAACATTTGTTTTAATAACAAAGAAACAATTATGGGCATGCCATGGATGTAACAATATCATCATATGCTATGCCTAACAAATTGGCTAATGCCTTAAGTTAAGTAAATCCAACAAATAATTTATTTTGAGTGTAGAAACAATTTATTATCCAGTTAAATGTTTTAGCAAGCATAAAAACATCACTTCATCAATTTAATTTTAACTATATTTGATCAAATTGAGTTGGCCCAACTCAATTACAATTCATCCAATGAATTATTTTTTTAGGCTACTGATGTTAAAATCACAATGTAGCGGCTGGATTGCAACTATTACATATATAATTTGCCTATTTACATTGTCTATTTTGTATGTATATACATAATTTATCTGTTGTATGTTTCTTTATTTGCTTATCATATTTTATATTTTACTGTGCCCTGCTATTATTTTGTGCACAGGCATGGCATGGCAAAACTTTATCTAGTAGGAATGACCCAATTTTTTTTTGTAGTCTTCACTGAAGGAATTTAAGTTTATACAACAAGATTACAACAACTCATTTCAAACAAATTCGATTTTGGTGTAAACATGTAATTAAATTTCGTGGAAAAGTTTACTCTAATTTTTTTAAGTTTGTTCAACAACTTTTTTTTTTGAGTGTATGGAGAGTCCCCGTAAACCATAAAAACCAACGTGTGTGTGTGTGTGTGTGCTGTTTGGGCACATGCTGGTATAAGTCTGTGTGTGTGGTGGTGGTGGGGGTGGGCAGCTCCTGCTGAGAGATTGCACTGACTGCTGAGTTATTGCTCTTTAATTATCAATTACTGCTGCAGTGGTAGAGCAGAAGAGGTGCTAATGAAAACAGAGGAAGCATTAAAATACGCACAGTGTATAGAGGGACAGAAAGGTGTTGCTTGTTGAGTGTTGCTGAAAAGTACTCATTGTCATGCCATACAAAATGTAGATTAGTTTGTTTGAGTTTGTCATTGAGACAGATTTGGAGAAATAACATTACATTAGTATTACATTCACTGACGAAAGCAATATTGTTGATAGAAGACTCATTAAAACAGAAAATAACGGTTGAAGTCATCTTAATGATGGATTTGATTATTGCAAGCAAGCATATTTTGCTTCACAAGAAATGTATTAATGAACTTGAGTTATGTTATGATTATGATGTTTTATTAAAGTTGTTTAATATCTCATTCTGATGGCACCAATTCACAACAGAGGATCCATTGGTAAGACTAATGATGAATACCTTGGATGGCCTGAAGTTTAGTACATTTACATTTTTAAATGAACTATACTTTTATCCAAGTAAATTCTAAAGGTGTAGATGTTTGTATAATCTGGACATAGGCCTACTAAATATGGCCTGTTGCCATTCTCATGTGACCTACAATATAAACTGTATTACTGCTAGTTTTTAATAACATAAATCACCCCCCTTATAAATATATATATATATATATATATATATATATAAAGTGCTGAAATGAGCTTTTAATATATCATATATATAATAATTAGGGATGTCAGTTGATTAAAACATTTAATCTAGTTAATTACATGATGTGCCGATTAATTACTAGCAAAATAAATTTGACTTTGAAAATACAAAAGATTATTTAAAGCTATTTTGTGTTAAATGAGAAAGTATCAGTAGACATTACAAATTGTAGCTTTAGAAATAAAAAATATATTTTATTCAGCATTCAACGTCCTAACACAAACTATGGAACATAAAAGAAGATAATTTGAGAAACATCTCAGTATTTTTTGTTCATATAATGAAAGTCATTGATCACCAAAGCAGCTTTGTTACCAGTCTTCAAAATACCTTCTTTTATGTTACACAAAATTATGTTCTATTTCATCTCAGTCAACACGCCACAGTATGGGTCAGCCTTGCTAAGGATGAGCTATCAGGAGACGGTATATCAAATTAGCCATGCCCCGCTTGCAATCACGGTCTATTAATACAGGTGCGAAGCAGCCGGCGCTTTCTCTTTTTGCCTCCTACCTATCGATGAAAGCAGGTTGACGGTAAGATTTCGCTGTGCGTTCTTGTGTTATATTTTGCTGACCGGAGTCTCTTTACCCGCGAGGGTTTAAACAGCCGTGTTGGCACATGCTTTTTGTAAACAAGCGCGTTGTGAGATTAAAGAAGCCTCTTTTACCCGCGAGGGTGAATGCTACAGTGATTGTTTGTGTGTTTCACGTTTAAAACATAAGGTGAGTATATTTATTTTTATATTTATATACATATATATCGTGTTGATATATATATATATATATATATGAAAATACATATAATACCATTAATTATATATAAATATTTCATAACAAACAGCCAAAGAGGGGCCTCTTCACTGGTAAGGGTGAAAGCTACCGAGTAGAAAAAGCTGTTTGTGATTATAGTGTGGAGTCTTATTGTAATTCAGACGAAGAGGCCTCTTCGTCTCTGGAGACAAAGCCATCTAACTGATTCAAGTTTCCTAGTTTTAGGATGCAAGAGGAGAACACCACTGGTTTACCCCTGAGATGTCTGCAGGCAGAGAGCCACTTCGGTCTGAACGTGATCCTCGGGAGGAAGGGGTCAGGCGTAAACAAGCTCAGAACGCAAACATGTAGAAGGGGACATGGGTCAGCTTCAGGAGCAAATGCAAGGTATGCAGGAGACAATGAATACTTTGTTAGAGGCTCAGCAATTGGCAGTAGAACTTCAAGACTTGGGGCTGCCATTATCAAAACGGCCATGCCGCCACCCTGATGAGCTTTCAGTGGCAGCGTCTGGAGTGTTTGGAAGGGATGACAATTATGTGCCTTCAGAACAAGAGGACATCTCTGAGTCAGAAACGGGGGATAGTGCTTCTGAGGCCTCAGAGGATATTGCACTGGACCCTTCAGATAAAGCAGTGCAGAGCAGCTCCTCCAGAGAAGCCCAGCGTTCAAAACTGCCTTCCCAGGGTGCTTCAACATCAACCTCAGTGTTTGATAGAGGCCCTCAGCGTTCGAAAATCAGAAGGGTTGCCGATACTTCCTGATTTAATGTCGGAGTTGCAGTCTTCCTGGAAGGCTCCTAGTTTTACGTCACTCCCTAGGACACAGCTGGGCAACCTGGCAGGGGCAGCAACTCATGGGCTGGCTACAGCTCCTCAGATCGGACCCACATTTGCTATGTTGAATGGGGCTATGGCCAGGATTGGAAGGGATGCTACACACCCTAACAAGCATGGTAGAATAATTGACAGTCAGCTGCGGAAAGCCTATCATGCCTCTACCTTGTCGGCAAGACTGGCATGCACAAACTCTCTCCTCTTGGTTTATTTAGAGGGTCTACTGCAGGATTTGTCCTCCACTTTGACAGATGAAGAAAGAATCCCAGAAACATTGCGAGTGGTTGACATGCTGATCCGAGGAACAAGTGCGAATGCCCAAGCCCTGGGGCAATCCATGGCCAATATGGTTCAAGCACGTCGTCAGGTATGGCTATCTCAAGCTAATTTATTGGATCAAGATTGCATGGCAGTCATTGCTGTCCCATTAGTGCCGGGGGAGGTCTTTGGACCCCCTGCAGAAGCAGCCTTTGAGCAGTCTCGTAGAACAAGAGAACTGACTCGATCAGTGGTTAGAGCACCAGCTAATCGTGGGCTACGCACATCAGCTGGGAGCAGCAATTGGGCTCGGGCAGAATCATCAAGCCAGGCCTTCGTAGGTCTCCGCCGGTTTGCTGCCTAAGGGGCACCCGCAAGACCAAGCCAAGGAGTCCGGCAGTCCTTCGTAGAACACTTCCAGCACACATGGAGCAGGTGAAAGAAACCGTTTCTGACGTTTATCAACCTCCGGCCCCACATTTTTCCAGTCAACATCTCTTCCACTGGCGCCAATGCACTCAATGTCCATGGGTGCTGAGCACCTTGGAGTTCGGATACAGGCTCCAATTCAAATCCAAGCCACCCCAATTTCAAGGGATTGTTCCTACTGTTTTGAGAGAAGAGATGCAATACAGGTCTCTGAAAGACGAAGTGTCAGTTCTAGGACAGGGGTTTTATTCAACCTATTTCCTGATTCCAAAGAAAGATGGACCCTTCGGCCCATCCTGAATCTCAGGAAGTTCAATCATCATTTAAGGCGTTTGCCCTTTCGTATGCTTTGTCTTTCAACCCTTTTAACTTTCAGCAGACAAGGGTACTGGTTCACAACAGTGGATCTCCAGGATGCCTATTTCCACATCCCAATTCACAAGGACCACGAGAAGTACCTCAGATTTTACTTTCAGAACGCGCACGATTACAACGTTCTCCCTTCGGTCTGTCATTGGCTCCTCGCACCTTCACCAAATGTATGAATGCGGCACTCATTCCTCTTCATTGTCAGGGACTACGTATTTTCCAATTACCTGGACGATTGGGTAATTTGCTCTCCTACAGAGCAGCAGGCCAGGAACAACACAAAGGTGGTCCTAGGCCACTTGCAGAAATTGGGGTTGACTCTGAACAGCAAAAATAGTTGTCTCACTCACCACAAGAGTGGTGACATACCTAGGCTTGAATTTGAATTCGATTATAATGAAAGCATCTCTGACTCCACAGAGGCGGTCAGTGTTGAAGGAGTGCCTGTACAAGTTCCTCAAAAAGGAGCAAGTTACAGTGAGGTTGGGTCGGAGACTGCTTGGCCTAATGGCGGCAGCCTGTCAGGTGGTGCCATTGGGGTTGCTTCACATGCGCCCATTATAGCGATGGTTAGCAAAGTACAAAGTGAGTCCATATGAGAATGGACAGTGACTGGTTCCAAGAGACCTGGATTGTCTTCCAGCAAGTCAAGTGGTGGCTCTCAACTCCAGGCCTGAAGGAAGGAGTCAAGCTGGGACCGTTATGTTCAAGGGAGACCATAACAACAGATGCCTCACAGGCAGGCTGGGGTGCTGTCTGGAGAGGAAATCCAGTACAAGGAAAATGGGAGGCCTCGTGGATAGGAGAACACATAAACCTATTGGAGCTAGAGGCAGTATTTCGGGCCTTGATCCATTTTCTTCCTCAGTTTCAGGAGAAGCGGGTGATTGTTCGTTCAGACAGCACAACAGTCGTGTCATACATAAATCACCAGGGCGGTGTACGTTCAATATCCCTACACAGGAAGGCTCGGGATCTCCTGTTATGGGCACATGCTCAAGGGGTGTCCCTGAGTGCTGTACACTTACCGGGGGAGGACAATGTAGCAGCCGACCTCTTGTCAAGGGGGGGTCCCAGGCCAGAAGAATGGGGACTTCACCCAGCACTGATACAGGCCACCTGGCTTCGTTTCGGGAAGGCCAAAGTAGATATTTTTGCCACACAGGAAAACACACACTGTCCCCTGTGGTATTCGATGGTTGGCCCTAGGGGTGGATGCTCTGGCAAACAAATGGCCCCCAGTACTCCTGTATGCATTTCCTCCTTTCCCACTTCTGCCTGCAGTCCTGGCCAAGGTGAGAATGTTGAAGGCCAAAGTCCTGCTGGTGGCACCAGATTGGCCTCAACAGTCATGGATGCCGGATCTAATCGCTTTGCTGAGAGGGTCACCATGGTGTCTCCCAGTCATACAGGACATGCTGTCTCAGGCCCAAGGTCAGATCTCCCTGCCGAATTCAGGGAAGAACAGGTATCTTGGAAAAGCAGTTCTAACTAGTTTGCGGGGCAGCCAAAGCCCCGTCTACAAGGCGGCTTTATGCTTCTAGATGGGGGAAGTTTTCTAGATGGTGTCAGTCCATGGAGATAGACCCATTTTCTTGTGAAGTAGATTCAATAATGTTATTTCTCCAATACCTGCTGGAGACTGGAATAACAGAATCAACCTTGAGAGGGTATGTAGCTGCAATATCTGATCGTCATGAAGGCTACGTAGGTAACACAGTGGGGTTTCAACCCCTTATCAGGCATTATCTGAAGGGGGCTCGCAGACTGAGTCCATCTCGAGCTTGGCTAATTCCCTCATGGGATCTGGGTATTGTCTTGAAAGCCATGACAGAACCACCTTTTGAACTGTTAGATGAAATACGGTTGGAATTTCTCACATTGAAGACTGCTTTTCTTTTGGCTGTTTCTTCAGTTAAGAGGTGAGTGAAATACGTGCATTCTCTGTGCACCCTGTGTGTTTAAGATTAGGAGAAGAAGTCTCGTCTATTTCACTTCTTCCAAACCCCTCATTTCTGCCAAAAGTCCTGCCCGGTCCTTTGTTTCCTGGCCCTTGGTTCTAGAACCCTTCCATCCACCTCCTCACAATTCAGCGGAATCAGCAAGACTGCATTTGATCTGTCCAGTCAGGGCACTGAGAAGATACATCTCTTGCACACAGCAGATAAGGCATAGCGATCAGCTATTTGTCTGTTATGGAGACTCTGTGCAAGGCCAGGCGGTGTCCAAGCAAAGGCTGGCAAATGGGTGGTCAGGCTGATAGAGCTAGCCTATCACAGTGCAGGAATGACTCCTCCACAGGGAGTGGTGGCCCACTCTACAAGAGGAGTGGCTGCCTCCTGGGCATTGTCTTCTCTGGAGGATGTGTGTGCAGCAGCTGGTTGGTCATCATCTATGACATTTGCCAAATTCTATTGTCTGGATGTTGCTACGACAGTCACATTGACTGTCCTGCAAACAGCAGAACAAGTATGATCTGCCTAATGCAGACAATATCAAGGTGCGCTAAACCCTCTGATTTAACTGTGTAAATGAATGGAAAACTAATAAATGTTCTGTTAGCATGGATTGGTTTCCTTGACTTATTGCCCCGCTTGGGTCTTCTCCCCTCCTGACCTTATCTGGTACACAGTTGATCCATACCGTGGCAGGTTGACTGAGATGAAATAGAATGATGGGTTACGTAGGTAACCTAGTTCTGTGAATTAAGTCAACACGCCACATGGCGTGGTCACTCGGGGAGCATTTGTCACTAGTCGGCAAAAGAGAAAGCGCCGGCTGCTTCGCACCTGTATTAATAGACCGTGATTGCAAGCGGGGCGTGGCTAATTTTATATTCCATCTCCTGACAGCTCATCCTTAGCAAGGCTGACCCATACTGTGGCGTGTTGACTTCATTCACAGAACTAGGTTACCTACGTAACCCATCATTTTATTAACAAAGTTCGAGGAGCACGTTCAGATAATTAACTTAATTAACATGGGAGGAGTTAAGTAATCAGTAATCAACCCAGTTAACAAGATAAGAGGTGTGTATATATACACAACAGATTTATCTCTGTTCCTTGACAGTTTTCCAGCATCCTTCCACCACCTCTTCTCCGCACTTACAACTATTCCTGTCCTAACCTATAGGGGAGTACTCAGGATTCGGGCCTCCAAGTACCGAGCTCGGAGGCCTCCCCTCGGACAGCACGCCAAATATACATAAACTTTATTCTATTTTGTTTCATGTAAGTGTGAACTTGTGAAAGAAAGATTTGAAACGACATGAGAGTGATCGAGTGATGGGGGGTGAACTAGGCCTATCCCTTTAATGTTTTTATTTGTATTATTATCATTTTTTTTATTTTTATTATACTCTAAATAAGAAAATAAATCTGCCAGCAGGTGGCGGTAAATGATATTAATTTGTTCAAATGGCTGTTTCTTTCAGGAAATAAGTAAATGGCTCTCTTTGTGAATGGGCCTTTGAATCATTGATTCACTTGATTCGTTCAAAACGCAGATTCATTCAGAAACTAAACACCACTGTGTTGCTCGGAGACGTGCAACAATTCTGTGTGGTTACATACATAACCTGAGACGTTCCCCTTCGTGGGAATTTCGAACTGCGTCCTGTAGGGGTCACTATGGGGGAAAAACTACCCACAACACCATGCTGAGGGGAGTGCAAGCCAAACACAAAGGTGAGCACTAAGTACCAACTCTACCAGGCAACTCTAACCTTCTGTGCCCATCTCTGATCCTCAGACCAGGACGGACCAGGACCCCTACGTTGTTCGGGCTCAGACCTGGACCTTCTTGGAATGAAGGATTTGAAGGCTGCTGAGCGGGTCTTCGCCTCCCTAAACTTCTCGTCCACCGTCGCGACAGGGGTACCGAAAAGCTCGGAAGGCGAGACTGGAGCATCGAGAAGAAAGCCCTTCTCTTTCTTCCCGATATCTGCCAGGTTCACCCACAGATGTCTCTCCGTTACCACCATGGCTGCCATAGACCTGCCCATAGCAGTGGCAGCCTGCTTAGTGGCACGGAGGGCCAAATCCGTGGTGCGGCGCAGCTCAGCTACCTCATCAGGTGACAAGCCCTGACCCTTATCCAGGTCTTTCAGCAGATCAGCCTGGTACGCTTGAAGCACTGGGGCAGCCGTGGCCTAATGGATAGAGCGGTGGACTTGTAACCCGAGGTTGTGGGTTCGAATCTTGACTCTGGCAGGAATTGTCCACGACTGAGGTGAGACCCTTCAGCAAGGCAACGAACCCCCAACTGCTCCCCGGGTGCCGCAGCATTGGCTGCCCACTGCTCCAGGTGTGTGTGTGTACTTGGATGGGTTAAATGCAGAGAACATTGTTGGGTAGATTGTTCCAGAGCGCTAAATAGAAAAGATCTGTCTCAGTTGATTTTGATATTCTAGGTATTATCAAATGGCCAGAGTTTTGAGAACGCAGTGGTTGTAGAGGACTATAATGGAATAAGAGCTTGCTCAAGTACTGAGGAGCTAAACCACTCAGGGCTTTATAAGTAATTAACAAGGTTTTAAAATTTATAAAGATGTTTAATAGGGAGCCAGAACTGGGCTAATGTGGTCACTTCCTGGCTCTAGTAAGGACTATAGCTGCTGCATTTTAAATCATCTGTAGTTTGTTTATTAAGCTGCAGAACATTTACCCAATAAAGCATTACAATACATTTACCCAATAAAGCATTACCTTGAGGTCATAAACGCATGAATTAACGCGTTTCTGTATGTTAATAAGTCTCAGCATACGTCTCAGTTTAGATATATTTTTAAGATGAAAAAATATAGTTTTACAAGTGCTAGAAACGTGGCTGTCAAAGGAGAGATTGCTATCAAATAGCAAAACTAGGTTCCTGAATGATGACGAAGAATCGACAGTGCAGACATCAAGTGTTAAGGTTCAATGTTTTTTTATTCGTCACATACACCAATTATACAGAATATAATCAGTAGTGAAATGTAAATCAGGTCAGGTCCGCTCAATGGACAGTGCAAAATATGTAACACAACACAAGAGAATATATATATAAATATAGGTAAATAAAAAAAATAAAAATAAAGAGTAAAATGTGCAATAAAATAAAATGTGCAATACTGTGGACTTAATAAATAATAATATAAACAGGGATGTGCAAGAGGAATGTGCAAACAGGTTGTACCGGGTATATACACATAGACAGTTAGAAAGTGTTCTAATTTATTACTTGTGGGGGTTTTAGGTCCGATAATTAACGCCTATTTTTTTAGAATTTAGCAGTAAGAAATTACTTGTCATCCATTTTTTTATATCAACTATGCATTCCATAAGTTTCTCAATTTGGTATATTTCACCGGGCCGCAAAGAAATATAGAGCTGAGTATCATCAGCATAACAGTGAAAGCTAAGCCTGTGTTTCCTGATGATATTTCCCAAGGGTAACATGTAAAGCGTGAAAAGTAATGGCCCTAGTACTGAGCCTTGAGATACTCCATTCTGCACTTGTGATCGATATGATACCTCTTCATTCACTGCTACCAGTTGATGGCGGTCAGATAAGTACAATTTGAACCATGCTAGTGCACTTCCACTAGTGCCAACAAAGTTTCCTAATTTATTCAAAAGAACGCCAGATCAATAGTGTCAACGCAGCGCTAATATCCAGTAGCACTAATAGAGATACAACCACGATCGGATGATAAGAGCAGGTCATTTGTCATTCTAATGAGAGCAGTCTCAGTCAGAGGCTAACCAAGATGAAGTGGGGTCCCCCTACCTAGATATATATTTATACAACATACAAAAAGTAGTCGAAACACATAATATAACATAAATAGTTAATTTTTTAAAACAATATGCTTATTCTTTAACAAAATTGTAATCATCTTCATGGCAGAAGATACAATAATGCACAATACAATCTTGAAGATACTGAACAATCTTCATATTTACAGTAACGGATTGTCACGTTAAAAATGGTGCTTACGAGCCTTAGCTACAGCAAATGCTGTCACTATGTCCTCCATATTGAAATACCTTCATATGGACTGAGGTATCTTCTGTCTGAGGCAGTGATGATAGGGACTTAAGCAATACTCCTATAGAAATATATGGTTAGCATCTTAATTTATTATGTATTATTAGTTTATCAACTAGCTACGTTAACTAATTTAATAGAAGAGTTGGATAATGCAAGTAAATCTACTGATATAGTAAGTAACACTATATCTGACACTGAACTTATCATTTTCACTGTCAGGAGGAGGGACTGGGGAATCTGGTGGTGAGTGACAGGAACTTAAGTAATGCTCCTGCATGCAGAAATATATGATTATCATTTTAATTTAATCTTTTTAATTGAATTTAAAGTTTATTAACTATTAGTTCATTGTTTGTTGACAACTAATTATGTTAACTCAACTAATTTAATGTAGAAGAGCTAAAAAAAATAATGTCAACTAAGTAAATATAACGATATTTATTTATATTGTTTCGTGAGCTTCCGCTGACAGCAAGACACAGTACCGAAACTTGCCAAGTGGTGATTTGCGCGCTCTTCCCGGTACCACCTATTCTATTGCAGCCTATATTAATACCTGCTAATTGCTATATAATACATGCTGTTGCTAAGTGCAATCCTAGCTAACCTGTTTTACAGTAACCCTATAAGTAATTGGACTAGTATTTCATATAGCAAATAATTAACGAAAAATAAGCTGGAATTAACAACAAACACATTTGTTTGTCATATAATTATCATTAAGTCAATCTTATCTCCATCACTTAACTTACCGCTGTCATGTTTCCTCTTTTCCTCCTTTTCTTGCTTTTTTCCGCTTTTGGCTGCCAGATGGATAAGTCCTTTTCAATGCGCGAGTAAGTGCTGTTCCAGTTTGAAAACGGGGGCCGACGCATCACGAGGAAAAAGCAAGCACAGTACGCGAGAGGGGGACCCCTAAGGGGGATGCCGATATATTGCTCCATAATGACATTTCCGATTGTTCAAATGGTCAGCTGTCGGGGGCCCCCTCAAAATACGGGGCCCCAGGCAATTGCCTGCCTTGCCTGCCCCATTGCTATGCCTCTGGTCTCAGTACTATGAGATGGTCTAAATCCTGACTGGAAATCCTCACAGATATATTTTTTTCTCTAAGAAGGAATATAATTGTGAGGATACTAACTTTTCTAGTATCTTTTCTAGTAAAAGGGAGATTCGAGTTTGGTCTGTAATTAACTAGATCTTTTGGGTCAAGTTGTGTTTTTGGAACAAGTTGTGTTCACATGTGCCCTGGTCACGGTTTTGCCATAATAATCGGCTGATTTTAGTAGCATAACTAGCCTACTTTACATATATAAAAAAATTCCAGTGATTTCACGGTCTTTCTTCCCTAGTGCTGTGCAGCGTGACTCGCTTGAAGCTATGTGAGCAATACAGCTGTAATCATCTACCGAAGTGCCACGCTTCTTGAGCACTTGAGCAGAATCGGTGAGATGGGAGATAGAAGAGAAACGTGACCGTCTGCCGGTAAGATCAGCCAGGGTCTGTCACATGCTCTGCCAACCTGACATGATGGCATCGTGCCAAAAGCACATTTTTCGTATCTGCTCCTTCATATAATTACAATGTCACCCATTCTTCTTCCTTTGAACATGAAAACGAGACAATTGTACATATTAAACACTTCTGTGCATGGATAAATATCATTATTTTTGGGCTCAGACCTCAGCGCCAACGAAGTTGCATGCACTTTAGGTTAAGAAACCCTTTAGTATTAAATTGTAGCCAAAATGTTTTTAAAGATTTTTCTTAAGGGTTTTAAGGGGTTGTTGGATTTCTTTGAAATAAAATACACATCTTAACATAGAATCCAATTTACAAGACAAATACAATTAATTTTATAATCCATCAATATTTGTATTTTCTCGAGATATAGGCTAACAGCAGAAATGTTTTGAATTTTGTTTTCTATTCAGCAAATTCTGAAAAATATTTATTGCAATTGCCTTTCTAATAGAAAATGTGTGACAACTAGTTTAGATTACTATGTTGTAAATTATATATATTTATATAGTGAAGGTGAGTTACCTCAATCAAACAAACGTGCAGCGTGATTCAAGCCCGGCTATTAAAGGCACGTGCGGTGAAAGCGCCAAAGCTTAGGCTAATTCAGACACATTTGCGATGTTTTTATTTCTGGAGTGTAGTTAGCCCACTCGTTTCAATGAAATTCAAGAGAAAGACAGCCATAAATAAAGATGAGGAAATTCATAAATTACCGCTGCTTCTCTGTAGCCCGCATGCGGATTTTGTTACAACTGTGTGGTTTACTGTTGGACGATGACGCACTATGCAAGTTTCGGTGGGAAGACAGGTAAACAACTGCATGAGGACAGCAGTTCTGACCAGAGCATGTGAGCGGAGCTGAGCGGTGAGAATTTCCGCCCCTCACACGTGGTGTTCGCCTCCCCGCCTCCACCGCTCAAAGTCGGACCAGATCGCTCCGCTCAATTCCGCCCCCGCTCATCTACAATTTCATCCCGCCCGGAGAAATCGCCCACGCCGCTCAAATTTAAAATTACTCTGCATTCCTAAGACCTGCCGTTTCCAACCGAAGCCTTACGCCCGACACACTGTCTGCGTGGCAGACGTGGAGCGGGTTTGTTGCGTGACTGCTGCGGAAAAATCTTCACTTCTATTCTGTCGTGGAGCCGCAGTTGCGGGCGTGGTTGACCACACCTGATACGCCGTATTCCGCAGACAATGTGGCTGCTCTAATCTGTTAACATGGGTGCGGAAAGGAAAATCAACACGCTGCAAACACGCTCTCGACACGCCGTCCCGCCACGCAGCCTATATAAAGAACTCACAGCAACAGCAACATCAGTCAAAATAGAACATATATATCACCACATTCCTGATCATGTTTAACATTATCATCAATTTTTTTGACAGGAATTGTGCACCTGTAGCCTATGACCTGTCGGTTTGGTTTTGGAAATATTTAACGAACTCTCGTTACTGGAATATCTAACGAGAATTAAAATACTCCTTCACAACGAACGATTTTTAAAGTATAGGCTGATGGTTTTGTTAATTGTTGAAGGCACAGGTGAATTCAGGGTGGATTTGTGCATGCCCTAGGCTCGTGGTGTGAGCGGTATCGAGCGGAACCGAGCGAGACAGAGCGATCGCCCAGCCTTTGATAAAAACCCCGCCTCCGCGCTACTATATTTTGCACGCTCCGCTCCACGCTCCGCCTCCGCCACATGCTCTGGTTCTGACGCACGGGGACATGTGCAGCACACAGTAAGAGAAAATAAAAGAAAGGAAGAAAATAAATATTATTCAAAATTTCAAAATACTTTCCTTTCAAATGATATGCACAAGAGACTTGGTGTTATTGGCACTTCCTCTGTATGTTTGCCTCTTCAAGATTAATCGCTTTATGTACTCCCAATTGTAAGTCGCTTTGGATAAAAGCGTCTGCTAAATGACTAAATGTAAATGTAAATGTAAGAGGTTTGTGAGGCTTACGATTTTGTTGACGTTTTTCAAAAAACATCCTATTAGTCCTCCATGGAGGTGAGTTTCTAGTTTTAATCGATTTTCAGCCTAAGAACGTTATATACGAAGGCTGTACACTTTTAAAATAAAGCCTCTGTAGTGGTTCCATTGTTGCTGTGTGATGTCATTGAGTTGGCTGTAACTTTGTAGATTAACATATAATGTATAGACAAATAGAAAAATCCTAAAACAGAGGTTTGCAAGGTAATTAGTTATCACACACACACGCGCGCGCACACACGCACACAATAAATGTGTGTGTGGTCAATATGACCAATCCACATATGTCTATGTTTTCTCCTCATGCACTTGTGTTTGTGTATAGTGATTGGTAGTGGATGTGTCTGCAGTTATGGTTAGTGTGTCCTGTCCATAGGAACAGTGTGGTAATTCCTTTTGCTATTTGAGCATGTTTGTCTTTGTTGCCATTGACAGAATGGATGTGATGAATGCCAGCATGCAATACATCCCAAAACCACTGCCAAACACAAAATATGCACGGCACACACACACACACACACACACACACACACACACACATACAAATGTGCGACCATTAGAATCTTACCTGTGTGTCTGTATATGCAGGCATGTTTGCCCAGACACATGTAGTAGTCACACAAGTCAGACAGACAGACACACACACACACACACACACACACACACACACACACACACACACACACACACACACACACCTACACACACTTCAGGCAGATGACACAGACTTATTAAGCTGCTGTGTGAGAGAGGCAGGGGGAGGGGAACAGACTGGTGGCTTCCCCCAGCATCACCCCCTCCTCTCGCTCTCTCTCTCTCTCGCTCGCTGTATTATGATGAATTATCTTTGTGTTCCCTTTTCACTCACTGAAGGTCTGTCCTTCTTCTCCTTGCTGAGCTACAAAACTGGCAAATGCTCTTTTTATTGGGAGGAGGAGCAAAGGAGACATCTAAATCCCTGAAATCTCTCTCACACATACACTCTGACATTGGTGCTGACAGCTACAAAACAATCCTACTACTGAGAGCTGCCTTTGTTCTGTCAGACTGGATTCTCTTGTCTCCTATTCAGAGTGGTTGCGCTTTTCACAGCTGATTTTTTCTCTCTCTCCCAGGTTATTCTTTCTGACCTGTGTCCAGCACTCTGATGCATATGAGTTTATTGTCCCTTTCCACCTTTTGCATCTCAATTCTCTTTCTCTCTCTCATAAAGGTGTGTTCAATGCATCCAGACATTAGTATTGCACACCAGGGAGCTTACAAGCGGAAATTAGCCATTTTATACATGTGCTGAGTGACAGCTGTGTCTCCCAGAGCAGTTTTCTCCTCTTCCTATTTCTCTCTCTCTCTCTCTCTCTATTTATCTCACACACACACACACACACACACACACACACACACACACACACACACACACACACACACACACACACACACACACACACACAACTCCCCTGGGAGAATAAATCTGCAATCAACCAGACCTAAAAATAGTTGGTGATAAGAACCACCACCCTCTTTTTCCTCATCATGGATTCTTCATGTTTAATTTAGCAATCCATCAACATTATAGCAGCATTATCATATTACCCAGAAAAAATTTACATGGCACATTCAGAAATTCAACATTATTCAAAACATTTATGCCATGACAATGTAGGTAATATGATCACAATCAGAGTTCACTGTATCATAGTTTAAAATGTCCGTGGAGTTTGCCAGCAGTTTTCATCAAGCCTCCATGAATAAATATGGAAATATAATTATTTGCTTAAACATAGTTCATGCAATTGAAATGATCCAAATACTTCAATATGATTCAGCATAAATAAATATTTTGATGATCAATAATTATATCAATAAATGCCTTTCAAAGAGGCTACAATATGTTTATTGGCCTGCTGGGATCCATGTGTTGTGTAATTATGTGGGTGTGAAGGAGCCATGGCTCTAAATGGCCAAGCATTTTTCCTGCTGTGTTACAAAGACAATCAGCTTATACACCACAGTCTTCTGTAACTTTAAGTCAGGCTTTTAGGGTGAATCCCAATTCTCTGTCTTACCCCTTCCCCTTAGTTTTGCGCGTTCACGTGAGAGTAAGGGCTGTCCCAATTCTCCTTTTGACCGAGGGGTAGGGCTAAGGGGAAGGGGTAGATACCCCTTAAAACCAAGAATTTTCGCGAGCTTACTTGAAACCAAGGGGTGCCCAGAACACACTGCGGCCAGATCATCCAGAGAGTATTTTCGGCTTAAATAATTTATTTACAATTACGACAGTATTGTTTTGTGCTATACACAGTCCTGTAACTTACATATATATTTGCAACCATGCTCTTAATTGAAACGTTTTTACAAATCGCTATTTTTCCACGCTAACCTTACATTGTTGATTTGCACAACAGTCCCGCGTTTCTCTGAATAGAGAAAACATCACTTAAACCCACGCAATCGACATACACACACTTTTAGACGGAGAGTTTGCGATCAACACTTGTCGCCTCTGGTGACGTAGCAGCCAGATAGCGACGATGTATGATGATGACGTAACAGTAACCAAGTGGCGTCTCATTTCATAGGGGTATGTTTTCACCCCTAGCGCTCACCACTCGGTTTCGAAGGACAAGGGCTAGGGGTAAGACGAAAGGGAAGGGGTAAGACAGAGAAATGGGATTCACCCTTAGTGTCAGTCTACTGATTTCTAAAATGTTGTTTTGTTGGTGTAACCAAATTTATTTAGGTTGATTATAATGTTAATTGTATACTTAATTTATATTTAAATACATTTAATATATATATATATATATATATGTATTACAGTTTTTGCTTTGTGCACTGTGATTTTTATACCTGACTACATATATACATATATATATTTTATACATTAATTAATTAATTATTTTATTTCACAAAATTCACACTCTAGCATTTTTCTCTTTTTATGTTTTAAAAATATTTTCTAATAATTCTATTTGTACTATAAGATCTGAGTGATTTTTTTTAACTGATGTATCTTTTAATTAGTTGCATGTATTTTTTTTTTGTTGACTTGATTGTCTATACCTCTCAAAAGACTGAATAAATCAGAATAAATGTGCTGCGTGAGAAAGGTCACAGTGACAACATTGATTATCTGTGTCATTAAACCTCAACGCTGATTCACTCCTAATGAATCTATTTACTGAGGTTTTGTAAGAGACAATAGGTATCAACACGTCTTTCTAATGAGATCTTAACAGACAGTGAGATGCGTGTCTGTGTGTATGTGACCCTGCTGTAGTATATCCACAATACGTGTAGACCTATGACCTTTTAATGTCCTAATGGTTGCTCTGGGATATTTTTGTGTTGGTGTGGGTTTTTTCTGTGGGATCTTAAATGTTTCAAAAGAATCACAAAATTGTGGTTGTTCAGAGGAATATTCCAGATTCAAGTTAAGTTTGATTAACATTTGTGGCCTAATGCTGATTATCCAAAATTCATATTCTTTTAAAATCAAAAAATCTAAATCAAGCAATCAAGCAAAATATAAGCAATTACATTAATTATTATCTTACATCTTGTGTATTATTTGAGCTGTAAGTTGTTTATTTTAATGTTTTAGGCATAATGTCGATACTTCACTCGTACTGCATCTTTTATTTAAGATGCATATGGGGAAAATGCATATTTCTCCAATAATTGGAGCCTTTTTCAATAACGCAGTGTTACTGGACGGCCATTGTAAAAACGAACCAGTTACATACGGCGTGGCATTTGCAACAACAGAGAGAAAATATTTGCTCTTTTACTGCTCTTCCGAGTGATCGCGGGATGGCGGCAGGGGACAATGAGACCGTGGCTGCTGCAGACGCTGAGCGGCTTGAGAGCGGCGAGTCAGCGGGGAGATCAGTCAAGTCGATGGCAAAGGCCATCCAAGCCCAGCAGGACGACTTCAACACTCGCTGGACGCGCCTACACATCGGCTGGACAAGCGGCCTCTGCACTTCACTCCATGGCGGTCCTCCATGTCTTCCAGGCCAAACTCCTCCGGTGCATGGACGAGGCTGTCCCAGACCCCACAGCTGCGCAGCGACTGACCTGGCTTTACGCGCGCCATCAAGACCATGGCCAGGGCGATCAGCAGGCATGGCCAACCTAGTGCTGCTCGATCACCACCTATGGTTGACGCTGATGGAGATCAAGAGCGCGGATAAGGCCCCCTTGCTGGACTCACCAGTCTCCCCCACTGGCCTGTTCGGACCGACCAGAGGGAAGGGTTCGCAGAGCGCTTCACTGCGGCACAGAAGTTGTCCCAGGCAAAGCGACACTTCCTGCCAAAGCGCTTCAGCTCTGTAGCTGGCTCGAGTCGCCCCAGATCTGTGCCGACTCCCCAGCCTGCCAAGACAGCGCCACCGGCTACCCAGCCAGAACCCAAGCCTGCGCCTTGAGACAAATCTCATTCGGCTAGATGCTGCCTGCCTCCTAAGCTCCATAGATCCTGCCCAAGTTATCGTCCTGATCTACGGGACAGGACGAGAAAGGCCAAGTCTCGCGGTTTACCAACCCCAAGCTGCCTCGGTTAAACCTCCAAGTACCCTATTCAGTTCTGAGTGTTTTTCGCAGTCACTGGGCCCGTGACAAGAGCCCAAACAGCCTACCGCTGCTATAACGGATATAATAAAACACAAACATTCTCAAAAAGAGAGCAGATTTCCTCTTCCACACAAAATGAGTGGCCCATCTCCACATGACGACAAACCACTCAAAGCAATCCAACCCCTTGTCACGCGGGCAAAAGCCTGGCAGGCCAACCCCTGGGGTGTCAGATTGGGTTATGGGGATAATAAAACAAGGTCACTCACTACAGTTCGTTCGAAGGCCCCCGTGCTTCAGCGGCATGGTCCCCATCCTTGTTCAGAGCAAGGACGCACACGTCCTGCCCTCTGAGGTGATGGCTTTGCTGGCAAAAGGTGCCGTAGAAATGGTCCCTCCAGCCCAGAGCGAGTCAGGCTTTTACAGCCATTACTTCCTCATTCCCAAAAGGATGGCGGCCACGACCCATCCTCGATTTCAGAGTCCCTGAACTGTGCCCTCATGAGATGGCCTCATTCAGAATGATTACGTTGAAACAGATACTCTCGCAAATATGCCCAGGGGACTGGTTCTTTTCCCTGGATCTGAAAGATGCTTACTTTCACATCCAGATAGCCCCCACCAAAGGCCATTCTTGAGATTTGCCTTCGAGGGGTGTGGCTTATCAGTACACGGTCCTGCCCTTTGGAATCCCTCTAAGACAGATGAGAATCCGCATTCTCAACTACCTTGATGACTGGCTCATACTGGCTCGTTCTCGCCCAGTCAGAGGTGGAATTGTTGTAGCACAGATCCCTCCTTCTCAGCCATGTAGAGTGCCTGGGACTCAGGGTCAACTTTGCCAAGAACAGATATCGTTTCTGGGAGCAGTTTTCAACTCGGTCCAAATGAGGGCGTGCTCTGGCCATACAGCGGCTCACGGCCTCTTTCGCGACAGGCGCATCTCGCCCTCTCAAATCGTTTCAGAGAATGCTGGGCCTCATGGCCTCCGCGTCCCCAGTGCTACAGTTGGACCTGCTTCGTCAAGTCAAGTCAATTCACCTTTGTTTATATAGCGCTTTTAACAATACAAATTGTGTCAAAGCAACTGCACAATATCAAAATAGGAAAAATAGTGTATCACTAATGTAAAATGACAAGATTAAACACCCTTTTTCAGTTAAAGGCATTTCATTATTGAATTCAGTGATGTCATGGTCCAGCTTAGTTCAGTTTAAATAGTATCTGTGCAGTCAAGTCGGTGATATCGCTGGAAAGGAAGTGTCCCCAACTAAGCAAGCCAGAGGCGACAACGGCAAGGAACCAAAACTCCATCGGTGACAGAACGGAGAAAAAACATTGGGAGAAACCAGGCTCAGTCGGGGGGCCAGTTCCCCTCTGGCCAGACGAACCAGTAGTTTGTTCCAGCTGCAGCAAAGTCAAATTGTAAGGGCTCCACTGGTTCCAGTGATCTTTTCCCGATGGCTGTCTAGGTGACAAGGTCCTCACTGGGGATCTGTAGCAACTGTGTCGCTTCATATGCGGCCCCTTCAGCACTGGCTGAAACCGAGGGTTCCATCCGATGCCAAGGTGGAAATCAAGGTGAACTGGGTCTGCATGACAGCCCTGGGCCCTTGGAAATGTCATCAATGGATGGAACAGGGCGTACCCTTGGTAATGAAGGGGCAACACGTTGTGGCAGGCTAACTGTGTCATGGAGCAACGTCTCCTCAGAAGAGTGGACTCTCCATCCGCAAGTGGTTCAGGAAATATGGGAGATCTTTGGCAAGGCAGAGGTCAACCTCTTCACCTCAAAAGACAACTCTCACTGCCTAACATATTATTCTAATACATGGATGTGTTGGCCCACGATTGGCCCAACCTCCTCCTTTATGCATTTCCCCCGATCGCTCTGATCCCTCAGGTCATCAGACGAATCAGGGAACACAAACACAAAGTTAATATAGTGGGCCCGCTCTGGAGGAACCAGCATTGGTTCTCAGAGTTGCTCACCACAGCCCCATGGCCCATTTCCTGAGACAGGACCTCCTCTCTCAGGTGAACAGAAGGATGTGGCATCCCACAGCTCGCAGACCTCCCCGAGAGCGCTCAAAACACATACACTCAGACTAGAGCCCCGCCTCACGAGACACCTCTATGCCCTTGAATTGTCTGAATTGTCTGTTTTGCTGCCTGGGTCTCAACACAGACCCAGTTTCCTGTGACATATCGCTGATATTTTCCTTGCTACAAGTGCTGTTGTACATGGGACTCTCTCCTCTATGCTCAAGGTCTATTGAGCAGCTATAGCAGCCTCACATGCTCCTATAGCGGGCCAGTCGGTGGGCAGGAACAACCTTACACTGCTAATGGTGCTAGCATCGGTCAAGCGGATGAGTGATTTACAGGCACTCTGTGAGCCCCACCTGCCTTCAATTTGGGCCTGATGACTCTAAGGCCGCCTGAAGCCAAGGCATGGCCTCTGCGCTTCCTCCCCAGACAAGGACCAGGAGCTGAAATTACTCTGCCCCATTAGGGCACTGAAAATCTACCTGGAGCATTCTGCCCTCTTTAGGCAGTCGGACCAGCTCTTCGTTTGCTTCGGTAAACGCACCACAGGGTGCCCGGTTACGAAGCAGAGACTTTCAAGGTGGATAGTTGACGCTATTAGCTTACTCTTCCTTGGGCCTGTATTTCCCCACTGAGTACGAACATGCTCCACAAGAGGCGCTGCCTCTTCGTGGGTGTGGTCTAGCGGAGTGTTCATCGCAGAAATATGTGCAGCGGCCAGCTGGGCCTTGCTGTCCACATTCACTAGGTTTTATAACATGGAAGTCCCTGCTTTACAGGCATGGGTCCTTTCTGCTTGAATGGACGTGAACCTTAACAGGTGGGACCGGCACTGAGCAAAGCTCCCGTTCCCGTATCTCAGGGAACCGAGGTTACAAAGTAACTGATTATGTTCTGTGTTATGTCATGGCAACAAAGATGAAAAACTGGATATCTTTACATAGTAAATGTTATGCAACTTTTTGGTAACATGCATGTTGTTTGTCTTTTCAGATTGGCCTCTTTCACTTATGGCGCTTTTCCACTGCATGGTACGGCGGTTCGGCATGGCTCGGCACGGCACGGCTCAGTTCGGGTCGGTTTGCATTTCCACTGCAGTTTAGTACCGCTATAGAGTGGGCGGGATTATTCACGCGTCGTTATAATTGCGCTGCCTCTACTGCCGTGACATCATCGTAACGCGCCACAAACAAACTCACAACAAAGAAAGGAGACGTAATAGTGTTCTTCACTCGGCATGTGGATGTTTTTAACAGCAATGGAGAGGTCTACGAATGCTTGTGATTTACCCCCAGCAGCAGAGACTGTGGCAGTGCCACTGTAGAGGAGGAGAGCAGAGATGTTCGTGCAGGTGTGCTGCGTTACTTGATTAAGTTAGTTAACTACTCATGTAGCGTGTTCTGTAAAGTGAATTATCAATAAACTTTTGAATATTTCAAAATATACAATGTATCCCTTGTTTTTTTATTTATGTGATGGTTTTTATAATCGTGGCATTAATCATTTGTCTTTTTCAAGAGGTTCATTACGTGCTCATACAATAATACATATTTAATATAGTCTGGAGGTACACTTATTCGATCAGATTGTTTTTAATTGAAGCAAAACACAGATACAAAGGTAAAAATATAAACAGAAAACATACTCTGAAAATATAGCAAGTTCAAAAGTAACGTTATATACATAAGGCTTTTTCCTTCGGCGTCGCGCCATCAAGCTCTCACTGGATCCGCTCCTCGGCTATCAACGAGAGGAACGTCTGAACTTCCTCAACAGACAACGAAACGGCTATTTTGTGGTTGATGCAAAAATTTGCGTTTGTTTAAACAGAAGTTGCGTCCGATCCTTCGCTGGCTGTGCTGATTTAAATCTAGCGGGTAGGGCTGTAGAGGAGGGTCTCGTGTCGCAAGTTCAGTGACGCAGTAATGACGATTCTCTCCAGCCAATCAGTAATCAGTAGAGTTTACATGTCACGTTTTGGTAACGGTACGGCTCGCTTGGAACCTCGGCTGAGGTGGTACTAAAAAAGTACCAGGTACCAGGTACAGTACCCAGTGGAAAACCCCCAAAAGTGAACCGCATCGAACCGCACTGCCGCGCACTCATGCAGTGGAAAAGCGCCATTACATTGTAAGAGCCTCAGTGTACCAGATTTTTGACTTTTTTATTAAAACGAGGGATAAGATCATATCAATTTTATTGTAACAGCATGCACTAATTTGTATGAACCTTTAAAATGTATACAGGTAATATGAAAATACACAATCTAAATGCAGAGCTTTTATTTAAAGTGAACAGAAATAAATGTATGTCTGACAATAGTTTTAGAGGAGCATGGTAATTCTCTTGGATAAACCCTTATGTTGTGATTGACATCAGATGGACATGGTTCTCCAACCCAATCTTATGAGAAAACATAGTTATTTTACTAGCAAGTTATTTTATATGACTTTGATTGGAAATGTATATTTTACAAAAAAATTTAAAATACTAGAAAAAGTCAGCAGCAGGGTTCACCCCTTAACCTAATTGTCAGTATGATGTAAGTAGATGTGAAATGTTAAAATGAGCATGAAAATGTTAGAATTAAATTCAAACAAAACAAATTATTTATTTATATAAAAAATGCCACTAATTCACCAAAACATAAATGAGTTATGAGTTGTGTGATTGTTGGCTCCTCCCAAACTTTTGTATATAACACTATTAAATTCTTCTTCACACATCTTATTAAAACAAACACTTCTCTTCTCTCTCTCTCTTCTCTTCTCTTCTCTCTCTCTTCTTCTTCTCTTCTTCTCTCTTCTCTTCTTCCCTTCCCTTCCTTCCCTTCCCTTCCTCTCTTCTCTTCTCTTCTCTCTCTTCTTCTTCTCTTCTCTCTCTTCTCTTCTCTCTTCTCTCTCTGTGTTAATGGCAAATTTAATGGTATGGAGCCAAGGGAAATGTGGAGTAATCAGCAGCCATGTTAGTGTGCAGAGATCAGACTGAATCTCTAATGGGGTTGAACTCTTACAGTCACGGCTGCTCTGGAACGCTGAATTGCTCACTCTCTCACTCCCTCTCTCTCTCTCTCTCTCTCTCTCTCTCTCTTTCTCCACCTACCCACCCCCAACACACCCACCCATCATGCGCCCACAATTTACTCATCCATCACCATCAGCTCTCTCTCCTCTTTCCCTCCATTTTCTGCTTCTCTGTGTACCATCTCTCGTTTTTCTCATCCTTTCCTGCCCCCTCTGCCTTTCTCTTTTGTCTTCTGGACCCCTCCTCCTCTTCACTCTCTCTCTCTTTCTCTTCACCAACAAAATATATGTTTTTTTGTGACCGCATAATATACAATATGGTTTCTGTTAAATATATTAAATACAAGCAGGGATGTGCATGTGTTGCATTAGTGCATGTGTGAATGTTGTGTCATTCACACAATTATAAACAAGCAATTCAGGTTACAAATAGATACACCCATTTGTCTCTTTCAACCCCTCACAGGTCTGATCACATATTTGCAGTGAGCTGAGCAGTTCTACAGAGAGAGGTTACCTTATCATATCACATTTAGCTATCAAGCTGAAAGGGCAAAACTGATGTACAGACAATTCATGACGGGCTAAACCACTTTATCTGGTTGATAGGTTCAGGTTGATATCTGGACATTGTTTGTTTAACTGTGTTCTTAACAGGGCTGAGGCCACAGTTGCACTTGCTTACTATGATTGCTCCACAATCATAGTTGTCAGAATAGAATAACTAATAATAATAATTCATTAATTTCTTACATTTATATAGCGCTTTTCTGGGCACTCAAAGCGCTTTACATAGAAGGCGGGAATCTCCTCAAACACCACCCGTGTGCAGCATTCACCTGGATGATGCAACGGCAGCCATATTGCGCCAGAACAAATGATTATTTAGCCTCTATTAAATATAAATTTTCCACCTGCCTGGAGATTTATGTCCTTGCCAGAAAACTTTTAAAAAGAAATGACATGAAACTGCTTTAATCATGCATCTGTTAGAGTAAAGTCCCATAAAAAATCACAGGACATTCAATCTAACACACACTCAGATAATCTATGCTCATTGATGACTGCTTCATAATGAGCAAATTAAAATTTATATTGCTTTGCAACTAACCTGAACAGGAAATTACACACATATGTGCCATTTAAACTCCAACTGTTAAAAATCTGAAGAAGTAGATTTGATAAATACCAATGCTTGTTACAACAAATAAATAAATGGATTGATGTCATTATTTATTTTCTTTCTTTCAAGGATCACAAAAGAAGACATTTTGTAAAGTGTACTAATTGTTGTTCACCATGCCATTACAGTGGACGTTAGTTTTGAAGCTTCATAAATGAAGTAACATAGACACATAAAAGAATAGTTGTATGGTGTTTTGTGTAATTTTGATTAACATATTTTATATATTGCATGGAAAAATATCTACATGAACAGATTGACATGGCGGTCCTCTGGACCCATTAGATGCGAATCCAAATGTGGCACTGAAGGTACACATGAAGATGCATATCTTGAAACATTTTATTTCTGATGACAATCACTATCAGTGATGACATAATGTTCAGTTTGTGTGAATAGATATTCAGAACAGGTCAAAACGAAGGTTTCACCCAGTTACCAGTTAGCAGAAACACCAGACGGGGTAGATGATATAATGAGCCTCATCTTCTGCCTCTCTCCTATCATCTCGCTTTCTATTCCTCCCCCTGCATCCCTCTATCCATCTCTTCTCCTGTCCCCTCACTCTGTCTCCTCCCACCTTCTGCTATATGTGTGTCTCTACTCCTCCTTGTTTAACGCTGCCCTCTCTCTTTCTCCCTCTCCCTCTCTCTCGCTCTCTCTGCCAAATGTCCCTAGACACCCATTAGCTCTCGTTAACCCTGTCACATTGACAGCAGGAATTAAATGTTTCCAGATATGCGTCCTCATGTGTTCCTGGGCTCTGAACGCAAGAGATCATTCGTTTTCTCCATCAGATCTTCAGTGCCACTTATGCCTTTGTTTTTTAATCTAAAGGGTCCAGGGCACCTCTGTGTTAGTCTGTTCTTGTAGGTACAAGCACATGTATAAATGTGGTCATCCTGAATAATTCTAGAGTTTATGTCTAATTTTAAAATGTGGTCTTGGGTTTAGCTGAGGAGAGCAAATACTGCAACACAATAATAACAGACAGGCAGATTTCCACCATTGCACAAGCATTATTTGAATTGAATTAAATAAAAAACTGGATTTGTTGTTTACAAGTTTAGCTCATTTTATTAGACCAAATACATATTTTACGATCTGCCCAGGTGGCGTAAATTCAATAAAGGCAGATTTAGCTTGAAAGCTTCATGTTTTGAATGACTGTATTTTGACTGTTAATCTTTAGATCACAGCAAATGCTTCATCAACATTCCAAACACAAGTTGCTAAGTGATCTAATTACAGCAACCATAATCGCTCTGTGGATAATCTGCTTTAAAGTCTTTATTTGTACTGTAAAGAATAATTCTCTGTCCTGCCACTAAAAACAATAATTTGTAGAGATTGAAACCAAACATTGTCTTGTTACCCTTGGTTTCCGTCTTTCTTATTATAAAATACATGCAGTGTTTAAAACAAGCCTATTTTGTGTGTTTAAATGTATTGGTATTTTGCAGTATAAGCTCCAGTTTATTGAATACTTTTGAATTGTTTTCTGCACATGTTTGTTCATTGTTTGTTCTGAAATAAAGCTCGTTTGATCACTACCCTAGGCAAATTCCTTAGCCTGCAGTCAACAGGACCTTGAATGCACTGTTACGGTAATCTCGGTATGTCTTGATAAGAATGAAAGGGATTATTGTTTGTGCTTTACTGCGTTTTTTCTGTTGACTCTGCTCTTCGTTCTTCAGTGAGTCTCACGTGTGCGTGTGGTTTGCTGTAGAATAGTAAAATGGGGGGTTTGTTTCTGTCAGACCCTAAGCTGTCCTCTCCCGATTCAGTAAAACAATGACATTATACTGGAACATAAATACATGTACTCTGATGCAACTGTGGAGAGAGAAATGAAATGCTTTTTGTTCTTTGTAATTTTTTCTCTCCTATTGTTTCTCTTTGCCTCTGTTTCTGTTTTACTTCTCTCAGCATATTCTCTCTCACAGTTTCCCTTTTTCTGCTCTGCTGTTGCCTTTTACATTTTCACACATGTAGTCAGAGAACTTTATTTGATATTGTGTGAACGCATAACATGTTCTATATATTTGTGTTTGAAATGAAAAAATGTATTTGGTGCATATATAATGCGATATAATAAGCTATATGTGACCTTGTTACATGGAGCATTGTAAAGTTGTGCTGTGACACGTGTTTGGGTAATGACTGTAATATGGTCATAAATCGAAATCAGGCAGCTCTAGCCAAACTGTCAAAGAAAATACCACAGCCAGAGAGAGAGAGAGAGCGAGCAAAACGGAGGCTAAGAGAATATGTGTATAAGGCGTGGATGTGCTCTGTATGTCAGGTGACAATAATTCTTTGTCACAGCAATGAGTCTACCAGAGGCATCTGAATCAGTGTCATTATCTCCTGTATACATGTAGACACTCAATTTCACATGAGTGATCATGTGTGTGTATGAGAAAATGAAATTGGATATGGGATCATAAAGTGCTGTGAGTGCATGAATCATCCTCATGAGGAAAAGGTGTTTTTTTATGTGCGTGTGTTTGTATGTGCATATGCATAATGTGAGTGTGTTTAAAGTGCAAGTGTAAGTTAAATTATCCTATTGTCAGGAGTGTGGACTGCTGCCCTATCAACCTGTGTAATTGTGTGTGTGTGTGTGTGTGTGTGTGTGTGTGTGTGTGTGTGTGTATGTGTGTGTGTGTGTGTGTGTGTGTGTGTGTGTGTGTCATTAGTCAGATATCCGTGTTGCCATGGCCTTCAATTAGGACAGTGAGATAAAATTGCATTAGCATGTGAAAGCCAAGCTCTTCCTCTACAGTCAGAGCTGGAAAACACATTCTCTTCTCAAGCCGGAGGAGAAAACTGCTGTAATTCAACCTTCTCATCTCTAGTATGATATTAAACAAATCTTCATGCTCATATAGAAGCTGAATGAAAATACAAATCTGAGAGCAATCAGAATGTTTGGGGTTGGGACCAAAATAAATGTACAGATTTAGATCCTGGGAGTTTTCTGAACATGAGACAAAATGCATTCTCTTAATTACCATCATTCAACTGTATTTAACAAGCATGCATCATACATAAAAATAATGTTTTTAAGATAACGAATCAACCTGCATGCAGAGAGCAGGTTTTGGTGTATCCTGTGCCTGTTTCATGTTGCACATATGTGTATTTTTATGTCTCTGTTTGTGTGGGTGGATGTGTGTGTGTGTGTGTGTGTGTGTGTGTGTGTGTGTGTGTGTGTGTGTGTGTGTAAGTACATTTGAATACATCTGTGTATGAATCTAGTGTCAGGGTCTGCTTTTAATCATGGACAGAAAACAGACAGAGTACTCACAAAACCACAGCCATGAGGTGGAATGATCTAATTACACTTAAATACAGTAGTCACGATGTGTCTATAATGCACTCTTCACATCAATAACAACGCTGTGGAACTATCAAGGCAGCCAGGTGGTTTTTGGGCTTTGTTCCATGAGAATAAAATGCTGTCTGACACGCAGAATGTGTCTTTGTTTTGAGTACATTTCACACAAGAATAGACAGCATATATGCTACATCCGAATTCCTGCACTTGTGCGGAATTAAAGAAATGTTGAAGGAATTCTTAATTGTTGATGTGATGTGTTTTTAAGTGTAATGATGTATGTTCTTTAGGGAAGTATAGTATAAATACATAATCTGACATGTTAACACTGTCCTCTGACCAGTGTGTTCTTTTACCTATGACATGCACAAAAGTGATTGAACATGCATTATATTATCACTAACGGATACATTTTGAATGTCATTTTGAAAGCCTAAATCCATAGCAGATATTTAAAACTTTTACTTTTTCATTACTTTAAAAAGTACACAAAATCCAAAAATAAATACCACACATAAAGGGATGGTCACCTAAAATTGAAAATTCTGATCCCAAGGCTCATTGTAAAACATGCCAGTTCTGCAAAATTATATTATGTTGCTTCTGCTTGTTTCCTGACACTTTTGAAGTGAAATGTCCAGAGAATGGCACTAAAAGTGTATTCAGTTTTCTGTAAATCCGAAACACATGAATATGAATCTGGCAACATTTTATTGCATTGATTTTTATTTGTCTCAGCAGATCAGAAATTAAATGTTCGGTGAGTTGTGCTAAACAAAAAGTTAATGTTCTATTGCAATCTGTTCACAAAAGCAAATGTGAGATAAAAAAAAATTTGCAGAAGCAATCATACCATTGTTGTTTGTTTTATTTTGCATGATTCCTCATATATTTGAGTTCTTTAAAAAAAAAATGTATAATATCAGTGCTCCACATTGCAAGTGCAATGCTGTACCAGGTGAGGTGTACCAAGTTTACTACATTTGAAAAGCCATACAAATGGAGCTGGTTATGTGATGCAAATGTAAAAATCTTCATTAGTTTGCAAATAATACAATATGGTAAAATGGTTTAGATTTACAGTTTTTTACAATCATTCTTGCACTAATAACAGAACCTTCATGTCATTTTTCAAAACTCTAGACACAAAACACAAAACAGTCATTATTTGCAACACAGGCTGTCCAATGTTCAAAACATTACATATCTTTAAAGAAGCCTTGCATTTGCCTATTGTGAACTTTCCACCTCCATGTGGAGTAAAACTCCTCAGTCGGATTACAGTAAGGAAATGGGAGTGTGGGGGTAAATACAAGCTGATAAACTGTGGATGGGCCTGAAACCGTGATTGCTCTCAGTGCTGTCGCTAGGAATTCTGGGCCCATTGCACTGATTTTGCTGTGGGTCCCCTCAAAATCACATTCAGGTGGGGGGTGGTCAGGCCCCCCAGAGAACATCGTTCTGGGTCCCCCACTGGGCTCTCAAACTCTCCTCCATTTCTTGGCCTGCCTACTCCAAAAATATTAATGGTTTTCATCAGCTTCCAGCTCTATCACCCTCTAAAAAGACATTTACTGTAGGAAAAAATATACTGATAACAATGATATAGAATTTTGGGGATTTGTTTCTCTCCCAACAACAGGCATCTTGAAACTGATCATACCTGAACATACTCAGTCCTCAGTTGCTTCACTTTCGTAATGTTGTTAAATAATTTCCATAAAACTATGCTTCAAGAGTAATGCAACCATTACATAGCATTTTGAGCAGTTGTATCAATAGATATTTAGATAATTATAATGAAATGAATAGACACTCAATTCAGATGTAGTGTGTGAGCTGCATTTTGAAATAGTAATACTTTGATGTTAAGTTGTGTTATTTTGAACCGGTGATTTTAGTTCAATGAATGAATAAAAGATCTTTGGCTCATGTGTAGTGTATCCAAACATTTAGAAAAAGTGTTGTGTTTTGAAAATGTTAATTTTGATCTTCAGTTGTGCATTATGTGTCTAGAGTTTTGAAAAATGACATGAAGGTTCTGTTATTAGTGCAAAACTTATTGTAAAAACTGTAATAACATAGTATTATGCAAGGGACTGAGCAAAATCAGGCTTTATTGATCGATAATCAGTGTCATCAGAGTTTGAAAAGGAATAAAGCTATTGCCATTTTGCTACATTTATAGTGGGCAGTCGTTGGCCTAATGGATAGAGCGCTGGACATGTAACCCAAGGTTGTGGGTTCAATCCCGGCCCAAAGGAAGTCCATGACTGCTCCCCGCTGCACAGTCGGTTGCCCACTGCTCCAAGTGTGTACACTTGGATGGGTTAAATGCAGAGAACACATTTCACTCCTCACTATACTCTGTATAATTAGGTATAGATAAATAAAGCTCATCCGAGCTTAATTTGTATTGTATTGTATGTAGGTCTTTATTTTAGGATGTTTGCAGAAAGGTAGAGGCTTGTTTTTCCATTGAGCCTAGGTTGCAATTCTGTCTTTATCCATTTACCTAAATGACTTGCTTTAATCTGTGGAACACAAATCAAGATACTATAAATACAATATGTCCGGTTTTTGTCTATAATGAAAGACAGTGGGGCCCAAACAAAGTCAAGTCAAGTCAAGTCACCTTTATTTATATAGCGCCTTTAACAATACAAATTGTAACAAAGCACTGCACAATATCAAAATAGGCAAATTTTGTCAATAATGTAAAATGACAGGATTTAACACTCAATTATCTGCTGAATGCATTTCATTATTGAATTTAGTAATGGCATTGTCCAGCTTAGTTCAGTTTAAATAATATCTGTGCAATCAAGTCGATGATTGTGTTGGAAATGAAGTGTCCCCAACTGAGCAAGCCAGAGGCGACAGCGGCAAGGAACCTAAAAACTCCATCGGTGACAGAATGGAGAAAACCTTGGGAGAAACCAGGCTCAGTCGGGGGCCAGTTCCCTCCGCCAGACGAATCAGTAGTTTGTTCCAACTGCAGCAAAGTCAGAGTGTAAGTGGTCCACTGGTTCCGGGGTCTTTCCCGATGGATGTCTAGGTGACGAGGTCCTCACTGGAGATCTGTCTCTGGGGCTCATCTCGGAGGTCCTCGGAGGTTGTCATCCGCCTCTTCTCAGGTGTTCGGTCATCTCTATCGCTTAAGGGTAGGATCCAGACTGAAGCTTGTGTATTCTTAACTACCACGGGATGTTAATCCCGTGGCAGTAACATAGAAACAGTAAGACAATTAGCGAGTAGCTGCTCCATCCAGGAATAACCCTGATGAAATTATCAGTATAACCCAAGCTAAAGCATAATAATGTGCATTTGTTCAGATAGACTGGCAGTACAAGATTGTGAGATGCATTATATGAATGCTTGGCTAAAGAGATGCGCCTTAATCTAGATTTAAACAGAGAGAGTGTCTGAACCCGAACGTTTTCAGGAAGGCTATTCCATAGTTTAGGAGCCAAATATGAAAAGTTCTACCTCCTTTAGTGGACTTTGCTATCCTAGGTACTACCAAGAGCAGGAGCTAAATCATTTAGGGCTTTATAGGCAAGTAACAATATTTTGTAACTGATACGAAACTTAATAGGTAGCCAGTGCAGAGACTGTAAAATTGGAGTAATATGGTCATATTTTCTTGACCTGGTAAGGACCCTAGCCGCAGCATTTTGTACTATCTGTAGCTTGTTTATTGAAGATGCAGGACAACCACCTAGCAGTGCATTACAATAGTCCAGTCTAGAGGTCATGAATGCATGAACTAACTTTTCTGCATCAGAAACATTTAACATGTTCATGTTCAAACAAAGTCTTCGAAATATCTTCTTTTGTGTTTCACAGAAGAAATTAATGTATTCAAGATTTGAACAACATAAGGCTCAGTAAATGATGTGACAAAGTTTGTATTTTTGAATTCAAGTTTGAATTTAGCCTTTATGTTATTCAGACTGAATTAATTGCAGGCATTTAATACTTGAGAGTGAGGGGGTTAGAAATGATCCTAACCAGAAGGTTTAATATATCAGCCCTGTCCTGTAAGCACTGTCATATAAAAGCACCACAGTTCCTTTGTGTGTATGTGTGTGTGAGCGAATTAATCTGTGTGTGTCCTTTGCTGGGCAAAAATGTTTTTTTGTGTTCTCTCATAGCCTCTGTGTCTCTGTCAGGGCGCTGGGTCAGCAGCAGTCTGTATAATACTGGCCCATAGCAGCTGGCAGAGAGAGCTGGAAAACCTCTCCCTCTCCATTCTAATTACCTGCACCCATGACCTCCTAGAGAGGTGGAGAGAGCGAGGGAGAAAATAAGAGTGAAAGCTAGAGGGGGAGGGAAGGGCGTGTGTACTGTGTGTGTGTGTGTGTGTGTGTGTGTGTGTGTGTGTGTGTGTGGCGGGCGTGCATGTGTGTGTGTGTGTGTGTGTGTGGGGCGGGCGTGCGTGTGTGCTTGCATGCCTGAGTGTGCGTGTGTGTGTGTGTGTGTGTGTGTGTGTGTGTGTGTGTGTGTGTGTGTGTGTGTGTGTGTGTGTGTGTGTGTGTGTGTGTGTGTGTGTGTGTGTGTGTGTGTGTCTCTGTGTATGAGAGAAGGTAACAAGAACTAAAATATTTTGAGAGGAAACTGGAGTCTGGGTTTAGTTAATCGAGCACTACACAGCTTCATTGGCAAGACAGAACTGGCTTGCTCACGTCAGAAGACACACACTAGACAGTCTGGATTAATGTCATCCCAATAAATGTACTAAAATGTATTTGAAATACATTTATATCATAGCTAGTATACTACAAATACATTTACATCTTTATGTACTTATATGCATTAATAAAAATACTCTGCAATTGTACCTTTAGTAAACCAAACTGGTATACTTAAAATATGCTAAATTGAAAAAACTAATTTTGAACTTAATGCACTTTAATTTTGTGGAAGTATATTTGATTGTGCCAAAGTGTAACTATTGCAAGTACACTTTAGGTTCACTTTAAATATCTCGTCGCATTAAAACTTATATGATTCAAAGATCATACAATCCTCATAAAACATTAAAACACATTTTAGGCTTAATGTTAAGAAATATGCATTGTGCACAATTGATACTTCAAATAAAGTTTAATTATATCATTAAGTCTCGATATGTCAGTATGTTAACAGATTTGAACTATACTTATTAGAAATACTTTTTTTAATTAGTAGGATTTGTGACATAATGTTAAGGTATTTTCTCTTTTTTGTGTTTTCACATCTATTTTCAATTTTCATATACTGAAGCCAAGGCTGAGGAGGATGAACTTGCTTTTTGCTGAGCTCCTTTGGATGTAATAGTTTTGTTTAGTATTGTGACGCAATTCTTGTGTAGGAGGCTGCTGCTCTGATAGCCTATAATAGGCCTGTGGGAGTGAAGCCAGGGCAACGGTTGACTCACCATCCCAGCCTGAGTCACTCTCACTTGAGGACTGATTTTGTCAAACAAATAAAATTAATTGTAGCAGAAATTGCATGCTTAGATTTTCTCAATTATTTAACATTAGTTATTAATTAGTATATAGTGTGCATTTTTACTGTATGTCTAAATGTGTACCTGCTTCCTTTATACGTGAAGAGAATAACCCTTTGACATGTCGTTCTCCATGTTATAAAAAGGTCATAATAGAAAAAATATGCAAAATACATTTCAGCTTGAATGTCACAGTGTCAACATTCTGTTTGGTCAGACTCTGAATGTTGCTATTCCTGTGATCTGAACTTACAGTAACTGAAGGTAAATGCTGCATCTCAGAATGACCTTACACTTTTTATTCCGTTTGCAAAGTGTGTACTCAATACTGAATTGAAGATATTAAATGATCTTGTAGAACAATTCATATACATGGTTCGGACAATACTGTTCTTGTTTCACAGCTCAGCTCTAGAAGCAGAATTAGCCTCTACGGTGACCTCATACCCCTGCGGTCTAATGTGTGTAACTGCTCTAAAGAAAACAGGGTGTTTTTTTAATCCAGCATGTTCACACTGTGATGATAAAGATCTGTTTGCTTCAGCGTTCCTATGAGCGTTGCACAGTTCTCCTCTCTGCTTCTTTAAAGGTGTGAGGTTTTTACACCCACAGATATTTTCAGTATGAGTATGTAGATATTGGTGTATGACCTCAAAATAAATACACAACACTACCACATCTGCAGAGAGTGACAAACGACAATTACGATAGTAGAGAAACTGAATTTGGAACCATTGAAACAAGAACAAAAACACTATATGATGTGCGACACCTATGTCTATCAACAGAACTCAGTATTAATCATTATCAATGTTTGTGATGTGGTTGTAAATGGATATGTTAGGAACTGACAAGTGTAAGATCTTGTTTTTTCCCTTCCTGGTGTTACGCATTCATTGTCTAGAACTACAACACAAATTCTACCTTCCTTTTGTGGGCTTGTGTAAACGTCACATAGTGCTCCTCTTCTTTGCTCCCGCCCCCCTTCCTCTCTGGCAAATCTAAAGTCCACCAGCAGTGGGAAATTCTTCAAAATCCATAATTTACGCTCAAGTCGTCGTCTCCCCCCACCCCCCCTTTTTTTTACCAGCACACACCCCTTACATGAGTTCTCTGGAGCAGCTCTTTGAAGGAACCGGTCATGAGATGTTTGAGTGCAAATGCAAGCATATCAAATACAAAACACACAAGCGTGCACTTGGACAGCACTAAACACTTCCTCTTGTTTCACTTATACCTCACATATCTATGGAAATGCAGATGTACTATGAAATCAAAACAGAGACACACCCTTATACAAGGAATGGCCTCAAAACACATACATATGTCTGAGATGTCTGACAGTTTCCGGGGCCTTTCATAAGCACTCAGATTAATGTCACATTTCCCAGTGTGCCCTGTGTGTGTGTGTGTGTCTGCATGAGGAGAGAGAGAGGAAAGAGAGAGAACTTATGTGAGCGTCTGTGCTAACTGGTGCCAAATCAGGGTTGGGTTACACACTGTTAGTTCTGCAGGATCTGAGCTGAAGCCAGATGAGGCCTTTTAGCCCCTCTTAGGCCTCTGCAGGCACTCTCTGTTCCTGCTTAAAAGAACAGTTCACTCCAAACTGAAAGTTCTGACATTATAATACTCAATATTGCTGACCATTTTTAAACCCAATATTTCTCCTTGGAATACAATAAAGAAATATGAAAAATGTTTACGCAACTCTATTCCACATAGTAATTGTCACAAACCCCCGGTCGTGATTCTGGTTTTCTTGCTGCTCTGAGATTACTGGTGGGCGTGGTCTCCAGTGTTCCTGTCTACTCACCTGAAGCTCAATCAACTCTATCAAGCACACCTGTTCCACATCGTGCAATCAACTCACCTATAAAAGCCAGTTCTACTTTCCAGTCCCCGCCGGATCGTTGTACCGCTCAGTACGAGTACATGCCAGCCAATCTATGTCCTGAAGTTTCTGTATTTGGTCAGTTTCTGAGGAATTGAGAGCTAACCCGTTTTTTCCCTGTCTTGACTGCAGAATTCCAGCCTGAACCTCGGACTCAGATCTCTCACCAGAACCTTGGAACACAGAGTGCTGGAACCCGGACCACAAACCCTCTATCCTACCAGAACATTCATCACTCAGTTCACATCTCTGTTTGTACTGGTTGTAAATAAACTCACCTTAATTGAACTGTAACTCTGGTCTGCATTTGAGTTCTGGCCCCCGGACCTGACAGAACGATCCGGCCATTATGGACTCAGCAGACCTGGAGCCAGTCCGCCATGCTGTCACCTCTCAGGGAGCAATCCTGGGTCAGCACAGCACCGCATTGCAGGAAATTATGGGAAAACTTCTGGACCTGTCACTCCGTATGGAAACCCTCCAGGATTCCCTGCAAGATCCTCCTCCAGCCCCTGGACTGGTCGCATCAGCCGCTGCTAACCCTCCCAGGGAACCGTGGGTCTCCCCACCAGAGAGGTACGATGGAAACCTAGGTCAGTGTAAGACGTTTCTCATGCAATGTGGTCTAGTCTTTGCTCTCCAGCCCCTCACCTATGCCACAGAAAGATCTAAGATTGCCTACCTCATCGGGTTGCTGCGAGGAGCGGCGTTGGAGTGGGCTTCAGTTCACTGGAGGAGACAGGACCAGGTTACTACCACCTATGTTGCTTTCACCACGGAGATGACCAAGGTTTTTGACCACCCAGTCCAAGGTAATGACGCTTCCATGAGACTGTTCTCTCTCCACCGAGGACTCCGGAGCGTGGCTGAATATGCCATTGAGTTCCGGACGTTGGCCGTTGAGAGTGGGTGGAATGACGAGTCCCTGCTGGCTGTGTTTATCAATGGGTTAAGTGAAAGATTAAAGGATGAACTGGTGACACACCCTGAACCTGTGAATCTGGATAATCTCATTGCTTTGACAATTCGTATAGACAATCGCTGTCGGGACAGACGATGGCAGAAACAACACAGCCCCGCCAGTGAGGTCATCCCTCGCCGAAGAGATTACTCCCCAGCTCCGGTAAGATCCAGAACTTTACCTCGTCCTGTACTTCTGCAGGAGCCCGTGCGGCGAGAGGAGTTCCCAGAGGGGGAGCCCATGCAGCTGGGTCGGAACCGTCTCAGTACTGATGAACAGGAACGCCGAAGAGGAAACAACGCCTGCCTCTATTGTGGACAACCAGGTCATTACATCGCCAACTGTCCAAACCGACCGTTAAACCGGAGGGCTCGCTAGCCGGGGGGAGCATCCTAGCGAGCCGAGCAACCCTACCTCTGTCTTCCCGTCCACGAACCCAATTACATGCCATTATCTGCTGGAGGAACCAGACTCTGGAGCTCCAGGCACTCATTGACTCTGGAGCAGACGAGAGTTTTTTGGACACCACATTAGTAAGACAGCTGGGATTAACCACGGAGCAGCTCAAGGAACCACTGGAGGCTAGTACACTTGACGGGAGGCTGCTTGCTTGAGTAACAACCGCATTACCTGCCCTGTCCAGCTCCAGCTGTCAGGTAATCATTTTGAAGAAATTTCCTTTTTTGTTATTGACTCACCATTAATACCGTTAGTTTTGGGGCACTCCTGGTTAACCAAACATAATCCTCACATTGACTGGAGATCTGCTAAGGTTCATAACTGGAGCTCTACCTGTCTTGCTAGTTGTTTGCGGTCTGCTCTGCCTTCTTCTGTGACCCACCAGAAACCCGAACCAGACCGGCCGGACCTATCATCAATCCCCGCTGAGTACCATGATATTTCGGAGGTGTTCTGTAAACAAAGGGCTCTCTCACTTCCCCCGCACCGACCATATGACTGCGCCATTGACCTGTTGCCTAGATCTACGTTTCCACGGAGCCGTCTGTATAACATCTCCAGACCAGAGCGGGTGGCAATGGAGGAGTACATTAACAATTCACTGGCGGCTGGGATTATCCGCCCTTCTTCATCACCCCTAGGAGCTGAGTTTTTCTTCGTGGGTAAGAAGGACGGGACCCTCCGCCCATGTATCGACTTCAGAGGTTTGAATGACATCACTGTAAAGAACAAGTATCCTCTACCACTCATGAACTCAGCCTTTGAATTTCTCCAGGGAGCTACAGTTTTTTCGAAGTTAGATCTCCGCAATGCCTATCACTTGGTCCGAATTCGTGAGGGGGACGAATGGAAGACGGCTTTCAACACCCCCCTGGGACATTTTGAGTACCGGGTTATGCCTTTTGGCCTGTCTAACTCACCAGCTGTTTTTCAGTGTCTCATCAATGACGTGCTTAGAGATATGCTGGGCAGATTTGTGTTTGTCTACCTGGATGATATCCTCATCTTTTCCCAGAGTCAAGCAGAACACGTCCAGCATGTTCGTCAGGTCCTCCATCGGCTCCTGGAGAACCGCCTGTTTGTCAAAGCAGAGAAGTGCGAGTTTCACGCCTCCACTGTCACTTTCCTCGGCCACATCATTGCCAGAGGTCAGGTGAGGATGGACCCAGAGAAGGTGAGAGCAGTCTTAGATTGGCCCCGACCAGATACTAGGAAACAGCTACAGAGATTCTTGGGGTTCGCCAACTTTTATAGACGTTTCATCAGAAATTACAGCCGCACTGCTGCACCATTAACTGCACTTACCTCCCCAGCTAGACCGTTTCACTGGTCCTCTGAGGCAGAAGGAGCCTTTTTGGATCTCAAGAAGAGGTTTACGTCAGCTCCCATTCTCATTAACCCTGACTCGTCCCGGCAGTTTGTTGTGGAGGTGGACGCCTCGGATGTGGGAGTGGGGGCAGTCCTGTCCCAGCGGTCACCAGAGGATAACAAACTTCACCCTTGTGCCTTTCTTTCCCATCGTTTATCCCCCACAGAAAGAAACTATGATGTCGGGGACCGGGAACTGCTGGCCGTGAAGATGGCTCTCGAGGAGTGGCGACATTGGCTTGAGGGCGTAGATCAGCCGTTCGTGGTTTGGACCGACCATAGAAACCTGGAGTACATCCGCTCGGCTAAACGGCTGAATCCTCGTCAAGCCAAGTGGGCTCTTTTCTTTGGTCGCTTTACTTTTGCCCTTACCTACAGGCCCGGATCCAGGAATGTGAAGCCTGATGCATTGTCTCGGCTGTTCGAGAAGGAGGAGACTGTTGCAGAACCCGACACCATAATACCCAGAACCTGTATCATTGGGGCAGCCATTTGGGAGATTGAGGGAGAGGTAAGAACGGCTCTGCAGAACCAGCCTGACCCAGGTAACGCCCCCCCGGGCCGCCTGTTTTTTCCTCTCTCTGTCCGTCCATCGGTATTACAGTGGGGTCACTCCTCCAGACTCTCATGCCATCCTGGAGTGGCTCGCACTTTGGCCTTCCTGCGCAGACGATTCTGGTGGCCAGAGATGAGAACCGATGTCCAGACCTTTGTCTCTGCCTGTCCCGTCTGTGCACAGAACAAGGGGTCCAACCGCCCTCCTCCAGGGTACCTGCAGCCGCTGCCCATACCTCGTCGCCCGTGGTCTCACCTGTCGTTGGATTTTGTATCCGGGCTACCACCCTCGAAAGGTATGACTGTGGTCCTTACTGTGGTGGATCGTTTTAGCAAGTTTGCACGTTATCTGCCTCTGCCCAAACTGCCCACAGCTAAGGAGACTGCGGAACTCCTGGTCTCTGTGGTGTTCGCGGTCCACTGCCTGCCCTTGGACATCGTCTCGGACAGAGGTCCACAATTCACCTCAGCTGTCTGGAAGTCATTCTGCCGAGCCATCAGGGCCACCGTTAGCCTGACCTCTGGGTTCCATCCTCAAGCTAACTGGCCAAGCGGAGAGAGCAACCAGAAACTGGAGACCACCCTGCGTTGTTTGGCTTCCTCCAACCCTACTTCCTGGACATCTCAGCTTCCATGGGTGGAGTACGCCCACAACATGCTTCCCACAGCTGCCACAGGTCTGTCACCCTTTCAATGTGTCTATGGTTTTCAACCCCCGTTGTTTCCCTCTCAGGAGAGAGAGTTGGCCGTTCCCTCCGTCCAAGCATACATCTGCAGATGTCATCGCACCTGGCACCGAGCCCGGGCCACCCTTCTGAGGACCTCTGCCCAGTATGAGCGCCACGCCAACCGTCATCGGACTCCTGCACCTTCCTATTCCGTGGGGGACAAGGTATGGCTCTCCACCCGGGATCTCCCGTTAAAGACCAACTCTAAGAAATTATCACCTAAATACATTGGTCCCTTGGTGATCGAGAAGGTCATCACCCCTGTGACAGTCCGTCTCCGACTGCCTCCCACACTCAAGGTCCACCCTGCCTTCCATGTATCTCTGCTTAAGCCTGTCCTCATCAGCCCACTACTCCCTCCTCTCCCGGCCCCTCCACCCCCCCGGCTTATTGATGGCCATCCGGCGTTCACGGTTCACCAGATTTTGGACTCCCGTCGCCGGGGGCGCGGCATGCAGTATCTCATCGACTGGGAGGGCTATGGACCTGAGGAGAGGAGCTGGGTTCCCCGGCAGCGGGTTCTGGATGCCGCCCTCATACGGGCGTTCCATCGCTCTCACCCTGAGAAGCCTGGAGGACCGCCTGGAGGCGTTCGTAAGGGGGGGGTACTGTCACAAACCCCCGGTCGTGATTCTGGTTTTCTTGCTGCTCTGAGATTACTGGTGGGCGTGGTCTCCAGTGTTCCTGTCTACTCACCTGAAGCTCAATCAACTCTATCAAGCACACCTGTTCCACATCATGCAATCAACTCACCTATAAAAGCCAGTTCTACTTTCCAGTCCCCGCCGGATCGTTGTACCGCTCAGTACGAGTACATGCCAGCCAATCTATGTCCTGAAGTTTCTGTATTTGGTCAGTTTCTGAGGAATTGAGAGCTAACCCATTTTTTCCCTGTCTTGACTGCAGAATTCCAGCCTGAACCTCGGACTCAGATCTCTCACCAGAACCTTGGAACACAGAGTGCTGGAACCCGGACCACAAACCCTCTATCCTACCAGAACATTCATCACTCAGTTCACATCTCTGTTTGTACTGGTTGTAAATAAACTCACCTTAATTGAACTGTAACTCTGGTCTGCATTTGAGTTCTGGCCCCCGGACCTGACAGAAATTGACATCTCATCTCATGACATCTGAACATGAGAACCAGCCATGTTTGATGTTACAAACTATAGGCATGTATTCTTGAACTGCTGAACAATTATTTTAATTTTTGCATTAGTGACACACTATTTTTCAACTTGATACTGTGAAGCTGCTTTGACACAATCTGTATTGTTAAAAGGGCTAAATAAATAAAGGTGACTGGACTTGACTTAATGAGTAGCCTAAATTATTTAAATTGTGTTCTACTCTTCAAACAAAGTATGAATTCTTATGGCAAAATATAGATGGTAAGAATTGGAATTAGGTCATGTCATCAGATTTTCACTACACAGTTGTCATGGCCAAAATAATTCATGATAACAATTTATTAGCCATTTAAAAATCAATCAATAATTAAATATTCTCCTGTTTTATGATGGGTGGCAAACAGCGTAAAGGTGCAAGTTCATGTCTTGTTTATGTCACGGTCCTGCTGGTGTGCCCAGGCTGGCCACCAGATGTCTCTGTGTGTAGAGCACATGGCTTGTTGTTTGTTGGTGCCATGTGCTCCCATGTCGATTGTCTGTCCCCTCCCACCTTGTTACTTAATCATTGTTTCAGTGGCTCCAGCTGTGTCTCCCTCGTTACCCTCGTTTGTCTCCCTATATAGTTCTCCTTGTGTCTGCAGTCCTGTGCTGATCCGTTGTCTTTCGTGTGTCTCATGTGAGTTAAATGTTTGACTGTGCTCCAGTCTGCCTGCCTGCCTGCTTGTTTTTCCCCTTCGGGGTGGTTTTTGTTGTTCATTTGTTTCATTTTATTATTAAAACCCTGATTTTCCTCTGCATTTGAGTCCTCGACCTCATCTCTCGTGACAGAACGGATCAGCCAAGATGAGGACTCAGCAGAGGAGGGTTTAGCCGCCCACCACCCGACACTATCTCCAGCCCCTATACCAAGGCATCCTCCAGTACGAGGCCCTGAGCTCCTGCCGTCAGCAGGGCAATGGCGTGAGGAGTTTTGCTGTGGAGTTCAGTGGTGCAGCTGAGGGGCTGGGCTACAATGATGAGGCCCTCAAGGACCTTTTCAACAGCGCCCTTGATGAGCCCCTCAGCTGGTGGAGGATGAGTGGGCTGGACCACCTCACGTTTGGGGAATTCGTCGAGGCTTTGGCACGTTCCCCAGCTAAGGTGGCTGGTGTGCCTCAGGTGGTGGGCGACAAGGCTGCAGCTCCTCCAGTGGCGGCAGATGGAGCTGCAGTGCCCCTAATGGCGGCCGTCAAAGCTGCAGCGCACCCGGGATGCGAGGCTGGTGCGTGGGTTGGAGGATTCACCCATGAGGTCAGTGCAGACAGCCGACTTTTCTCCATGAAACCCAGCCGGTGGTCCTGGAGGCCATGGTGGAGAGCCCGCTCCGCTCCAGAGCCCGCTCGATCCGGGAGCCCGTATTCCGCTCCAGAGCCCGCTCCGATCCGGGGAGCCGCGAGTCCGCTCCAGAGCCCGCTCCGATCCGAGCCCACGAGTCCGCTCCAGAGCCCGCTCCGATCCGGGAGCCCAAGAGTCGCTCCAGAGCCCGCTCCGATCCGGGGAGCCCGAGTCGCTCCAGAGCCGCTCCGATCCGATCAGGCCACGCATTCCGCTCCGGTCCGGGAGCCCGCATTCCGCTCCGGTCCGGGGCCGCATTCGCTCGGTCCGGGAGCCCACGCATTCCGCTCCGGTCCGAGGGCCCACGCATTCGCTCGGATCCGGGAGCCACGCATTCGCTCCGGTCCGAGGCCGCATTCGCTCGGTCCGGCCCGCATTCCGCTCGGTCCGGAGCCGCTCCGCTCCGATCCGAGAGCCCACGGAGTCCGATCCAGAGCCTCCGATCCGGGAGCCCAAGGAGTCCGCCTGAGCCCGCTGATCCTGGAGGGAGCCACGGAGTCCGCCCGCTCGATCCGGGAGCCCACGATTCCGCGCTCCAGTCCGGGAGCCCACGCATTCCGCTCCAGTCCGGGAGCCCACGATTCGCTCCGGTCCGGGAGCCCACGCATTCCGCTCCAATCCGGGAGCCCACGCATTCGCCCGATCCGGGAGCCCACGATACGCTCCGATCCGGGAGCCCACGAGTCCGCTCCAGAGTCTGCTCGGTCCTGGGAGCCACGATTCCGCTCCAGAGTCTGCTCGGCATTCTGCTCCGTCCGCAGCCGAGTCCGCCCAGAGCTCCGCTCCGCCGTGAGCCACAGAGTCCGCTCCAGAGCCGCTCCGCCCGGGAGCCGACAGAGTCCGCTCCAGAGCCCGCTCCGTTCCGGGAGCCGACAGAGTCCGCCCAGAGCCCGCTCCGTTCCGGGAGCCGACAGAGTCCGCTCCAGAGCCCGCCTGCCCGGGAGCCGACAGAGTCTGTTCCAGAGCCCGCTCCGCCCCGTGAGCCGACGGAGTCCGCTCCAGAGCCCGCTCCGTTCCGGGAGCCCATGGAATCCGCTCCAGAGCACGCTCCAGTACGGGAGCCCACAGAGTCCGCTCCAGGGTCCGTTCCGTTCCAGGAGCCCATGCAGTCCGCTCCGTTCCGGGAGCCCACGCAGTCCGCTCCGTTCCGGGAGCCCACGCAGTCCGCTCCGTTCCGGGAGCCCAGGCAGTCCACTCCAGTCCTGGACCCCGCTCCGGTCTGGGAACATACAGAGCCCGCTCCAGGGCCAGCCCCACCTTGGCACCCCTGTGTGCCCATTGCTCCAGGCCCTCTTCCACTCCACGGGCCTGGCCCACCTCCCTCCTAGACATTTTTCTGTTTAGTGTGTGTGGAGCGTCTGGGATCCGCTCCTTAAAGGGGGGGTTATGTCACGGTCCTGCTGGTGTGCCCAGGCTGGCCACCAGATGTCTCTGTGTGTAGAGCACATGGCTTGTTGTTTGTTGGTGCCATGTGCTCCTATGTCGATTGTCTGTCCCCTCCCACCTTGTTACTTAATCATTGTTTCAGTGGCTCCAGCTGTGTCTCCCTCGTTACCCTCGTTTGTCTCCCTATATAGTTCTCCTTGTGTCTGCAGTCCTGTGCTGATCCGTTGTCTTTCGTGTGTCTCATGTGAGTTAAATGTTTGACTGTGCTCCAGTCTGCCTGCCTGCCTGCTTGTTTTTCCCCTTCGGGGTGGTTTTTGTTGTTCATTTGTTTCATTTTATTATTAAAACCCTGATTTTCCTCTGCATTTGAGTCCTCGACCTCATCTCTCGTGACAGTTTAGTTTCTAGTTCATGGCTTTCTTTTTCTCTAGCTACCTGAGTTTTCATTCATCTTTAGTTGTCATAACTTCTGATCATGCCTTTGTTTGTCTCTAAGGTTACTGATTAGACCTCATGTGTTACATCTGTGTATCATTTGGTTTTCTTTGTTTGTTCATTTGTATATATATATATATATACCTCAGTTTTAGTTGTTCCTGGTCTGTTCTTGTCATTATGTGGTTAGTTTGTTCTTCATCTTGTTGGATAATCTTTGTTATTTTGTTAATCTTAAATTGCTGCATTTGGATCCAGCTTCTAAAACAAAACAGCTTAGTAGCGGGGCTTATTAGATTAAATCATTTTAAATATGTATTTTTTATTTTTACAGTTTTAAACTGTAAAATATACAGGTTCTATAAAGTTTTAATGTTACAGTAACACTTTAGTTTAGGGACCGATTCACACTATTAAATAGATTCTTATCAGCATGCATATAACTAGCTTATTGGCTGTTTATTAGTACTTATAGACTATATTTTGATCTCATAACCCTACCTATACCTAAACTTAACAACTACCCTACTAACTATTGATAAGCAGCAAATTAGTATTTTATTGAGGCAAAAGTTGTGAGAATTGGTTTCGAAATTAGAGTGTGCCTAATGTTAACTTTTTTTTCAAGTAATTAATTCTGGTAACCACAGCTGCCATTTTTGTATAAAAAAAAATAATTATAGTGTGACAATTTTCATTTTTGAGTACTGAGTAACTGAAGCTTCTGCTTGTTTCTTTTTCTCAGAGAAACACAGGGCACTTAAATTATGTGACAACTAAACATGAGCACCTGTGGAACCTTTTTGTTTAGAGTCACACGGGGAGCAAATCTACACTATTAAAACAGTCGGAAATCAAAAAGGAACGTTTGAGATCCATTGACTGATTTAATGATGTTTTGAGTTGTGTGATCTGGATGGTAGCAAGTGTCCATGTCTTTGTTTGAGATGGGGGGTGGGTTATTTATAGAGTCACACAACCGTGTGTGGGAGTGTGTGAGAAAGAGGCCAGGGTCATATAATTCAGGACCGCACACTAGGACATTTCCCTCTTTCTGAATTACAGTAAACATCACAGGAAACATTCAGATGTATTGATCCTTTCTGAAATCAATAAAGTGCATTTTTCCATTCTGCTGAACATGTTTTTGGCTAAATCAGTGAGGCTGGACCAGCTCCCTGTCTAACTAGGGAAGCAAGGTTCACTGAAATGTAACACCCATGAAGGGGATAATTTAGCCAATCAGCAAAATTTGGATATGTACTAGATTTTGTCGATTCAGCACTAATTGTCCATATAAAATGTTCCATTCATGAATACTCATTTGAATTAGAAACTGACAATGACAGTTCATCAAAGTTTAAATTTATGATGTATAAAAAAATCATACAAAGATTTTTTTGTAAAAAAGAGAAAACTGTGCAGTCATTACTCAAATTCGTTACATGACCGGAACCTTAAGTTACTTTGGTTAGTGTACAGTCAGGTTGATTCAATGATATTTCATCTTATTTTTTATTTGAATAAATCCAGTTAATTTAAATTTTACAACATGAATCTAATTTTTAGGTTAACTAAAACAAAACCCTACATTTTATAGTGTGGATAAATTAGATTTAGATTTCAACAAATAAACAAAAAGCTATGTGATCAATATGGAGATAAACAACATTTGGTTTTTAAAGAGTAGGCTCAGTGACGGTTCTACATTGAATTACTCTCCGGGCGAGACCCCCTCTGAGCACACAATTCTGCACAAAACAGTATAAGTTATCAGAACTTAAAAAAATATACTCTATATACATAAAAGTGGCAAAAATATGTACAATCAAAATTTAACAAGAGCAGAGAACAACAATAATATAAAATATTATTAATATAATAAACAAATAAAATATAGAATAAATATTCTAAATAGCACAAATCCTTCATCACACAAATCACACTAAAGAAAATCAATTATTACATTATTGCACTAAGAACAGAAAACACAAACTATAACTAAAACCTGACCTTTCTAGCCTTCCTTGATGCAAAATTATCAATAATGTCATCATACGAAATCTGCTCCCCTATTGAGTGATTGATACTGATGATAGCAAGGCCAGTGAGATGTTTCTGAGACATGGTTGACCTCAGGTACAACTTGATCAACTTTAGTTTTGAAAAGCTCCTCTCTGCTTGAGCCACAGGGACTGGCAGAGTAAGTGCAATCCTGAGAGCAGTCCAAAAGTTGGGGTAGATCTCCGATAGATCCTTATCATGCATAAAAGTGATAAGCTCAAGGAGGCTCATGGTTTTTGATGGCAGGTGAGGGAAGTTATTGATTTCCTGCACTAGCTCTCTACTGTCCAAATCAGAGTACCCTTCAAATGGTGCTTTTCCACTGCATGGTACGGCACGGTACGGTACGGTACGGTTCACTTTTGGGGGGTTTTCCACTGGGTACTGTACCTGGTACCTGATACTTTTTTAGTACCACTTGTCGAGGTTCCATGCGAACCGCATGCGTTACCAAAAACGTGGCGTGTAAACTCTGCTGATCACTGATTGGCCTGAGAAAATCGTCATTACTGCGTCACTGAACTTGCGACACGAGACCCTCCTCTACAGCCCTACCCGCTAGATTTAAATCAGCACAGCCAGCGAAGGATCGGACGCAACTTCTGTTTAAACAAACGCACATTTTTGCATCAACCACAAAATAGCAGTGTCGTTGTCTGTTGAGGAAGTTCAGACGTTCTTCTCGTTGATAGCCGAGGAGCGGATCCAGTGAGAGCTTGATGGCACGACGCCGAAGGAAAAAGCCTTATGTATAACGTTACTTTTGAACTTGCTATATTTACAGAGTATGTTTTCTGTTTATATTTTTACCTCTGTATCTGTGTTTTGCTTCAATTAAAAACAATCTGATCGAATAAGTGTACCTCCAGACTATATTAAATATGTATCATTGTATGAGCACGTAATGAACCTCTTGAAAAAGACAAATGATTAATGCCGCGATTATAAAAACCATCACATAAATTAAAAAAACAAGGGATACATTGTACATTTTGAAATATTCAAAAGTTTATTGATAATTCACTTTACAGAACACGCTGCATGAATAGTTAACTAATCAAGTAACGTTAACGCAGCACACCCTGCTCTCCTCATCTACAGCCCGTGTCACTGTCACCACAGTCTCTGCTGCTGGGGGTAAATCACAAGCATTCTCATAGACCTCTCCATTGCTGTTAAAAACATCCACATGCCGAGAATGAAGAACACTATTCCGTCTCCTTTCTTTGTTGTGAGTTTGTTTGTGGCGCGTTTACGATGATGTCACGGCAGTAGAGGCGGCGCAATTATAACGACGCGTGAATAATCCCGCCCACTCTATAGCGGTACTAAACTGCGGTGGAAATGCAACCGACCCGAACTGAGCCGTACCGTACCGTACCAAGCAGTGGAAAAGCGCCAAAAGTGCAGTGTGGTGCCTAGTGCATTGCATTGCATTGCTCTGCCAGCTCCTCATCTGCAAGACTTGGGAAATTTGTCAAAACCCCGAATTTGTTTCCCACATTTTCCAATGTGGAAAACCTCTCCGTGATGGCTGACATGGCTGCATCAACAACAACAACACTGAAGAATCCAACCTCCAACTTCCTAAGTGCATCCCTGAAAGGCTCATCATGTGATTTATATGAGAAGTGGCGCTTTGTGGACCTCAGCCTTTTTTGTTTCAAAACAGCCTCCACATTAATTTTGTCACAAATGTCTTTGGCCACTATCTGTGCAGTCACAAAGCCACTTGCCCTGTAGCTCTGGAAACCTTGCTCAGTCTTCTTCAAAAGACTCACAGCTAGGTCCACATGCATATTTGGAGACTGCATGAGTTTGCTGACATGCTGTATTGCAGATAGCATGTCATACCAAACAACCGTGCAGATGCTAAAGCGGTATGACCCCACCTCAGAAAAAAGACTGGGCCTCAGCCTTTATAGCAGGGTATTTGGTGTTGTCTCTCACCTCAATTAAAGCCTCTCTCACAGCAGCTCCCTGGTACCTCATGGGCTCGATGCTCTTGACCTTGCTCTCCCACATTGTTTCTGCCCACATCTTTAAGGTGATGCTCACATGGTTCTTCAGTATGGCCCATCTTTGGGAGGAGGCTGAAAATAACACGTAAAGCTTTTGCAGGACGCCAAAGTAGCTCATAGCATCAACAGATCCCTTAGCAGCATCACACACAACTAAAGTCAATGTGTGCACCCCACATGGCACAAACAGAGCATGGGGATTCTTTTCTAAGAGCCTGGCTTGAACTCCCTTATTTTTGCCTTTCATGTTTGCCCCATTGTCATATGATTGTCCTCTGCAGTCTTCAAAAGGAATTTCCAACTCCTCAAGTCTCGTCAGGATCATGGATGCCAAGTGCTGGCCTGTGGACTCCTCTGCCTCCAAAAATTCCATAAAATGTTCCCTGATATGGGGGAGAAAATTCCCATTTGATGGTGTGAACAGTGTTTCTGTGTGTCCCCTTAAAGTCAAATTTAAAACTGCCAGTGACTGCACAATAGCAGTGAGACGTGTCAGCACTGCTCTCCATCTCACTCTCTCAGCCTCCAGAAGTGCCACCTGCTGCTTATCAATAGTTTCCCCACTTCTTAACCTCACTGCTAGTTCCTTCCATGCTTTCATGCAATTGAGGTGTTCTGGACTGTTTTCATGTGATGTGAGGTGAGTGCTCGCATGTTCCTGTGGCTCAGTGGTAGAGCATTGCGTTGGCAGCGCAAAGGTTGTGGGTTCGTTTCCCAGGGGACACACATACTGACAAAAAATGTATAGCCTGAATGCACTGTAAGTCGCTTTGGATAAAAGCGTCTGCTAAATGCATAAAACATAAAATGTAAATGTAAATGCTCGCATGTTTCCAATTTGCCATTCCTGAACTTGTTAAATGAATGTTCCTCTTGGAAAAAAAATTGCAGCAGAAGCAAAAGAGGCTGTTGTTCTTCATGGAATACATCAGCCAACTTCTTGCCATCTTTTCACCACTAACTAATGTCTTCTTAAAATATTGGTGGTGGCAACTTCTTCCATCACACTCATTCCTACGGAAAACAAAGTTTACCTACTTGGTCCTCTGTGAACCAACTCAGTCCGAATCCTGTCAGTCAGAGGTGAGGGCCAGTTAGCAGGGTCAGTTGACAGAGGCTCATCCTCAGCAGTGGGGCTGAGTGGGGGTTCAGCTCCAGGCATTTCTATCAGACAACATATTGGCACATTACTCAAAGCACACAGCAGTGGAACATAACACATATGCCTACTCAGAAATTATCATAAATATTAAATTTACATTAAATTGCAGTTGTCCAGTTGTCTTGTAGCCTAGGCATACCCCCTCTACACAAATACACACACACACACACACACACACACACACACACACACACACACACACACACACACACACACACACACACACACACACACACACACACACACACACACACACACACACACACACAGAGAGACATGCAAAAACCTACAATTTCTGGAGATATAGGAGTAGCTGAGGACATAGATGGTAGCTCATCCTGAAGGATAGAAACCATTCCAGCAGAGTCCTGTGTAGTGGGGGAGGTGGGTGGCTCATCCTGACCAGTGGCAGAGGATGCTCCAAAATATTTTAAAAGTGCCCTGAAATTGCAATTAAATTGAAATTGACATCAAAAGACGTTAGGCTACAATATAACTCTTATGAACTGCAAATTTAAATAAACATGCCCTTACATGCTAAATGTCTGTCGTGACTCATTAGATGCTATATTAATCTAATCTAAGGGAGGAACAATTAGCTCCTTGGTTACTGCCTCGAATTATATGCTTTGTCACGTAACAGAGTTATAGCAAATGGTAAATGTTCGTCTTTGAAACTACCTACACATATGTAAATTCCGTTGGCTAATTACAGGGCCCAACATTAACCCAAATGATGTAAATAAATAATAACTGTACTTGTAACAGTTTTGTTGCAAAGCACAATCTTATGGTGAAATTAGATCTCGTGTTTGTTGAGTTAAGACCAAATTATTGTTGTATAAGCATAGCAAGCATCATAGCAAGAAGGCTAACAAACGCAAGAGTTAACGTTATACCACCAATTAACATTATCCCTTCATTGATGACATGGATACCGTAATCATACAGAGAGAATGTCGTTGCATACCTTTATCTTTTGCTCTTTTCTCCTCTTCTTCTTTTCTTTTTTTCCTAATTTGGGCACCTGACGGCTTTGACCTTTTCTCTCCATCGCTGTGTTTATTTGGCACTCGACAATCAACAGATTGCCCATCCCCCAACATTGTCACTCATGACCAGAAGTCAAGACTAAACCAATTCACCTCCACATAATCGTTTTGTATTACCTATTTTATTAGCCATTTCACACAATTCAGAAAAACCAAAAACGTGCAACCTATAGGCCTGTGTTTTAATATTATCAATGAAATGTGTGTTATTTGGAAGAAAGTCAAGGTGTGACCCCATCCCCCCACCCCATTGTCCACTCCATTTTCCACTTCTCACACAGCTTCTGTGCACGGCAACTTCTCAGCAAGCAGGGGCGCCAATTCCCCACACAGTTATATGATAGATAATAGAAAACCACTTATCGGCGCAGATTATTTTTCTTTTTTTTCAAGTGCTTGTGCCACCCCCCACATGTCATGAAAAAATGCCGCCCCGGGCGCCCGCCCATGCCACAAAACCGCCACTGAGTAAGCTTTTGCAAAACATTGAAAAATAAAGTTTTTTTATGATCTTTTGGTTTTGTTAATAATACATTTCTCATTAATCATGACATTTCTCATTAAATGAAGTCGCGGACGGCCCGCGACTCGCCGAGCCACTCGTCCTCCAAAACGCCCAGGCATGCGTTCGCCTTCTCCGGCGAGAGCACAAGCCGATTCCCCGGCGTCTTCCTACCGGTTCACCAGGCCTGCATTTCCACCTATCGAGAAGTGGACCGCGACGAGTCTAAGACAGGCACTAGCCAACTCCGACATCCAGGCTCCACGCAAATCCACTAAAGCAGAGTTATATGAATTATATAAGAATCTCAAGCCAACTACCCTCTCTCCGAAAATTACCCCAAACGCTACACGAAAGCGTAAACATACGGTCTCACCTTGCTGGACTCCTCCTTTTTCCTCTCGCTCGACGACCAGCTCCCGTGGGGCTCCTAATAGCGGCACCAGGCCATCGGCAAGCCAAGGCCGCGCCCCTGATTTCGCAGATGCAAGGCCTGCCGAGGATTCGGCTGCAGCTCAGCCGTCCGGCACGGCTTCCCAGTCAGCAATACCAAAGCCCATAACTCAAACGGGCTTCTGGCCACCTCCACCTCCAATTCCGGCTCAGCAGCCCACCCCCTTCTGCCCAGAGCCCGCAGCCCATGTAAACGCTTGGCCGCAGTGGCCGGCTTACGTAGCCCCACAACCCGCCCCTCCCGGCCCAGGGCCCATAGCCCAAGCAAGCACATGGCTGCAGTGGCCTCCCAACCCAATCCCTCAGCCTACCCCTCTCAGCTCAGGGGCGATAGCCCAGGTAGACACCGGGCCACACGGGCCGCAAAACACAGCTTTACCTCCGGCCGCTTACAACACTCTCCTCCAAGCAAAACCGCAATACTCGCTCTTCACCGCTACACCAATGGCAGTCCCAGCAAACGCCATTGCCACAGAACCCCCGCAAGCGGCTCACAACGTCCGAGCGCAGATTTTAGCAGAAATTCAGGAAGTTGGCTCCAGAGGCGGACAAGTTCCCAACCCCAGTACCTCCATATTCAGAACTAATATTTCCATAAGCCACCCACTAAAACCCCTCCTGGACAAATCACTCGACACAGGCTGTCTCCCCCAGAACACTCCAAACATACGTGACAGCATGGAGATGCTTTAAGTGTCACAATGGGAATGTAAGGATCCAAACGCAAAAGGATTAGTAAACACAGTCTTTAATGAAGGAGCAAAAACAAGGCAGTCTGTCGTGCGTAGACACAGAACTGAGAAATGACAAAACAAAACTTGAAGACGATTCGATCCAAGGGACTTCAGTCTAGGGAGACTTCGTGGAAACAGGACTAACTGGAAGCGGCAGCAGGACACCGAGAAAAACCCAGAAACTCTCAGCATCTCCAGGCTAGACAAGACAAGGTACGAAATCCTAATTCTATGATAAACAAGAGAACACATTCAATGCACGACATACAATAATCCGACAGAGAGCCGCGAGCGCAGCCGCTGTAAATAGAGGGACTGATTAAATGAGTGAGAACAGGTGGCACTGCAAAGCAGCATGAACGCTGATTGAAATAACAAACAGGTGGGGGAGAGAGAGAGGTGTAAGTGTCAATATGCATGTGTGTGTGTGTGTGTGTGTGTGTGAGTGTGTGTACAACAGAGTGTGAGAGAGAGAGAAAGAAGAAGCAAACCCAGATCATGACATTAAGTCGTTCCATCTCTCTTATAATATTCTGTTCCCTGAATTTTCTCTACTCTTAATAACCTCTTTTATCTCTTTTCTCAACAGCATTAAAAGCCTCCAAGTCAGCTCCATCAAAGGTTACATGAGTGGTATCCAATTCTTCCACAAGCTGTTGTACGGTGCTCCGTCGCCCGAAATTAGCAATTCTCAAACCGCTATGTTGATAAGAGGAATTCAGCGAACCCGACCTACTCGTCCCGATTCCAGACTACCCATTACCCTAGACATCCTCACCAAGTGCATCCACACCCTCCGCATGGGTTACCAGACCCCCAGCACCGCCCGTACACTCGACGCCATGTTCATTTTAGCTTTTTGGGGGTTTTTGAGATGCTCCGAGCTAACCATCTCCTCAAAATTCGACCCAGCCATTAACCCCACCATCTCAGAACTAACCATCCTCGATAGCGAAACCATCTCCTTTTTGATCAAACAAAGTAAGACAGACCAAGTCAAGAAAGGTCATTTCGTTTACATTTTCAATCTCTCTTCGCCTATCCAACCTTACCAAGCCGTTCGTGAGTATCTTCGCCTCAGGATTTTCCAGGCAAAATCCCCTATGGTCTATTTTTAGACCATGCCGGGAAACCAGCCAGTCGCACCTGGTTCCAAAAACATCTCAAAGCTGTCCTGCTATCAGCAGGCATCTCAGCAAAAAATTCCAGCCACTCCTTTCGCATCTGGGCAGCAACGCGTCAGCGGCCCAAAAGGCCTCACTAAACACCAGATCCAAACCCTAGGGAGATGGTCTTCAGAAGCTTTTCAAAGCTACATCAGAACGGACCAGTCCCACATCAAATCAGCCCACCAAACTCTCATTTCATAAAACTCGGTGCGAGCTTTCCTGGCTTTTTACTTTCATTTCCAAGTCACGCGCTTGGCGAGGCTCCCCCTTCTGACACCGCAAACCATCACTTACGACCCAAGCCTCCCAGCCAAAAAACTTGCCTTTTCCACCCTGCGGCCGGAGAGTCTCACCCATCCAGGCTGCGAGCCGCCATCTCCAGTCAGGTCACGGCGAGTGCCTCCCGGCCACCCAACTTTACATTTCCGTCTTTACCTGCCCGACAGTGAGTCTTGATCTCCCATCGGACCCCGACGAGGTGCTCCCGGCCAGACAATCGTACTTTTCTGTCTTTTCTGTCTTTACCTGTCCAACACAGCGAGTCTTGATCTCCCGTTGGACGCCGGCGAGGTGCTCCCGGCCAGACAAGCTTACTTTTCCTGTCTTTACCTGTCCAACACAGCGAGTCTTGATCTCCCGTTGGGCCGCGGCGGTGCTCCCGGCCAGACAATCTTACTTTTTCTGTCTTTACCTGTCCAACAGACAACCTTACCTTTTCTAGTCCCACGCTGGCGATGCTTACCCTTCCAACACAGCGGGTATTGTGCCCCCATTGGGCGTCGACGTGAGCCTCACAGCGAGACGACATACCGCTTCCCCCTTGGCAGACGAGACTAACCCGTTAGACTCAGTGAGTATTGGCCTCCCGTAGAGCGTCGGCGTCAGTCTCAGTCACCCACCTATTTTTTCCGTCCAAAACCCAAGGCCCCTAGCCCAAGGCCCTAGCCGTCGCTGCGGTCTTCGTCCGCCCGCCGAACACCATTCAACTGTCTCTGCTATCCTCAAACCTTTTTCCCCCGCCTGGCGAGGCTTACCCGTCCGATGTCCTAAGTCTTACAATCTCCCATCGGATGCTGCCAGAGCCCCCCCCAGTTCCGGGTTTCTCTTCTCCCTACTCGTCGGCGAGACTATCCGTCTGACAGCGTAGCCTTGGTCTCATGTCAAGACGTCGACGCTGGTCTCCCGGTGAGCTCCTATGCTTGCCGTCCGCAAGCGACGCTCACCCATTCGATGCCGTGAGTCTCGATCTCCCATCGGATGTTGCGAGAGCCTCCTTGTTGGACGTCCCAAACTCTAGCGACGCTCCTTGTTGGACGTCCCAAACTCAAGCGACGCTCACCCATTCGATGCCGTGAGTCTCGATCTCCCATCGGATGTTGCGAGAGCCTCCTTGTTGGACGTCCCAAACTCTTTTTATCTGCCAAGCCGATAGGACCCACCCGTCCGACGAAGGGGTATTGTACCCTAGTCGGAGGCTTCATGGGCCCTCTCGGCCAGATACCACCCTCCTCTGATTAGCAGGGGCTGATGGCCAGTAGGGCGATACGCCGACTCCGTGAACTATCCCACTGCAGGCAACTCGGGTCCTCCTGGCCAGGGCTTCAACCACACTGCTCCTCCATCGGCTCACCCGTCCCAACGCGGTGAGCCATCGCTGGGCCTCGGTTGAGCCCTCCCTGCCCGGTCGCCCCAAAACCACGAAGTTCACTCCGGCGGTCTGTGGAGCCCACCCATGCATGCCAAACCGCTCCCTCAGAGCACGTAGGCCCCCCCGGCCTGCCACACAAGTTACTCCTCGGAACTAGCTCCCGCCAGATCTCAAACACGTATTTGGGGGGGAATCTTAGTCTGGCGGCTGTCCTACACTCTATTGCTTTTTTGGGGGTACTCTGGGTTCGGGCCATTCCCGGCTAGGAGCCCTCCCCCAGGACAGCACGCCTACAACGTATTACCATACATGCCAAATACACATTATGTTTATCGTGCTAGTAGATGTAAGTTTGAAATCGTGAAATGAAGTTTTATAAACTAAGTTCGGGAGGAGCACGTCAGATACTCAGCCTAATTAACACAGGTGGTACACAATCTAGGTAATCAACCCTTGGACATAAATACAGCTGTCTTACCTCCATCTAGTTGACGGTTAAGCAGCATCCCTCCACCACCCCTTCTCCACCAATATCACTAGAATTCTCATCACACGGGGGGTACTCCGGGTTCGGGCCATTCCCGGCTAGGAGCCCTCCCCCAGGACAGCACGCCTACAACGTATTACCATACACGCCAAATACGCATTACGTTTATCGTGCTAGTAGATGTAAGTGTGAAATCGTGAACATATTTTGTTTTGCGAGTACTCAAAAGCAACCACCATGCATTTCGCATTTAGTCATTTTCCTGAAATATGATAATCCATCATGTAATTGATATGAAAATCACTCGTCTCCAGTCAGGACTTTGCTGAGGGATCATTATTTGTGGCAAACTGCTGATGAGTTTTGACTGTAAGTAAATCTGTTCCTCTTTCTCTCCCTCCTGCTCCAGTATATTAAACATGCAAACAGGCAAATTAGCCTCCCCACAAGTTAGGTACTCCAATCAATGGCCTTGTTCCATTGGCAAGAGAGGAAACCGAGGATTTGCATGACAGGGGTGATGGGCTCTGGTGCATGAAGAGGATTAAAATGTGCTAAGATGGAGATGTTTCAAAGATATGAAGTCCTATGGCAGGTGCACAGGTTTACAGAAGTATGAGCTTATTTTAAGGTCACACAACTTGCTGTAAAGAGTGATAGCATTCAATTAAATAACTATTAATGTTAAAACTTAGTTTCATGGAAAAGCAGAATTGTGTTTGTAAAAACAACAGGATTTGCAAGAGTATTTCAATGAAATGAAAACACTTTGATGTTGATCAATTTTCCTTTTAATTGACTCTAAACAGACCTGGAGTGCAGTATTCAAAAATAAACACCATACACTGTTCTTGCATGTCATTTGTTTGAGGGTTACCTACAGATTGTGGGTAAGTGCACAACCCCACACACTCTGATGCACACACTTTTCTTCAGAGCGCATTTTGCACACTTTCTTTCCCTGTGGCTGCAAAGTGCTCAATACAGTATTGACTTGTTCTCCACGGCAACCTGCAGAATTCCACCGACTCCCCTCTATGAGCCTGGCGGTCCGGCTCTCCACCCCTCCCTCATTCGCTTGCTCTGTCTCCATCGCTTCTCCCATCCCCCATCTCCAGCTCCAGGGATGTGGTGACACTAAATGTGTGTGTGGTTGAGAGAAGTAGAGAGTGTGTGTATCATGACTTCAGATGTGCATCATGCATGTGTATGTGTCCGCGCACCATGTGAGTGTGTATGTGTGTTGTGGGGGTGGCTCATTGCGTGGTGCTGCAGGCAGTGTGTTTTAAAAAGCCAGTCACTTCAGCAGTCGTGGTAACAATAACTTCAGCACAGCCATTTCAGTGCTATTCCAGAAAACACACACAACCATCCGCATCAGTCAATCTATTTTTCTGTCAATAAAATGGCTTAATAAAATCTGGAAGAATGCATGTGGCATGAGGTGCACATAATTGCGGTAAAATACGCACATCATTCGAAAATGTTTTCCCGTATCTTACCGCTGTGCAGCTATCAACTGGATTTGATGTCTCTCAGTAGCATGACTCAGGACACAGAAGGACACAGAGGGTCTGCCTGAGGGATGAAGTGAAATGAGTATGTCATTATAAAGGCTTGTTATGGAGCCGAGTACTGATCACGCTGCTCCGTGTTAATGTGGAAATGTGAGGGTGAGAGTGTCTGAAGCTATTCATCTCCTGCTGATGTCTGACTGCCATGCTTGAGGCAACTCCAAACATTTCTCTCAGTCTCCGTCTCACTCATACGTGACACTTTTTTTCAAAAATGATTTCAGTTGTAATATAAAGCTGAATTAATCAAATATAGACATATAACGGCAAAGAACCACATGGATTGAGTGTGTAAATGTTCTTGCTTATAATTGTCAACAATTTAAATATTGTTAACTACAGTTATGATGTGCACTTCCAATACCATTCCATAAAAATTACAAAGTATTGGGAACAGTACCGATGTCAAGCTGATGGGTGTGAGTCAGCTGAACATATACAAACTACACTCTGAGAAAAAGGACAAAGGCTATCACTGGAGTGATACCTTATTATCCTTTAAGATACTACTATGTATCTTATTTGGGGTAAATAAACCTAAACCATTTTGCCAAGTATTAGTAAAGTGTACCTTCTGAAAGTGTACTGCTCCAGTGACAGCTTTTGTACCTTTTTTCTGAGAATATATTAAGCCCACAGATTAACCTTTACTACCAGAGAGTTAGTGCGTCAGAGCCACGAGAGAGAAAGAGAATGAGAGAAAGAGTGGTAGAGCTAGACAGGAAGAGAAGAGATTGTGTGTGTGCACAGAATAATAGTGAATAGTGTTCCACGGTGAGTCATTCTGACTGGTCATCAATGTTCAATAATCATTACCTGCTATTTATGTACTGCATTCTAAGGGACTCTGAGTCAATCAAAGTGCCTAACTCAGAGGGCTTGTCTGAGTCACTGTGACGACAGTGTTTTTCTATTCTCGTGAACAATGGCAATAAGGCCTTTAAGTTATAACTGAGACAACTGTTGACACTGTTAGGGTGTTTGCACGTGTATACACAAGATTCAAGATTTCAAAATTCAAGGTTTTATTCATCACATACTCAATTATACAGAATATAATCATCAGTGAAATGTAAGTCAGGTCTGCTCAATGGAGAGTGCAATTATATGTAACACAACACAAGAGAATATAAGTATGTTTTAATATTGCATTTTTAAGCTGGGGCACAAACACAACTTTAACATTTTAATTATTCTACTTCTATTTTATTTTAGAGGGGCTACAATCCTAAGCCATTCCACATTGGACAAAAATCTAGAGCAGTCAGAATAAAATAATATTCCCAACGACAAATATATACAATACACCATAATGCAAGCATCTTATGGCATTCCAATATAATTCCAGTAATAGGCAAATACAGTAATAGGCACAAAGATCCGCCTCAAGGGCAAGGACACTGATATCGGCGGAGGGGGGGTGGCAGCAATACACAGGGCCCAGAAACCTTAGCCCAATATGGCCATTTACCAACATCTTGTAAGGATGGATGCAAGAACTTGCAAGACAACTTCATATGAAAAAAAACGGAAGGTTAGGATGATCCTTTGTAGGTCCTCTCTTTACGACATTCTTGCATCAATCTTTCTGTTCTGTGATATTACCTGAAATTTGTTAAATCTGTTTATTATAGATAACATTTATAAACACTTCTAAGGTCTTGTACAACAGTGACTTTTTTTTAGGTTTTCATTGGTTCAGTATTAAATGTGACAGCGATAATGACATATGACTCATGGTAACTAGGAGTTTTTTTGTTTGTTTTAGTTTTTTATGAGGAAGCGGGATTTGAGGGATTCATTTTCAGATGTATTACTGGTTGGACTAGTTATGAAGGTAGTAATATGCATGCTCAATGATTAGTCATGCATCAAACATTTTTCCTGGTAGACAGGACTGTTGAGTATCAGATGCATTTTTAAAAAAATCTCTACTCTCTTTTTTACAGTATAGTTCGGCTTTGTTTGTGTGTTTAAATTCCAACCTGGTTAGCTGTTACACCATGCATTTTCCTCAACATTCTATTAAAGTCTGATTGTAAAGGTGGTGCATTCCTTACAGCCTTGTCAAACAACAATCATTGTGCCACCGAGTACACAATGGGTTATGTTAATCAGTCTGTCTTTATTGATGGGCTGTGTCAGATTTTTTAAATAATATTCAGCCATGTTGCTGCATATATACACTACATATATTCACTACACAATAGAGTTCTATAGAGTTAAAGAGTTATTCCCTGTGTTCACATCTGCATTGTTAACAAACAGTCATCCAAAAATGATAATTATGTTCAAGTCACGCAAAAACTCAATATCTATGTCAAAGTTTAACTTCATTGTCACTGAGAACAGGTGTAATATAATTAATGTTGATGTGGCTGGGAGTAACAACCAAGGAAATAATTTCAACTCTGTGTGATGGAGGCAGTTTATTACAGGTAAGCAACTTATTTTATTTTTTATATATTTTTTGGTTGTGCTCTGCTAATGGGTAAATAAGGAGTGCATATTCTTGCCCCCCCCCCTCCCCCTCCCCCTCCCCCATTTGCTTAATGAAGCATGCTAGTGATCATTACTGACTGTTGACAATTGAGCAGGCAGTCTCCTGACAGCTGTGGCCATGTTCTGAGACAAGAAATCCCAGCCCAGAAATCCTGTCACACAGAATTGTGATGATCAGGGAAATTTGACTGACAGCAGCACTGGAATGGAGTGAAATTACACAAGCTAGACACCTGGGCAGATTAGGGTATCAGGGAAAATGAAGTGCAAAATGTGGTACAACAAGGGAATTTTTAACTAAACTTGTTGCCAAGTTTGCATCTTTTCGTGTTATTTGGAATATGTGCTCTTCAGTGCAGTGTTAAAAAAAATATAAAGTCATGATATGTCTGGATGTTGCATGAATTTGGAATAACGTTAACTCTTGGTTCCACCAGCATCAAAAGGAAATAACGCTGGAAGCACCTGAAGCTCAGCTTCGCCAGCAACCTAAATGGCAACCCTGGATTCCAGAGAGCCTTTATGATGATACAACGGGAATGTTAAATTGGTTTTTAAACTATACAATGACGAGCACTTTATTAATAGATTTAATTTGTTCAAACACCGAAAATGTCTTTAAAATGTTTGTGTCATTTTAACGACTATGTAAGAATGGCCAATCGAAGGCTGCTATGTCGAATTATGCACTTCATAAAACAACAGAATAGTCAGCTCTAGGACAAATCTAGTGATACCTTAGCCCAGTGTAATCTTTACAGTCTTTATAACTGCAAGAATAAGGTTTTGCATGTCCAACGTTGAAATCAAAGCCAGCAGAAACTTCATAAATCATACATTTTATATCTAGGCCTGTGACAACGAATTCCTGAAAACATTATTGTGATCAAATTTGAACATAGGGAAGTACTGGTTCTTTTTCCAAGGCATTAAACAATGTTTCATGTTCTCATTTTAAGAGGATCGTGACAGACATATAAACTGTGCGTTGACGGGACAGAAGAGGCTATGTTTCGTTGCATTTAAAGTTGTATTCTCATCGACATTTAGGGATAATTTCTCTCAGAGTTTAACATCCCTTTCCCTTCTCAAGTTACACGAACAATTAGGCTATGTCGTTTTTCTGAATATTCAGAGTATTTTATTGCATGCAGTACGAAGTCAGAAGACAGAAAATCTGCAATTTAATCTGAAGCCACAGTTGTGTTATTTCTTGGTTTTGCGTTGGTCTAAAAACACTTGGATTTTATGCCCTCCGTCCTGTTAGTAGGCTAAGTCAGCTAGTGTTTAAAAAAGACTTGATCCGACTTTTTTATCTAACATGAAAGCACTCAACACATAATGAGTTAACAGTAGCCTATACATCTCACACGAGATGAGCACCAGAGATCAGCAGGTTGAAAATACTGAGATGTTGCTCATTGATGAAACAAGTGAATTAGGATTGTCTTATGATAACATTAGCTTTTGCATCGGGTAGATCATGACAATTTTACGCAACAGAATTCTCTGTAAAAGGACACATATGAGTTCGTGCGATGAATCTGTTTGCAATGCAACGTCGTTTTAGCAAATATTTATTCCAAGAAAAACTTTAATCTCTCCGAGAAGTACATTTTTATGCAAATGTATCATTTCAGTAAATACTTCATCATAATGCACTTCATGTATTATATATTCAAGTATTTTCACTGCTGTTCAGCAGTCATTGCATTTAATGCCTTATAAGGAAAGGCAGTCGTGCCTCTCTGCAATAGGCTGAGATTTGCCGCCTGCAGTTAACCCTTCTCATGCTGAATTTTTCTTAAGATATTCTTCGTTTTGGGCTCGCAAAGACACATTATTATGTTTGTATGATCCCGCAGATTATTGGGTGTATGTGTGTAAATGCATCAGTGTATATTTTAACTATATGTTCACATTATTAATTGTGCATTTCTTATTGTGTGCGGTTGTGTGTGTGCCTGCGATTTCTTTCCTACTCGGATGATACAATACGCGGCGCATATCCTTTGTGGCACAGGCAGTGAATGATTGCCCAGGGTTTTCACACGTTCGTTTGCCACTGCAGTTTATTTTTCACAGGTCTTGCAGCAGCCGTTGGCCGTCAGAAGGCAGATGTCAGATGAACTGAGGGCTTTAGGCTTTGAAGACCAACCACAGTGACCTACATATTGTGCATTCGCGGTCAACTCATGTGCATTGAATGTGGACATGAGCTTAAACAACTACGTTGCTTGCATAGCTACTCTAATTGGCCATTTCTAATCAGACAGTGAAATAATGTATATCTTATTGCAGTTTATTCAAAGAAAGGTTTTAGGACATTAAATAAAATGCTTAGAGCGAGTAGGTACGCGCTATGATCCTAGACAAAATATCACGTTTTAAGAATACAATTCACTAAATCTAATAAATAACCTATGGATAATCAAAATCTGTCATTTTAATCCGCCAAGTATTGATCACCACATGATTACTGAAGATGAATCCCAGTGCCACACATTTTATTATTTCATGCATTAGTGGACTGCAGTGCTTTAGTGGAGAAAAATACAAATGGAAATTACTGTTCAAAATGCACTCTCAAAATATATGCTGTACTTTAATAATCTTAATTCATGAATGCATTAGCGTCATCGTATGTGTTTTTGTGTAACCTGTTTGTCCAACATAAACAAACAGATTTGTTCATAGCTTAAATATTCACTTCAGTATGCCTATCTGTCATGTATTCCTTTTTTAAAATGTTTCAGAATATTATCTTCTTCAAAGTTGTCTCTCCACTGATATAAACTTGAGCTTGATGGCAAAGACAGAGAGACTGAGGAAGAGCTTCTTCCCTCAGGCCATCAGGCTCCTTAACACAAACTCTGTTCCATAAACTTTCACAAGACTCATTATTATCTGTAAAAAAAATAACAAAACATTCATATTCTCATCATCCATATTGCCGCTATGTGTGCATACCCAGTACAACCCGTTGCACATCCCTCTCATCCCTCCTGTTTATACTAATATTTATTAAGTCCCATATACTGTTTTTTGCACATCCAATTTGTTTTGCACATCTTACTGTTCTACTGTTTTGCACTTTTCTTTATTCTATTGCACATTTTACTTCTTATTTCTTTTTTTTACCTATATATATATATATACTCTTGTGTGGTGTTACTTTTATATAATTTAATTTTGACTTTATTTTTTATTTTTTATATATACATTTTCTTTTTTTTAATTCTTTGCACTGTCCACTGAGCGGACCTGATTTGAACTACATTTCACTTTTGATTATACCCTGTATAATTTATCATGTGACAAATAAAGAAACCTTGAACCTTGAACTTAAAATGGATGGCAAATCCACACGATTAAAAACCTTGCTGATGCTGATAATGATTTAGCCTGCTACCTAAAGAACTAATCAAGCTTAAATTTAAATATTGCCACAAGTGTCCCCTGCTATGCGTCATGAAGGAGGAATTGTCGCTCAGTTCTTGAAGGGCTGCAACATTACTACTCTTCATTTGCTCAAGTAAACCCGCGGTACAGGGCTAACCAGCCTCTACACCGCCCCTCCTGCTGTGACGTCACGCTCATGGCTATTTGCATGAAGTACGTAGTACAGCTTGTTTGAGAGTTAAAACTGAATCTCGCTTGAGAAGCGAAAGACCATACGGAGCGGGAGAGCGCGAGAAACCTGCGCGAGAAGAGCACTCATGTTATCGCGCGCACACTGAATTATTACAGCGCGCTCTGAAAATGGAGCTGCCTGCCGCGGGTGAGCACGTCTTCGCGGTGGAAAGCATCGAAAAGAAACGCATTAGAAAGGTTTGCGGTTTTCTCTTAACAAACACTATACATGTTCATGTTGTAAGCCTATAAAACGTGAAGGTAAGGGTTTATATTTTAAAAGAGAGCGCACAAGTAGGGATTTGTTTCCGAAACCCAGGATAATGGAATATTTATTTCATTTACAGTAATTCCCAATCGTAACTGACTTTGTTTTTAATGATATTTGCAGGGAAGGTGTGAGTACCTGGTCAAGTGGAGAGGCTGGTCTCCCAAGTAAGTTTCACTTCAAGATGCCACTTGCTTTGCTGTTTTAATGTGTGTTGTTGTTGTTGTGTGTGTGTGTGTGTGTGTGTGTGTGTGTGTGTGTGTGAGAGTTAGCCCTTGATTCAGGAATGTCATAACTTGTGTCCGCGATGGTAAATAATGTTTCAAAATTAAGCTTTATGTTATAGAAATGTGGTTCTGTTTTAGCGAAATAAAACACGTAATACTAATAATAGTATACCGAAAAAATATATGATGTAGGCCTATCAACCATGTAGCATCAGTAGCCTATTTTTAATTCTCTACTATTCTTGAAGATTTGTTTAGTAGGACCTTGTTAGTGGCGTTAGTCCTTCAGATGACAGGCTCACGTTAGTTAGGTTGAGGAAATTGTGATATTCATGCTACTCCCTCCCTCGCTCTCCGCCTCCTTTCTTCTCTTTATAGATATAACACGTGGAGCCAGAAGAAAATATTCTGGACCCGAGACTTCTCGTCGCTTACCAAAACAGGTGAGACATTGTAGACTTAGCTTGACGCTCTGAGCTTGTACAGCCGAAACGGGAGGAGGGAGAAGACGCTTTCGCTGCCGCTGTGCTCATGCTCCTTTTTCACTTTCTCTCACTGGGGGTGCACGCAAGAGCTGGAGAGAACTTGTGCGCAGGCGCGCCATAATATATTACTGAATTTAATTGCGCGGTACAGGAACCAGCCATTAAAGAATGTTTACATACAGACGTGGCCAGTAAATGTGTTCCTTTGAGACACCTTGTATTCGTTATGGAACCACTTTATCTCAATAACGTCGCTGCTCTTTCTATATTGTAGCCTACTATTATTAATTTCATCCGGTTCTATGACCGTGTCCGTTTTGGACGTACTCTCTAGACGCCCTAATCCGAAAGCATTGCAGTAAGTGGTTATGCAGAATATGCCGTATTTATATAAATATATATATATATATACATATATATATATATATATATATACATAGACTATATATATACATATATATATATATATATTACTTTCTATCAATCTTATAGCCGAAGTGCACGCCCACACTAATTTACTGTTACTGTTACTGTTTACTGTTTACTAATTACAAACAGTAATAATTTGTTTTTATTACAAATAGGCAGTCATAACACATGCATTCACGCTTTCCTGAAATTCCACACACATTTTTGTCCGGTTGACTGGCATCTGCGCGCACCATTAGCAGTCTCACTCCTGACGCGGAATTCTGTTTGGAGTAATTGCCTGCGCCCCTAGAGTAAAGAACCGTTCTAGGCCGTCTAATTAGGTTTTTGCAATATTACTTTATAGAAGAAGGTCGAGGGGAAAAGAACTGATGGCCCATTTTTTCGACTGCCCGTGTCCGTAGTTTGAGCTAACAAATAAATAATACAACCCAATGTAAAAGCCCGTCAAATAATGCAATATTAAACAATAGAAAGTGATTTATTAATATGTTTTCATCTTTGTTTTTATTTATTCCATTCCAACAGGGATTGTCCACTAAATTAGTTAACAAGTTGTGTGCTGTCTGAAGCAACACATAATGTTCTTTATTTTATGTGAGTAAATTTTATGAATGCCAGTGGTGGGCTATTTTTTAAGCCAGACCATATTTGAAAGGATACACAAAACAGGCAGTAACTTGACCATAGTGCACTTTAAGAAATAAAGGTACAAAAGCTGTCTCTGTGGCAGTAACTTTTCAAAATGTGCTAATATTTATAATTTGGGTACTAATATATATACTTTAGGTACAAATATGCAAAGATGTAGTACCTTTTGAAAAGGTACTGCCCCAGTGACAACTTTTGTACCTTTTTTCTGAGAGTGTGGGACAAATTGTCAGAATAAATTAAAAGTTACATATATTAGCCTGTGTCTTATTTTTAATTTTATTTCTTTTCCATTCAGGGAAAGACAAGAGCAGCTAATGGGTTATCGTAAACGGGGGCCAAAACCAAAACATCTTCTCCTGCAGGTAATTCACCATCAATTACAAACATTTACATTTATGCATTTAGCAGATGCTTTTATCCAAAGCGACTTACAGTGCATTCAGGATATACATTTTTTTTTCTGTCAGTATGTGTGTTCCAGGGAATTGAACCCACAACCTTTTGCGCTGCTAATTAGTGATCGACCGATATTGAGTTTTTATAACCGATACCGATACCGATTATTTGCATGTTTATGTACCGATAACCGATATTCAGAACCGATATTTATTTACTGTTATAAAGTAAATAAATAGAGTGAAGTAAGTCCATTCTTCACTTTCAGTCATCTTAACAACAAAAAAACTGTTGAAAATTAACATTCTTTTAATGTAAAATGTAATCTTCAAATTACAACAATAACAACATTTTATTTATAAAAAGCATCATCAGCAACACTGATATTAACAATAAGCAAAATAAAGTGTGTGTGTGTGTGCGCGCACTTGGATGGGTCAAATGCAGAGAACACATTTCACTGCTGGTAGGGATGCACCGAAATGAAAATTCTTGGCCGAAGCCGAACAAAATGAAACACTGGGCCGAAGGCCGAATACCGAACACGGTTTTTCAAATGTTTTCTCCCCCATGTAGGCCTATTTTGCTATTTTTTTCACTACTGCATAAATTAAATATCCAAAATCCGCTTATTACTCTTTTGTCCTGCTTTACAAAATAATAATAATAATAATTACTTAACACTGAAAATTTTTATACATCCTATCAGACATTATACCAACAAAGCACAATTTAACTTAAAATTAATAAGTTATTAAAAAATATTTTTTGGCCATTTTTGAGACCCCCTTCTTGAATCAGGCTTGTATTTTTTTCTGTACAAATAAATGCAGCCTTGCTGAGCAGAAGAGACTTCTTTTAAAACATTAGAAAATATTACAGATCCCAATTTGAACACTATTGGTGAATGTTATATTAAATGTATTAATACAGCTGTTGTAGGGTAATTATTTATATCATTATTATTGTCTTACTTTTTATTTTATTTTACAGAACAAGAGTAAAATTACAATACTAACATTTCTGAATGTTGATGGAGCTTTTATTTTGGCGCAAATAGGCAGGAACCAGGAAGACATCAGTGCTTCTGTTTGTTGACAACAGCATGCAGATATTGCTCAGATATATCTCATTACGAATTTGGGAAGATGTTTGTCACACGTATCACATTGTCACACGCCTTTAAAAAAATAAATAAAAATGAGCAAATGATGAGTAAGTGTTTCAGTGCAGAATTTCCTCGCGCTTTGGACTTTGAACCCTGGCACCGCGAGCTCGTGCAGCGCTGTTTGAATACATGCCATTCGTGCGTGTTTTAGAAAACATAACATTCTATAGTTTATTTGCTAATCCATTTCACGATTTCAATAATCACAGTAACTAGCAACAACCACCCCGTCCTCTTCTCATCGGAGACATGAGAAGCAGCACTAAGCAGTCTCTCGCTGTCGGTGTTATATGCTTGTAATGATGTCTGCGTCTCTCTCTCTGACTGTTTTAAATGCTTCCACACTGCAGACGTGTTTGCTGCATTAGTGCTCGCCTCTATTTGATCGCGTAACGTCATTGTTCGGTACAAATTATTCTGTCTTTTCGCTTATTCGTCCGAACACCGAAAGAGGTATTTTCCTATTTTTGGCCGAACATTTGGTGCATCCCTAAGTGCTGGTTATACTCTGTATAATGAGTTTAATAATAATAACGTTTAAAAAAAAAACGATAACCGATTATGGTAAAATGCTTAAATATCGGGAAAAATATCGGGAAACCGATATATCGGTCGATCTCTACTGCTAATGCAATGCTCTGTCACAGGAACACTTTGAAACACTATGAACACTACAAATATTCCTATGTGTGCCCAATTAACTTCTGTGAAAGTCATGTCACTAATTGTTTCTACTGCAAAGCTCATTGTTGATTTGTCTGATTTTAAGGTGCCATCATTTGCTCAAGATCGAGTGTTCTTACCGACCTTCAGGAGGTGTCACAGGGTGAGGTTAACCAACCCAAAACAACTTCAGACCTGGTCCAAATCCAGCAATTCCAGCTTAACAGCAAGAAACACCATCCCTACCAGCCCAACCCAAAAGACAAGCAGGGAGAGGCACGAATAAATGGAAAAAAGAAGCACTACTACCAGCTCAACAGCAAGAAACACCACCATTATCAACCAAACCCTAAAATGTATGACTCCCTGTATCAGAGGGTCAAGGAGACCAAAGTTCCCGAGTTGACTGACAAGGAATGGAACTTATCTCCAGCTCTACAGCAGAAATGGGTCCAAACTAAGGATTCTGAATGCCTCAGTAAGGTGAGAAATATTACAATGGAGTTGAAAAAGCTTCCTAAACTAAATGGTGGAGCTGACTTAAACATGAACACAAACAGTTATGCAAAGGAAGATAAGGCACCGCCCAATGGAATAAGCAGCAAATTGAAGATTGTGAAGAACAAGAATAAAAATGGGCGAATTGTCATTGTCATGAGCAAATACATGGACAATGGCACCCAGGCAGCTAAAATTAAGAAAGGAACAGCAGATTCTGAGGAACAAATGCAAGCACAAGATTGTAAGTCCTGTGGAACAGATGAGAGCACAGAGAAGATAAAGCACACAAAGAATCAAAGTCTGGTGAAAGTGATAAAAATGGACAGTAAATTTGAATCTGCCCGTTTTAGGCTTTCCAATGGACTATCATCTTGTGAAGGGGACAATCCTAAAAAAACATGCTCCATAGTGTTTGAGCCAAACAACTCAAAGAAACCTGGCAGCACTGGAGATTATGTCTCTAATGAACAGCCCTTGCAACTGACAAACAAAACCAGTCTGACTGCAGTGCCTATTGAGACGAGTGATCAAAAAGGCACCCAATCTACTCAATATGGTCCCCTCACCTTGCCTAGAAAGCGTTGCTACGCTGAGCCAGACAGTAACAGTGGGGAGGCTAAAATGCTCCTAATTTCTCAGAGTACAAATGCTCCTAATACTGACTTGTCTCACTCTTTTAATGGCACCATACACTTCAATGACCATCAGCACTCTGGCGGACATGACTTTGAAATTTTGGACTCTAACCAAGATGAACCCATAGACCTCAGCTGTGTAAGGTCAAGAGAAGAGAGAAAAAATCCTTCACATTCTCAGATTGGAAACTCTATACCAACTGGGAAAGCAGCGGTCTCTGCACCAGAGCAAGTAGAGAAAGAAATAAAAAAATCAGTTCGAAGCTTTACACCATTTCTTGGGAATATAATAATCACAGATGTCACAGCAAACTGCCTTACAGTAACATTCAAGGAGTATGTTACAGTTTAGGAATATGTGATGGGTATAAAGCCTATAAAGACTACTGACTATTTACTGTGAATTTGTATAAATGTAAAGCATGTCTAATCATCAAGTCTTCAAACTTTCCTGACATTTTTGAAACAATCAAGTGTAAAGTTTTGATAGTTTCAGATTGCGTTTGATTGAACTGATCTGAATACATTTTCAAATTCACACATTTAACTATTCCATGTTAGGGATAGAAAAAAAACTAAACAGGTTTTCCTGTTATTAGCTTGTATCATATTAGCTTAAATCTGTTTGCAGTGCTGTATTTCAGAAGGCTTAAATATAAGAAGCACTTACTACACATGTAATACTGAGAAACATTTTCTACTGATCTTTTATAGTCTTTTTTATGTAACTTGAAATGTGTTATTTAGGTTTGTCTAAGCATATTAAAAGTTTTATTTTAACGTTCTTGAGGAAAATCTTTGCTTGTACTGCAAGCAGGTGTGTATGATGAACAGAAGTGTTCCTATTTAACTCACACGTGAGACGAGCATACAGAGCTCATGAGATAGCAAAACATTACTATCATGTAAATGCAAGACATCAGTAGGCCTATCAGACTGAACTTCGCACAGCCTTTATGTAGCATATGGATTTGGACTTTTGCCATGTAAAATTGTTTTCTTAATTGTTTTTTAGCTAAAGAGGGTTTGCCGGCTTTTATACCATCTAAAATGCTATAATTTTTAACACAATAATTGAGATGAGCACTCCTTCTCAATTCAAAGACTGGGAATAAATAGTTTATTTAATTTATAAAACTGCGGCTAAATATAGCACAACTCCATCTAGTATGACTAGAAACATCCGATGAAAACTGGCGCTTTTGTGGGAGTAGTGGAAACAGCAGGGTTGTCTCACTTTCCAAACGCGGTTAGGCCTAACTTAAAAGTCATCTAGAAAAGAAGAACAGTAGAGCGTTACAGCCTTTCATTATGCGCGAAGCTTATCTACGCATATAACTGGACGCTGATTATCGAGATCACATAAAGCATCCCATTTAAAACAGCAGAGTTGTCAAGACAGACACTTTTCATTGTATTGCCTGCTGGAATATTTAATTTAAGAGATGTCACATTTCTTGCTACAAGAAACATTAACCAGGAAGGGATATACAAAAAATCTGTTTTCATGTTGATATTGCAGAAAACCCAGAAAAAGAAATTCAATGAGCTCTCAGGTAAGGCTACAAACAAGCGAGAAGGAAACTTTCACCTGGCGTTTTTATGGATTTTCTTTTTGTGTTCAGATAAAGCTCTCGGCTATTCATAATTTTTCTGTAAATCGAATTTTGTGTAACAGTATTTCGGGCATTGACATAGCCTACAAGTTGTCCAAAAAAAGGACTATCGGATAGGACACATTAAGCTGGTATATCCACTTGTCTATTTTGTCACATCTGCCTCTGTGAAAAGCCTATTTATCAGGAAACATTTAGAGGCTAGTAGGACAGAAATCACAATTAACACCGTACAGGCATTTTTAGGCTATGTGCGTATGCAGGCAGAATGCTATGCAGCTGCCTCATTTGTATTCCGAATTCGCGTTTATATATAGTGCACATTTTAATGCCATCCAAATGGAATGTGCCTTCAGACTAGTCTTATTACCAACTTTGTTTATGAGCACAATAGTGTCCATACAAGATCCGGCAAGAATAGAGATTCATTCCGTGTTAGGCTACGTCAAAGGTGTAAAAGACAGCCTATCGTCTATAAATATAGAAGATTAATTATATGAGGCTTAATAGAATTTCGCAAATAAGCTACTATCATTGGGCAAAGCATCAGCTTTGAACAGCCTGATGCATAAAACTCGACACATTTTTTTGTCAGCGCTAACATGGCGGACGCAAACGTCTCTTTCTCACGGCAATATCATGATTAGTAGCCTATAGGTCTATCCCAAAACTAGGCAGAGGTTGGTTAGAGGTGCAATTTGTGTCAATGGTGGGCTGCGGAAAAGCACTTCAGCCTCACTGAAACGGAATCAACCATTTCCTTTGCAGCACAGTTTGAGATAAAGCTGCTCTCGCTGCGGTTATAAAATGGCTTCCTTTGGTCCATCCACTTTATTTGCGATCAGCTTATGAATTCAGCTTTACTGCAGTACATTTCAGATGTAGCTGAACAGACTTGAACAGCTTATTTTAAAATAAAATAATAAAGATTATTTGAGTTAAGCATTAGGTTACTATCACAGATGGCGTTAGTAAAATAAAACGTTTTGATAACGAGATAGGTATACAGAGACGTTCTAAAACTTGAGTTCATTAAAATATTGCCCTGTTTAAAATATCCCGCCTACGATAATAATTGGATCACATTAAATAGGCTAATAATAATATGATGTTAATACAAGTTGCCTTAAGTAGCTAGGCTACTTAAAAATCAAACATAACCGTAGAAGTATTGGCAACGTGTTTATTGGTAAAGCTTAGTATTTTATGTGGCATTTAAAAAATATATATAATATAGTAGGCCTAATGCACGTCTTTTCCGAAATGTTCTCCATTTAAAAATATATGGTGACTGGTAAAGTAATATGTAGCAGAAAGTAGGCTACTCGATGTATGGTCTTATTAAATGTGTAAGTCCTGGACACAATGTGACCTAAATAATCAATAATCCAACAAAAGCACGGAAACCATGCAAATATTTTTGGTAAAACAATTTACATCGAAATACATATTTTAACATTATCGAAAATAGTATCAAACAGACTGAAACACAAGGCAAAAATGGTAGTGTATTTGCCATTTCCCTTTGTAAATTGTGCAGAATTGATCATGCTGGTTGCCCAGAAACGAGTTAACCAATAATATTCTTCCAGCTCGATCTAGAAGCCCAACCACTGCAGTAGTCAAACCACCAATCATCTTCCGCAGAACCAACCACAAGCCTGTTGTTTACCTGGTTTGTTAAGATTCAAAATGAAAACGGAAGCCTTCATTTTATTGTGGAGAAATCATTATACAATCATCCCAATATTTCTTCAAACCACTTCAACTTCATTATTGTGTAGCATAATCTATACTAACCGAATAAACTTCCAGTATAATTTACAAGCCACCAAGTTAATAATCACTATCCCATCGTTCATGTTCATTTAAAAAAAATGTAAGATATTATTTGAAGATATTATTGTTTATGGGCCTATCTAAAATAGTGGTACATTTAAAACCCTGTTACAATTTGAACATTTCTAAAATTCACACATGTTAACGTATAATTAATGTAATAGGCTAATTTGGCTATAGATGCGATTTTTATTGTCTTTTTTTCTGACACGCCCTGTTTGAAATCCAAGTGATTGTGCAGAACTGAGCATGAGATTGGTAATCATTCTCGGAAACTTTCGAAAACAGGGTATTCCCTTTTATATGACAATTAATGATAAAACACAATAAATTAATTAATGTTTTCCCTTCATAAATAGCTGGTAATGTTTGCTTGCAATTTCAATGCATAGGCAAAATTAATACTATTTCTACCTATAGGCCTAATTTTGTATTTAAAATATGTTTTTCGTTAAACCAACATAATTATGTGAGATTTTATAATCGAATTAGGATATATGGAACATCCAATTTCACAATTATATTTTAAAATGTGTTTTAATAAAATGTATACAATTAGTCCTATCTACATCCTTTACATTCAAATTAGAATATTAAATAATAATACGTCAATAAATAAAATAGTTTGAGCTAAAATAGCGATGTTAATACAGACTAAAGTCTTGCCTATGTAATCGTTGTTAGGCGAACCATTTAAGAGGTTACCTATAGGGCATTTAGTAACTCGTGTTAATAAAACGTTTATAATTATGAAATGTTCCTTTCGCATTATTGTGCTGTAATTCATATTTAGGTTTTGGTTTTACTCTCTATGTTTTACTGTTGTCGTCATCTTTTGCGTATTGTAATAATTTATAAGATACATAGGCTATTATTATCATCGTCGTCGTTTTACTTTTTTTTCAATAGTTAAATTGAGGTATTTATAAATAAAGTATCAAATATAAATATACTACAATTATGCTGTTTAATCAGTTAGATTTTTAATTTGGCTGTTCATTGTTAGGACTAAAAGTATCAATCAATTAACTATTTTTTTATTTTATTTATTAGCTTTTTTATTGAAAAAGCCATACAGTTGAAGACAAAACCTAAATCTTAATTAATAATAATATGAGCAGAAGTGTGGGCTAAATGTGGGCTATAAAACATAAGTAACGTTTGACTATCTGTTCATTTTTTTTATAAAAAAAAATTGGCTAACAAAAATCTAACAGCTCAGGGAATTTTTTTGGTAAAGTTAGGTTAGGTAAAGTGGGTTTTACTTTAAATCATAATTTAGCATACAAATTCAACCTGTTCCGTTTATTTAACTGCTTTTAGAAAATTTAGCCTATGACACAATCATTTTGTGTAAGTTTAGGCTGTTTTTCTGCCGTAGAACTCATATTCAAACCAATATTAATTTCCATCAATGATTAGTTTGTCGTGGATAAAGACATGTTCGTTTTGGCGGGATCAGTACAATATTCTAGTGAATAGCAGAATATCGAATAAAATGGCATACATTTCACTAAAATAACAGATGTACAGTAGCCTATATCAAAATAGCTATTAATCTTTTTTTATGAATTATGCCTGTTTGAGAAAATACAGAATTTTTACAGTTCGTACAGCCTAAACGTCCTTGTTCTGCTAACGTTTAACTGATTACGTTTACCTGTTGACGTAACGTTTACGATGAAACTTTAACCTTCTGATGTAGTATTGAGCAGATCTTATCATATTTATGTCAAAAATTGCAGCTATGTCACTAAGAGCAAGCCCCGGCCAGTTAGCAACAGCGGAGCCAATGAACGGCATCCAAATCTTTCCACCTACAAGCGGTGCCAAGGCAACATGCTAAAGAACGTGATGACGTCTGGCTGTGCACGAGAGTATTATGGGCTGTATAGAATTCTGAAGCTGAAGCAGGCGAACCAGACTGGCGCTCACGGCTAGCTACGCAGCAAGCTAACGGTAGACGAAGGTAAACATGGAGCTGTCGGCTGTCGGAGAGAGGGTGTTTGCGGCAGAATCGATCATCAAGAGACGAATACGACGGGTATGTATTGTGGAAGAGATATCACGACATTGTTTGCATGTATGTGTCAATGTCGTTGGCTCGCGTTAACGAATATTTTTTTTGTGTGTCTGATGGAACGCGCAGGGTCGAATGGAATATCTCGTGAAATGGAAGGGCTGGTCACCCAAGTGAGTAATACATGCCCATGTTGTCTGTTGTGCCTTGCACTGTTTATTTGGTGACAGTGATGGCTGTCATCCCTGCTCGATATCGCGAGGGGCGTACATCCACGTGCAGGATGGCAAGCTGGTTATTACTGGTTATTACTGCAGTGCAGACTGGTTTTGGTAGATGGCATGCTGCAACATTAGCTGGCCCTGCTAGCTGGCCGGTAGAGCAGCGGTTTTGATGCAGCTAGAGATTGACAGACATCACGTGAAACGTTTTTGTTCTCACAGGTACAGTACTTGGGAACCAGAGGAAAATATCCTAGACTCACGCCTATTCGTTGCCTTTGAAGAGAGGTATAAAATAAATTAATAAAGTAAAACTATTAGGCGGGCGAAAATACAGACGTTTTCACACTTGCGCTTGTATTTTCATGCAGGGAGCATGAGAGAGAAATATTTGGACCCAAGAAAAGAGGACCTAAGCTCAAGACATTTCTTCTAAAGGTTAATGTCATTTATTTATAATATATAATAATGATCCTGAAATTATCTATATTGTGTATACTATTATTATTGGGTTTGCACTCTTTTGTTTGGTCTGTGTAAATAAATACATTTTATATAAGAGCATCGTTTTGAGTTCTGTGCAAATTTTTCAAAAATATGTATTTTCACAGGTCCAAGCTAAAGAAAGACGAAGTCTTCTAATTTAGGAACGAATCACCCATAGCTATTGCATATCCCAGTCCAGAGCCTGTGGTAACCCCTAGAGCAAGAGAAGCACTACGTGCTGTGGTTCCCACAATTTTCCCTCCCAGCACAGTCAACCGAGGGGGAGTGTAAGGATTCCACCTCCAGAATCAAGGGAGCATCGTTCTCCAGACTCACCCAGACCCAACACTGATGCTTTTACCCTCAACCCAAAAGAGAGGACGGAAGCCCAAATTACGCTTCACGGATCGCTACACAAGCTCCTTACATCCAGAGCATTTAAAAAGAGCAGCAGACGAAACCATGGCAAGCATTCCTTCCAAAATGGCAAAGTTAGGTTTGGGAGAAGAGGAAGAGAGATGCTCAGAAATAAGTGGGAGAATCAAGATATCTCATAAGCACATGGATGCTACTTATTCAAACAAACACAACAGAGTTGTTCCAAGCAGGAGTACCCTGCACATTTCTCCAGAGTGGAGTTTGCATTCCAGCAGGGTTAGTGCAGATTTACAGGGCCACAGGACTAATCCACAGACAAGCCACTTTCACCATAAACACCTGAAGCATCATTCAAAACGAAGAACATTTGAACATGGTGATTCCTCCAGCAGACAGCCTTCTCTTATTGCCAAAATTCCTGTGTCACGCATATTTGAAGATCCAGAGGAGGGAGATGCTTGGAGACCCTCCTTCAGCAACGTGGAGAAAGTCTTAGTTACTGATGTGACATCAAACTTTCTGACTGTAACAATCAAAGAGAGTAGCACAGATAAAGGCTTCTTTAAGGACAAAATATGAAGCCTCCTTTTATCTCTTCAGAAGTCGAAAATATCCCGTGTATTGTATAAAAAAAATCGTATTCCCTTTTCTGACAGGCTGAAATCTGTATTTATTGTGAAATTGCTGTTTTAAGTAATTTGCATGCACTAGACAAGATAAACAAAAACAGAACTGCTTCAAATACACAATAGTTCTCAGATAATTTGTTGTAAGTATTAATTACAAATTGTTTACCTATAAATATATAAAAGTCTAATTTGTCTCTGAGACGAATATTGAAACATTTATGTAGGCCTAAAGACTTAGACTTGACATTTTGCACACTAACCATCATATTTTTTTAGTCCCATTATTACCTTTTCAATTCTTGTCATTTACGTTGCTTTTATTTTGTCATTTAATATTGCCAGTGAGCTTGTACACTTGTTTCACAGTACAGCGACATTAACAATTTACACATATAAGTGTAAAATAAACATAATATTTTTTATATCAAAAGTAAAGTGTAGATTAATGAACACGTTTGTTTCTCTTTACTTCAGCTCAAATTCGTATTTATAAATATGTAGTAATGTTAAATTGTATAAAGACTTCTAATTATTTTGTAGGGCGATTGTAATTGTGATTATCGATTAATTGTGCGAAGTAAAGTTCTTTAATAATGACATTAAATAGAGAAGCGCACATCTAATGTCTATGCTACTCGAATACTACAAAATCATAATTTTACAATATATGTATGTGTGTGTGTATTAGTCTTGCAAAAAACAACAACGCGTAAAACGGAAATGTATGCTTATTTGCCCAGTTAGTAGCATTTAATGCAAAACGAGATGTCGTTGTTTTAAGGTAAAGCCGGCTACATTTTAAAGTTCCCAAATATTTACCTTATACAGTGTTATACAATGTTGATGATTCCGTTTAACAGCCTTTTATTTATTTGGACTTTACGGTTTATTTTGTGACACGTAACAAAATGTAAACTTTCAGGTTTACACAACACATTCATTGTGCTTTCGATCAATCAGTGTTAGGCCTTTAGACATCGCCGTGTAAAGGTCAAACTCTTGGCTATGTTTGTGGACCATTTGCGACCATCAGTCTTTTAAACAATTTGTATGTTTTAGTTTCAATTTTGTATTAAAATACGACTAAAACCCGAAAGATGAAAACCACAGTCACAATCAAAATGTAGAGGACAACGTTTTTATTTTATTCACTTTGAGTCTCTTATTCAAAATGCAATTTCGTAATTCGTTTAAAAAATCAACAACTAACGATTCTACGATGTTTCATCAAAATAAGACATCTAAAATGCGCCTATCGATAAGTGTGTGTCTTCCTGGATTGTTCTTGGCCTTCTCGGTGTTTCTAGGTCTTTTCGTTCTCTTTGAAATGCATTTCATGGTGTCAATCAGCTTTGTTGTCACCGGGATTACTGTCTTCGCCCTGGGGAAAAAATCACCTTGAATTGATTTACCCTCAGATTTACTGCCCTGTAGGATTTTAATAAACCGTTTTTCATGATAAAACCGCATTTACATTTAATATGCCTTTAAAAGCCAGGGCAGAAGACAAAAGGTCAGTACAGAAAAAATAAAAGAATATAACTCCCCATATGATGTAAAGAGTGTTAACAATTATTACTGCATTCAACCAAAAGACACATTGCAAATATAATTACTTTCTTTACCTATAATCTTTTATTAAGGAAAAGTGTGAATGTATACAATTTACATTAAATGTGAAATCATGATAGTAAGCTCAAACTCAGTCTTGAGTGATATACAAAACCCTCTGGGGTATCAGAACCTGTGGATCACAGCAGACCTGTTACACAGGGTGGCCGTAGTTGCGGTCACAGCGAGGGAAGCAATGAGGGTTCATCCAATGCTCCATGCTGGTTTCTCGAGCCCTCTGTTCCAGCCTCTGCATATGCAGCATGTGTTCCTGAAATACACATGAACTCTGAATTCTAGAGTATTGACATGGAGCGGAGTTCACTAATTGATTTGTTAAGAATTTAGTATTTAAAACCAGCACAAAGCAACATTGTGAACAGATCTTTACTGTTACAAAGAATTACAACCAGGTTCCATATGCATGACGTTTTCTTAAGCTTTGTTATTAAGCATGTAAATAAAAAGAGTCTGTTGTTGGCACCCAACCCTCATAGGTTCATCAGGGTGTCCAGGCTTCTGTCTCTTGGTGCGGAGTAGCTGCTTTGCAAAACTCTCCTTAATGATGGGGCTTGCATCTAGAAACATGACACGTGTATCAAGATCACCATTTCATACTGTAATTTCATGCTAATGACAACATGATTTATGCTTGTGACTACATTTAACTGACTGATTTGTCTAAAAACTAAGGCGGTTGCCTATATGAATAATGTAAAGCATGTCACAACATTTGATTAATTATGTATATTTATATATAGTATACAAATTAGATTATCAAATACTTTATTTTGTGCCATTTAAAGTCTACCAATTTATCCTCCTTTCTTTTTACATGCTAATTTTATTTTTTCCATTCTTCCCCAGACGGTCATTCTTCCTGTGAATCTTTATTCTTTCAGATTTCCTCGAGTCTTTTGGGGGGTCTAATTTGTATTAATTTTGGCCTTTCTCTTTCCCTCTTTCTTAATCTCGCTCCCTCTTTTTTTCCTCTCTTTCAGACAGACATGCACGCACACACATACACTTCACTCACTTTCTCTCCTGCCTCCCCATTTCACCCCCTCCCTCCCTTTCCCAGCGCTTTTTCTCTATGGAAGAACACAAAGTGCCCATTCATGAGCGTGTATCCCCGGGGAGCGCGCCCCTGCGCGCGCGTGACCTGGAGCTCTGACCCGCGAGGGTATGAAAATGAGCCCGTTACGGTAAACACCGACGTGGCAGATAAACAGCCGCACAGCGTTTTTCATAGCAGTTTTTTACACGTTTCGCTCACGTTAGTCTATAACTATAGATACGATTATTTAATTTATAGGGGGTGGGTGGGGTGGGTAAAATGATCACATCATTTGTAAGACGTTCATTCAGCCGTAACATTTTCAGCAGCTAGCCTTAAACAATAGGAATATAATTGTGTTGAATAGGATGAGATGGAATAGGAATATATAAAAAGTAATACTGCCTACAAATACAATTTAAACATAAAAAAGCAATAAAAAATAACTATGCAAATTTTGAGTTTGCATAGACTTCAGACATCATTTACTAAGTGAGGGGGATAACAATAATCACAAAGTAGGCATAAACATAATGAAAATAATCTCACAGAAATATACACTCAATTCTGTCTTTACTAGAACTTTACTAGAACTGCAAGAAGGCCGAACATAAAAATAGCCTAGGTATTTATTTCAAAATTCATTATCCAAATATTCCAAAACGCTCTGATTTTACATGAAAATAAAACTCGCTAAAACAAGTAATATGCACACAAACGTCACATCCCACAGTTATAATAAAAATAAAATACAGTAATGTGTAAATAAAACCCATGGTATAAGATTTCTGCAAGAAAAACATACCAGTGCAGAAGGCCAATTAGACCACGCAGAAAAGGCATACCAACAGCTTCATTTTCATTTCCGTCCGTCCTCAGTTCGAAATAACTGCACTTGAGTGTTTACCCAACTTATGAGGAGGAGAAATACACGACTACGTCATTTAGAAGTTACCCCCACAGCACCCCTGCTTACAGGCCACTGGGTACAGAAGAAGACGACTCCATGGCTGCACATCTGGATGAGACTGTAGTTACAGACATGTTCCGCAAGATGTCGCCTTTACTTTAACTCAAACGTAAACAGGCCTATAACCCTGCTACATAATGGTTAAAACACTGATCTGAGAAATAACCGGTTTGTTGTTGTTGGTGGTGTTTTTTTAAATAGTAATTCTACAAAATTATACTCCGCCTAACAGTTTTTTTTAGTTTACAGCATCTCTCCATCCACAATTAACATTTATTTTGGTAGCAATAAATCAACTTTGATATTACATCTTTAAGATGATTATGAAAAGGGCCTTTGAGCTTTGCATTGGCTACGGACGCCCTCTGAAACAATCTCCATTTACAGTAACTGTTAGAGGTAAAGTTAGCTTTTTTGTACTTGTGGACAGGCACAGTGTGTGCTCAAGGGCTTCAATATCAACACTTTCTTTAGTATTCGCATTTTATTGCATCTTACATGCACCTGACTTGTTTACTTGTATAAAGGCTTTATTTGTTAATTTTTTTCCACCTTCTGGGCACAATTTGCATTTGGCTTATAACAAATATAGAATTTTCATAGTAGTCTAGTAGGCATTTTTATAGCCTATACTCTGAAATTCCTTTATTGATGTAGAAATGAGTGGTTATGAACGAATGAATGAAATGTATTTGTCCGTGTTTCACTCCGTCTCGAATCGCGCTCGTGGAAAGCGCTCGAGAAACAGTAGCTGTATCCGAAATTGTCCCCCTATACCCTCATTCACTATTCCTTACATTAGTCCACTCATACAGTTCACTTGAAGGAGTGAATAAAAACGAGTGAGTGTATTCGGACACTTTAAGTGCATCGGAAGGACTGCCGCTTTTGCATAACGTTAGTTTGCTTGCTGTTTAATAATAATAATAATTTGTTACATTTATATAGCGCTTTTCTAGACACTCAAAGCGCTTTACATAGTAAGGGGGCTATCTCCTCATCCACCACCAATGCTCATATGAAACGGGCAGCTCCAGTAGTAAGATTAAATAACTGATCTTGAACTCTGTCACGGAAATTATGTTTAAAACCTAATAGTCAATTACAATTCATTTGTTTCTTTGTTGTATTATGCTGTATAACGAGCGCTTCTAAAATAGATGAATGGATGATTCAGCTGCGGGCGCCACCTTCTGGCGAGACGCGGGAATTCATTTGGCGCGCGACTCTCATAGTGCATTATGGGGATCCTCTGGCCGTGGCGTTGAGTGTAGGCTGCATCATAGACATATGAAGAGCTCTTTTCCAAAACGCGATAAACGCCAAATTTAAAAAAAATGAGTTCGTCATGCCATTTTGCTGTGTACTGAACCTATTCACTGCTCCATCAATGTTTCATGCCAAATCGCTATATTTCCTTGTTTAAAATGTACTGCAAGATGCATCAACACAACATCAACACAAGGCTGGTGCGACCGGTTTATAGTATGAGTCCCTGATGTCATGTGTTGCATGTTCTTTTTTTTTTAAGACATAAACCAACATAAAAAAAAAAATGATGGATTTGTAGCGTTTAAAAAAAAAAAAAAAATACTTTGCATTTATAAACAACAATATTGTTGTTTCATTTAACAATCATTGTTTAACATGTTCAGACTGAGCCAACATACCATTTTAACAGGATAAATTGAATATTAACTAAATGTAGTTAGTTGTATAAATTGAATATTAATTAATATAAATTAATATAAATTGAATATTAACTAAATGTATGGGTCTAGGTAAAAAAATGTCATTTTCATGAAAACTATTAAAATGGATTTATAGCGTTTTGGAAAAGAGCTCTTCATATATAGGTAGACGCCCCATGACGTGCTGGAACGTAACCAGCGTCGCCGCCATATTGAGTGGGTCTCATCACTCTACGCTAGCACCAGAGTCAATCGGAGTTAACGGAGAGCGAGCAACTATGTCCGTATTTTTGCAGCTTACGGTTGCAATAACCGGCGCAGTATTGATACCAGATCACGTGGGATTACTTTTCACAAGTAGGATTTAACAATAATGTTGGTTATTTTACCATTATGTCATCGTAATCGTAACTAACGTTACTTACGTGTGACGTTATTACAGCAGGAACTGGTACTCTCTCATTGTCGCTTGCTGTTTTTTTTATTCTTCACATTTTGAAGGTTTTCCAGTGATACAGGCTTGAGGAGGCAATGGGAAGTTGCTATAAGACGGGAGGGTTTTGTTGTGTCTGAGTCGTCAAAGCTCTGTAATGAGCACTTCAAGCCTGATGATTTTGACAGGACGGGTCAGATTTTAGTCTTCAACTTCCCATGTCATCTCCAAGAGTAGGTGTATTTTTACTCTACATGCTAACAGAGATGTCTATGATTCATATTTAAAACAAAAGTTAATATCACACTTTGCTAAACATGTTTTTACCGTTCTTTCTGCTTGTTTAGGAATTAGTGATGTATTGTGTATTGCAATACACTGTGGGATACCAAAACCTTTTCAAGTGTTTTTAATGAAGTTGTTTTTAATTATTATGTTTCTTATATTTTAGCCTGTTGTGACTAGGAACACAAAAACTTCAAGGAAAACCTGAAGAAGCCTACCAGCATTTCCTTTCTCAGCATTTCCCTGAAAGTGAACCTCAGCCCAATGATGTGAGTATTTGTAGGGTTATTTGATATGTCCCATACAGCTGTGAGCATCATGGCTCTGGTCATATCAAAATCTCTCCCTCGCTTTCTGCAACTCTTTTCAGACATACTCACATATACACTTTTTATATGTTATAAATAAATAAATACACATGTGAACACATACACACCCTCTTTCACTGACACTCTCTCTCTCTCTCACACACACACACACACACACACCCTTTCTCTCTTTCCCATACTCATGGTGCTGGCAGTGATACACACACACACACCCTTTCTCTCTTTCCCATACTCATGGTGCTGGCAGTGATATTACGGGTAAGAAATTAAGAATGTGTGCCTGCACATATGCAGTGCTATGCACCAAAACAACTGTGAGTGGTATGAAATAAACATCACTGAAAATATTTTCATCCTTCTTTCTATTAGGACCACTCATATGCATTGCCCAATTCTCCTACTTGTCTAAAGGCCAGACTCATTGAAGCTTTGTCTAGAGTGGGAGAAGCAAAATGCAAAGGAGACGGAGAGCAAAGAAAACCGTAAAGAGTCTTCTGGAAGATCTGAAGGAAAATAACCTTGTGTGTGTGTGTGTGTGTGTGTGAGATAAATAAATTCAAATAAACAAAATCAAACTTGTTTCTTTATTAAAATATAAAATTAATTAATTTATATATATGTATCAATATACTATAGCCTACCATATGTCTTTGTTAAAGAGCATAATACAAAGTATTTTAGCATGAAAGCACGTATTTTTCAATGTGTGACAGCGTTCTGTATCATAACTAAATCTCTGCCGTTTGTAACAAACCAAACCGTGTGAAAATCCGGTAAAAATTCGGGGAGTTATGATTATTGTAGTTGGGATACACCTTCCTCAATAGAAATAAATGCGGCGCATTGGGGACCCATCCAAGATGGCGGCCGCGCATTGGGGACCCATCCAAGATGGCTGCCGCGCAGTACGTCAGCTCCAATAGGCAGCGTCAGTCCATGGGGCGTCTACCTATATATGTCTGGGCTGCATCCTCTGTAGTTCGCATTTGTAGGCTGCATACGTCATCAAGCCTGATATATTTGAGTTAACTGAGCATTACATTCCCGAGTCATAAGCATATTACAACAATTTACGCTTAACTAAGAATAATTGTCAAATTTATAACTGTTAATATTCTAAAATAAGATCTTCTTTATGACGTATGCAGCCTACAAATGTTCTTTAGGATGCAGCCTTCTGTTTGAGAAACGACCTACATCGGTTGTACAGTCGTAGCCTACAACCGATTGCATTGTGCAATCATGCATTGTGGATTGTGGGATTGAATGAGTGCCCTCGAGAACATCCACTATGGTTTCGAACACCACTTAAAATGTCTCTACCCTCAAATAGTGCACTATTTGAGGGTATAGGGGGCGATTTCGTATCCAGCTAGTGTCTCTTCCGCGGCTCGGTTTGCTTTCAACTCATATTCAACATTTCAACAACATATTCGGTGGTTGCCAGAAATTTATTGAAAAAACAAACACACAAATAAATACAGCATCACTGTTTCAGTAATTATGGAATAGCATTTTGGTGTCTATGTATTTCAGTAACTGAAATAATGTTCTTATTGGCTATCCAGACAACAATAACCTGATTTGTATCTGACAAGCACCCATACAGTAGATGGCTACATAATAAAATGTCATCAGAAAGGGTCTTTCGATTGTTATTATAAACATGAATTGACAGTGCACATTCACACACACAAAACACCGGGCGAAATCAAAGAAATAGACTAATAGACTGTACTATACATTAGCATACAACAACATAAAGGTAACATTAACACCTATATAACAAAAACAATAATAAATATAACCTATTAAATATTTGGGGCAAAAAGAACATCTGCTATTGTGGCTAAAGGCACAATATTAAAATGATGATAAATAGGTGGCTGACTTTTACAGTTGTTACATCACCATGTTTATAATGAAACCATCATTAAAATACCATATTTATTGTTACTAATGTAAAGCTATATTAAATTAGGCCTACTATGGGATCTCCTTCAATGCCTTCAGAATTGTTTTTTTTTTCCGGTATTTTTAAAATTAACATTTTAACAACAGTATTGAATAAAATAAATAAATGTTTTGATCAAAATAAACATAAAATAGCACAAAGCTTTCTAAAGTGAATGATTTGAACAATAATTCACTTATTATTCACAACATACTATTTTAAATAAAGTATTATTTTGTAAATATACAAAATATACAATAACATTTATTTTATTGCTGCTATGTGTACATACCTGGTACAACCTGTTTGCACATTCTTCTTGCACATCCCTGTTTATATTATTATTTATTAAGTCCACAGTATACTGTATTGCACATTTTATTTCATTGCACATTTTACTCATTTTTATTTAATTCTTACCTATATTTATATATATTCTCTTGTGTTATGTTTCATTTTTTGGCACTGTCCATTGAGCGGACCTGTCCTGATTTACATTTCACTACTGATTATATCCTGTATAATTGAATATGTGACGAATAAAATAACCTTGAACCTTGAAATAGGCTACGTTGTGCTTTTCATCCCTTCCCAGATAGCACATGTACGTCTGCAAGATGTCTGTTAAAGATCTCTTGATCTGGAAAGCATCTGCTGTCTACAAACGCCTCTTTGGGGTCTGATGCAAAAGTGCCCTTGCGGTTCGGTACCCCGGTCTATGATTTCTGCCGAGGGTAGGGGTGTGGTTTATGCAGATTTTGGATCGTGGACGATAAAAATGTCTCCACGATCTGCTTTTGAAGAAATATTGTTGCATCATGCTACAGCGCACATTCTATCAGCTGCAGTTTTGACACGGCCTGCCGTATCTGTTCAGTGCCACAAATATTAACGTCAGTGTTAACTCCGCTGTATATGTAGAGATAACTTACTCTCACGGGACACTGTACTTATTTACAATCACAAAAGTACATTATCTGCTTTAAAGCCTTACTGATTAAACGTTTCATTCATGGGCTGTTCTGGAGTGCCTTTTCTGAGCACATACACCCAAAGCATGCTAAATAAAGAGCCCATCAAACAGCGCCTGATTTCTGAATTAAGTTATGTTTTGTGCTACTGTCAAAACACACAAGGTTTACATACTCAGTTGGTTATGTCTAAAATGTAAGTAAACTTTTGAGAGAAAAACGGATACGTGCCTGTATATTAACGCCTTACCACCCACAAGCACTCACAAATCAGGCAGACAGCTGGAATTAATTTACACACGCAATTGTGTTGCAGACAACATTTTGGTAAAACCCCTATACACATCTGCTCTGACCACTACTTCATTACATTTAACCTACATCTTGATACCTCCGAACCACCAATACCTCTACCAGTTACCTTTAGACAAAACCTGCATTCCCTTTCACAATCACATCTTTCCTCTGTAGTGTCCTCCTCTCTTTCCTCGTCTTCCTCATCTATTTCTCAGTTCTGGTTGTGAAAGCTGCAACTGACACTTTGTTCTCCACTTTAACTTCTTGTCTAGTCTATATGTGTTCTCTCCTCCAGGCCAGCATGCGCTGCCCTTCTAACCCTGGTTATCTGATGTTCTTCGTGAACATCGGTCCAAACTCAGGGCAGCAGAGACAAAATAGCACAAATCAAACCATCCCTCAGACCTAAGTATCTATCAGTCTTTGCTTTCATCATTTTCTGCTGAAGTCCATACTGCCAAGGCCTCATACTTCCACAACAAGATCAACAGCACATCTGACACATAATCTCTTCAAAACATTAAACTCTCTCCTCTGTTGACACTAGCTTGGCTTTGTCCAATCTCCACGATGTGCTCAGCGGATATAACAACAAACATCCTGACGCTGCCTTCATCATCGCCGGAGAATTTAACAAAGCCAATCTCAAGAAGGTCTTGCCGAACTTTCATCAGCATATATCCTGTCCAACCAGAGGACTGAATACACTCGATCACTGCTACACTCCGCTCAAAAATGCCTACAAAGCCCACTCACTGCCGGCTTTTGGCAAATCAGATCATGCCGCCATTTTCCTCACACCGGACAAACAAACAAAGGATCGCTCATGAACCGCCAGTGGAGAGGGAAGTGACGCGCTGGTCCTCCCACTCTGAAGCTATGCTACAGGCGTCTCTTGATGATGTCGACTGGGACATGTTCCGGGCGAGTTCATCTGACGTCAGCGAATTCACGGATGTAGCATTAAGCTTCGTAAACACGCTAACCGAGCAAGCCACTGAAACGGTAACAATAAGGACATTTTCTAACCAGAAACCGTGGGTGGACAGATCAATCCGTGATGCGGTTAACCATCGCACTGCCGCATACAACGCCGGTCTGTTGTCAGGAAACATGAGCGAGTACAAAGCATCGTGCTACGCTCTCCGTCGTGCAATAAGAGCCGCTAAGCGCTGGTACAGGGAGAGAATTTAGTCACATTTCCAGCTCAATGACTCTCGACGCATGTGGCAGGGGCTGAAGACCATATGTTCCTCTGGAAATAACTCCTCCGCAGAGGTGAGAGCAGATCCGTTGCTGGCCGAAGAGCTAAACACCTTCTACGGCCGCTTTGAATGTAATGGCGGCGCAACACTGCCGAACAGCCCGTCAGGAAGCAGCAGACAGAGCAGCGATGATTATGCTATCACCTTGTCAGAGGACGTTGTTCGGAGGGAACTAAAGAGAGTGAACGTCAGGAAAGCAGCAGGACCTGGTGGGATTACTGGCCGCGTTCTGAGGTCCTGTGCTGATCAGCTTGCTGGTTTGTTTACTTCCATCTTTAATGAGTCCCTCGCTACCTCTGTTGTTCCCACCTCCTTTAAAAAATCTGTCATCATCCCTGTGCCTAAGAATAGTAAACCCTCTTGCCTGAACGACTATCGTCCAGTTGCCCTCACATCGACAGTCATGAAGGTTTTTGAGAGACTTTTAAAGAAACACATTTGCTCCTCCATCCCTGCTACTTTGGACCCTCTTCAGTTTGCCTATCGGCCAAATAGGTCTACTGAAGATGCCAAAAATGGCAACTATGTCAGGCTGCTATTCATTGACTATAGCTCAGCTTTCAACACTATAGTCCCCACCAAGCTAGCTGTCAAACTCTCAGACCTCGGCCTAAACACTTCACTCTGTGACTGGATTCAAGATTTCCTCACCGCCAGACCACAAGTGGTGAAAGTCGGCCAGCCCTCGAGAACATCCACTATGGTTTCGAACACCACTTAAAATGTCTCTACCCTCAAATAGTGCACTATTTGAGGGTATAGGGGCGTTCGTATCCAGCTAGTGTCTCTTCCTCGGCTCGGTTTGCTTTCAACTCATATTCAACATTTCAACAACATATTCGGTGGTTGCCAGAAATTTATTGAAAAAACAAACACACAAATAAATACAGCATCACTGTTTCAGTAATTATGGAATAGCATTTTGGTGTCTATGTATTTCAGTAACTGAAATAATGTTCTTATTGGCTATCCAGACAACAATAACCTGATTTGTATCTGACAAGCACCCATACAGTAGATGGCTACATAATAAAATGTCATCAGAAAGGGTCTTTCGATTGTTATTATAAACATGAATTGACAGTGCACATTCACACACACAAAACACCGGGCGAAATCAAAGAAATAGACTAATAGACTGTACTATACATTAGCATACAACAACATAAAGGTAACATTAACACCTATATAACAAAAACAATAATAAATATAACCTATTAAATATTTGGGGCAAAAAGAACATCTGCTATTGTGGCTAAAGGCACAATATTAAAATGATGATAAATAGGTGGCTGACTTTTACAGTTGTTACATCACCATGTTTATAATGAAACCATCATTAAAATACCATATTTATTGTTACTAATGTAAAGCTATATTAAATTAGGCCTACTATGGGATCTCCTTCAATGCCTTCAGAATTGTTTTTTTTTCCGGTATTTTTAAAATGAACATTTTAACAACAGTATTGAATAAAATAAATAAATGTTTTGATCAAAATAAACATAAAATAGCACAAAGCTTTCTAAAGTGAATGATTTGAACAATAATTCACTTATTATTCACAACATACTATTTTAAATAAAGTATTATTTTGTAAATATACAAAATATACAATAACATTTATTTTATTGCTGCTATGTGTACATACCTGGTACAACCTGTTTGCACATTCTTCTTGCACATCCCTGTTTATATTATTATTTATTAAGTCCACAGTATACTGTATTGCACATTTTATTTCATTGCACATTTTACTCATTTTTATTTAATTCTTACCTATATTTATATATATTCTCTTGTGTTATGTTTCATTTTTTGGCACTGTCCATTGAGCGGACCTGTCCTGATTTACATTTCACTACTGATTATATCCTGTATAATTGAATATGTGACGAATAAAATAATCTTGAACCTTGAAATAGGCTACGTTGTGCTTTTCATCCCTTCCCAGATAGCACATGTACGTCTGCAAGATGTCTGTTAAAGATCTCTTGATCTGGAAAGCATCTGCTGTCTACAAACGCCTCTTTGGGGTCTGATGCAAAAGTGCCCTTGCGGTTCGGTACCCCCGGTCTATGATTTCTGCCGAGGGTAGGGGTGTGGTTTATGCAGATTTTGGATCGTGGACGATAAAAATGTCTCCACGATCTGCTTTTGAAGAAATATTGTTGCATCATGCTACAGCGCACATTCTATCAGCTGCAGTTTTGACACGGCCTGCTGTATCTGTTCAGTGCCACAAATATTAACGTCAGTGTTAACTCCGCTGTATATGTAGAGATAACTTACTCTCACGGGACACTGCACTTATTTACAATCACAAAAGTACATTATCTGCTTTAAAGCCTTACTGATTAAACGTTTCATTCATGGGTTGTTCTGACGAGTGCCTTTTCTGAGCACATACACCCAAAGCATGCTAAATAAAGAGCCCATCAAACAGCGCCTGATTTCTGAATTAAGTTATGTTTTGTGCTACTGTCAAAACACACAAGGTTTACATACTCAGTTGGTTATGTCTAAAATGTAAGTAAACTTTTGAGAGAAAAACGGATACGTGCCTGTATATTAACGCCTTACCACCCACAAGCACTCACAAATCAGGCAGACAGCTGGAATTAATTTACACACGCAATTGTGTTGCAGACAACATTTTGGTAAAACCCCTATACACATCTGCTCTGACCACTACTTCATTACATTTAACCTACATCTTGATACCTCCGAACCACCAATACCTCTACCAGTTACCTTTAGACAAAACCTGCATTCCCTTTCACAATCACATCTTTCCTCTGTAGTGTCCTCCTCTCTTTCCTCGTCTTCCTCATCTATTTCTCAGTTCTGGTTGTGAAAGCTGCAACTGACACTTTGTTCTCCACTTTAACTTCTTGTCTAGTCTATATGTGTTCTCTCTCCTCCAGGCCAGCATGCGCTGCCCCTTCTAACCCCTGGTTATCTGATGTTCTTCGTGAACATCGGTCCAAACTCAGGGCAGCAGAGACAAAATAGCACAAATCAAACCATCCCTCAGACCTAAGTATCTATCAGTCTTTGCTTTCATCATTTTCTGCTGAAGTCCATACTGCCAAGGCCTCATACTTCCACAACAAGATCAACAGCACATCTGACACAGGCAATCTCTTCAAAACATTAAACTCTCTCCTCTGTTGACACTAGCTTGGCTTTGTCCAATCTCCACGATGTGCTCAGCGGATATAACAACAAACATCCTGACGCTGCCTTCATCATCGCCGGAGACTTTAACAAAGCCAATCTCAAGAAGGTCTTGCCGAACTTTCATCAGCATATATCCTGTCCAACCAGAGGACTGAATACACTCGATCACTGCTACACTCCGCTCAAAAATGCCTACAAAGCCCACTCACTGCCGGCTTTTGGCAAATCAGATCATGCCGCCATTTTCCTCACACCGGACAAACAAACAAAGGATCGCTCATGAACCGCCAGTGGAGAGAGGAAGTAGCGCTGGTCCTCCCACTCTGAAGCTATGCTACAGGCGTCTCTTGATGATGTCGACTGGGACATGTTCCGGGCGAGTTCATCTGACGTCAGCGAATTCACGGATGTAGCATTAAGCTTCGTAAACACGCTAACCGAGCAAGCCACTGAAACGGTAACAATAAGGACATTTTCTAACCAGAAACCGTGGGTGGACAGATCAATCCGTGATGCGGTTAACCATCGCACTGCCGCATACAACGCCGGTCTGTTGTCAGGAAACATGAGCGAGTACAAAGCATCGTGCTACGCTCTCCGTCGTGCAATAAGAGCCGCTAAGCGCTGGTACAGGGAGAATTTAGTCACATTTCCAGCTCAGTGACTCTCGGCGCATGTGGCAGGGGCTGAAGACCATATGTTCCTCTGGAAATAACTCCTCCGCAGAGGTGAGCAGATCCGTTGCTGGCCGAAGAGCTAAACACCTTCTACGGCCGCTTTGAATGTAATGGCGGCTCAACACTGTCGAACAGCCCGTCAGGAAGCAGCAGACAGAGCAGCGATGATTATGCTATCACCTTGTCAGAGGACGTTGTTCGGAGGGAACTAAAGAGAGTGAACGTCAGGAAAGCAGCAGGACCTGGTGGGATTACTGGCCGCGTTCTGAGGTCCTGTGCTGATCAGCTTGCTGGTTTGTTTACTTCCATCTTTAATGAGTCCCTCGCTACCTCTGTTGTTCCCACCTCCTTTAAAAAATCTGTCATCATCCCTGTGCCTAAGAACAGTAAACCCTCTTGCCTGAACGACTATCGTCCAGTTGCCCTCACATCGACAGTCATGAAGGTTTTTGAGAGACTTTTAAAGAAACACATTTGCTCCTCCATCCCTGCTACTTTGGACCCTCTTCAGTTTGCCTATCGGCCAAATAGGTCTACTGAAGATGCCAAAAATGGCAACTATGTCAGGCTGCTATTCATTGACTATAGCTCAGCTTTCAACACTATAGTCCCCACCAAGCTAGCTGTCAAACTCTCAGACCTCGGCCTAAACACTTCACTCTGTGACTGGATTCAAGATTTCCTCACCGCCAGACCACAAGTGGTGAAAGTCGGCCAGTTCACCTCCAACTTCATCACCCTGAACATAGGAGCCCCACAGGGCTGTGTCCTGAGACCCCTGCTCTACTCTCTACACTCTAAAAACTGCTGGGTTGAAAACAACCCAATTTGGGTTATTTTGGTAACCCAGCGCTGGGTCAAAAAGGGACGAACCCAGCGCTGGGTTATTTTAACCCAACCATTTGGGTTATTATGTTTAACCCAGCAGGCTGGGTTGCTTTTTTATGGTTTAAAATTACTACATTGCTAGGCTAAAATGAACCCAAATCGAGCTAGATATTAAACCTACAAATCTTGTTCATTTTAAAATACATTTTACACACAAAGAATGACTATCAGAAGGTAAATATTTATTAAAAACAAGACAAAACAGTCAAAAAGTAACACGCATGTTAAGAAGAAATGCAGACAAGTATGGCATTAACAGCTACAGAGATTATAAATTAAGCATTAAACAATTGGTGAAGAACATTTAAGATCAAAATCGACTATAAAAATATACAAAAACACTATTATACAATAATTGTACAGTTAGTTAATAGTGAAGTTCATTACAAACTATTCTGGAATGAGAGTACACAAATAAACCACAACATTAACACTGATATTATAACATTTAAAAGAAGCATATGTGTGTGAAAGAATGTGAGCATGTGTGTGAATGACTGAGTGTAAACACCATCTCTACTAAACACAGGACAAGCATTTAACATTTGTTTTTTACAAATTATACACTTACAGTTTGTTTCATAGTCCATGAATACAGATCATGCATCACTGCTAATTTTCATGATCTCTTTATCATAATTGATGTAGTCACGAAGAAGCCCCATCAGCACAGCATGTGACATCTTTTACAGCATCCAGGGCAGCGTCCTCCTTTAAAACCTGTGTTGTATCAGTTTGGGGGAAATTCTCCTCTTTGACCAGCATTCATCCCAGTCACCGCCTGTTCTTCATCAGTGGTCTAAAAAGAGAAAAACATTTAATGAAACTATCCATTTTCAGATAGAGGTGCATCCACATCAGTAAGGACAGGTAAATAGTCTGTTTGTTTAATGTCTGTCTACCACAGCGCTCTAGAATGCTATAATGGCAGCACTAGTGTGAGGGCATGTGATATTAGGTAAATATATTGCTTTCAGAGTTTCTTCTTTACTGAAACATTAAAACATGACATTCACATACCTTACAAATGTCCATGTACGTGGAGGGCTGCTCTTTAATGGGTTAGTTCACCAAAAAATTCAAATGGTCATAATTTACTCCCCATGTTGTTCCAGACCCATACAAACTCTGATCATTTTTGGAACAAAAATAAATATTGAATATTCTCTTAATTTCTGTCCTCCATTGCAAGTCTGGAAGACCAATATTTTCTTCTGAACAGACATGTTCACTATCATGTAATTTAAGATTTACACATATATAAATATTGGAATGTATTACTTCTACAATAACTCTATTCATGAAGCTTGAAAATAATGATTATCTAGACTCTCAATGGATGAACAAAAAATTATGAGAGTGACATAAGGGCAAGTATATAATTTTTTGTGTGAACTATTCCTTTAAGAAAGGAAGACCAAGAACAATGACTCTCCAAATCAGACAACTCCAAAGTTGGTTTGGGTTCTGCAATGAAAAACACAGACATCAATGGTTTATATAAAATATGAACAAGTAATCATACTGTTGTTACATTAAAATGTGAAGTAAAGAAGCAAGAGACAACAGAAACATTTATTTTCTAATAATGATGCTCTCCTATGTCTCTGGCAATCAACATCTACAAAAAACAAAGAAACATTCTTTTAGTCTTAGTAAAAAAATTGATAACATGAAATTATGAAGTTTACTTGCCTTAAACGGTCGTTCCCTCTCTTCCGAAGAAGCTGAGAAAACCGCCTCCTCCTCACACAAGCAGGCTTCTGTGTCCTTAACTCCAAAGTTGGTTTGGGTTCTGCAATGAAAAAGGGACACCAATGGTTTATATAAAATATGAACACGTAATCATACTGTTGTTACATTAAAATGTGAAGTAAACAGGTAGGAGACAACAGAAACATTTATTTTCTAATAATCACTTACATCAATCTCAAAATAATGATGCTCTCATATGTATCAGGCAATCAAAATCTACAATAAAAACAAAGAAACATTATTTTAGTCTTAGTAAAAACAAAGGGATGAAATTATGAAGTTTACTTGCCTTAAAACGGTCTTTCCCTCTCTTCTGAAGAAGCTGAGAAAATCGCCTCCTCCTCCTCACACACGCATGCACGCACGCACCCAGGCTTCTATCCTTAACTCCCGGCGCGGGCACAACGACGACACAAGCTCAACAAGTCTGAAATATTACATACAAGACATTACTGTTAACAATTATCACTTCATCAGCCTCAAAATAATTATGCTAGTCTTTACATAACGCCGTTTCCTTTAGGAAACTACATTCAGTTTAACCGCGAACAATACAATAACGAATTAACATGTTAATAACCGTCTATTAACACCTCAAAGAGAGCAGATATTGTAAAATATTATCTAAATATGACATAAGACACTCACAGACGTTATAAAAGTACGTTAAGTTACCTCTTCCGTTCAGTAAAAGAGACCGTTAAGATCTCCGTTTCTGAGGCGAAAACCACGTCCGCGTATTTTTCAATATAAGCTATTTTTGGACTATTTCCGCCTTCCATGAAACCTCAAAATACTCCCGGACACAAACAATGAATGATAACTTTACATTTTTAATCTTTACTTACCATAACGTCTTTCACTCGCTTCTCGCTTCTTTCAGGCTGAGAAAATGGCGGCTTCTCGCACTGGTGTCGTCGGGGTGCCCTCGGATGTTGGACGTGGCGTGCGTGCTCTCCTTCACGTCCGCGTTCATAACCCAGCGCCGCTGGGTTATGATCAAGACCAATTTTCAACCCAAAATTGGGTTAAAACAACCCAACGCCCTAACCCAGCGGTCTCAACCCAGCATTTGGGTTGAAAAAACAACCCAGCGTTTTTTAGAGTGTATACACCCACGACTGCGTGTCCTCTCACAGCTCCACTTCTATTGTCAAATGTGCAGATGATACTGTGGTTCTGGGCCTCATTAACAACGATAACGAGGCCGCATACTTGGATGAGGTGGAGAGACTCACATCATGGTGCCAGGACAACTGTCTCTCTCTGAACATGAGCAAAACTAAAGAGCTGATTGTAGACTTCAGGAAGAGGCCCTACACCCCTCTTATGATCAGTGGGACCCCTGTGGAGAGGGTGAGTAGCTTCAAGTACCTTGGTGTAAACATCTCCGAGGACCTAACTTGGACTACACACATTCAGACTCAGGTTAAGAAAGCCAGGCAAAGACTGTACCATCTGCGACAGCTGAGGAAATTCAGGGTCTCACCAGCTATCCTGAAAACTTTCTATTCAGGGGCATAGAAAGTGTATTGACTCAGTGCATCTCAGTGTGGTATGGTAATTCCTCAAACCAGGACTGCAAAGCTCTGCAGAGAGTCGTGCGTTTAGCTGAGCGCATCTCAGGGTCGGCTGTCCCCTCTCTGCAGGTCATCTACCTCAAACGCTGGTAAAGTAGAGCTGCTAAAATCCTCAAAGATCCAACTCACCCCGGCAACCATCATTTCTGTTTACTGCCATCTGGCAAGCGCTTCAGGAGCATGATGGCAAAAACTGAGAGACTGAGGAGGAGCTTCTTCCATCAGGCCATCAGGCTCCTTAACACAAACCCAGTCTCATAAACACTTACAAGATTGTTACTGAAAAACATACATATTCTCATCACCCATATTTTTTGTGTACATACCCTGAACAACCCGTCTGCACATCCCTCCTATTCATATTCATATTACTATTTATTAAGTCCCAGTACACTTTTTTTTGTACATCTTATTGTTTTGCACATCTTATTGTTTTGCACTTTTTATTCCATTGCACATTTTACTCTTATTTCTCTTTTTTACCATATATATGCTCTTGTGTTGTGTTACTTTTATATAATTCTTATTTTTTATTCTTTTGCACTGTCCAACTGAGCGGACCTGATTTGATTACATTTCACTTCTGATTATACCCTGTATAATTTATTATGTGACAAATAAAGAAACCTTGAACCTTGCATCCCCCCACCCCACCCCACACCACACCACCACCTTTTTAAGAGCCAATGACATTGCCACATTCTTCACAGTCAAAACTAGCTCAATCAGTAGCCAGTTCTCAGCTCCATACATGCAGGAACTCAAACCAACCACATCTCCTGCTAAAACTCCCCTCTTCGCCTTCTGTCCCCTCACTGAGGCAGAAGTATCCAAACTCTTGCTCTCCAGCCACCCTACAACATGCCCTTTTGATTCAATCCCCTCACACAGTCTCAAAGCAATCTCTCCTACACTCTTACCAGCACTTACGCACATCATCAACACATCTCTCCTTACAGGCACCTTCCCAACTGTATTCAAGCAGGCTCGGGTAACCCCACTGCAAAAAAAAAACTACATTAAACACTTCACTTACAGATGGCTACACACCTGTTTCTCACCTTCCATTCATAGCGAAAACGCTTGAACAAGTTGTTTTCAACCAGTTATCCTCTTTTCTGTCAAATCATAACCTACTGGACACTAACTAATCAGGGTTCAGACGTGGACATTCAACTGAGACTGCGCTACCCTCAGTCGCTGAAGCCCTACAAATTGCAAAAGCTGATTCCAAATCATCTGTTCTCAATGTTTCTAAAATGTGTTGCTTTTGACATGATTAACCATCAGATCCTCCTGTCCACCCTCTCATCACTGGGCATCACAGGGATTCCACTTCGCTGGTTTGAATTCTATCTCACTGGTCGGTCTTTCAAGGTGGCCTGGGGAGGGGAGGTATCCACAGAACATCAACTGGTCACTGGGGTTCCTCAGGGTTTGATTCTTGGACCCCTCCTCTTCTCCACATACACTACATCACTGGGTCCCATCATACAAGCAAATTGTTTCTCATACCATTGTTATAGTGATGACACACAGCTCTATCTCTCATTTCGACCAGATGATCCAACGATAGCTGCACGGATCTCAGGCTGCCTGGCGGACATCTCGGCATGGATGACAGAACATCACCTACAGTTCAACCTGGCAAAGACTGAGCTTCTTGTCTTCCCTGCCACTCCAAATCTACAGCATAATTTCACCATCCAGCTAGGTTCTTCTACAATTACCCCATCAAGTTCAGCCAGAAATCTTGGTGTTATTTTTTCGATGACCAGCTGACTTTCAAAGACTACATTGCAAAAACGGCTCAATCTTGCAGGTTTCCATTGCACAACATCAGAGAGATCAGGCCCTTCCTTACACAGCATGCAGCACAACTTCTTGTCCAGGCCCTTGTCATTTCTAAACTGGACTATCGCAATGCTGTTCTAGCTGGACTTCCATCCTGCACAAACAAACCTTAACAGATGATTCTGAATGCAGCGAACCCCATGTCACACCTCTCTTTATCTCCCTGCACTGGCTCCCGGTTGCAGCTTGCATCAAGTTCAAGAAATCAAGACACTGATGCTTGCATATAGAACAGCCACAGGCTCAGCACCCTCCTACTTCCACTCACTTATGACAATCTACATCCCCTCAAGAAGTCTGAGATCTGCGAGCGAGCAACGCCTCGTGGTGCCATCACAGAGAGACACAAAATCGCTTTCCAGAACATTTTCATTCACCGTTCCTGGCTTGTGGAATGAACTTCCCACCCCTATCCGGAATGCTGAATCCCTGACAATTTTCAAGCGACACCTGAAAACTCATCTCTTCTGTCATCACTTGACTTCATCATAAATAAAACGAAATAAATAAAAACTTTGCTCTCTTTCCTTAACTTTGCTCTCTTTCCCTTAACCTCTCCCTGTCTGGCTAGTATTTGCTCTGAACAATTCTTATAACTTTGTATTACAAGCACTTCCTGTGTCTGTTCGCCTCTTTATAATTTATCACTTATTGCATTCCTCAATTGTAAGTCGATTTGGATAAAAACGTCTGCTAAATGAATAAATGCAAATGTAAATGTATTAGATACGTGCCTGCCGGTCTTAAAGGGACAGTACTAAACATGCTGCCAACTGTGATTAAAGGTATAATTCGCCCTAAAATAAATTTTCTGACATTATTTATTCACTCACATGTTGTCCCAAACCTGTATTAATTTCTTTCTTGTGCTGAACACAAAATAAGATATTTTGAAGAATCTGGGTAACCATACAGTTGCTGGTCCACATTGACTTTAACAGTAGGAAAAACAATTGTTGACCAGCAACTGTTTGGTTTTCCACCTTCTCTGCGTTTATGTTTAACAGAAGAAGGAAACTCATTCAGGTTTAAAACAACGTTTGAGTGATTAAATGAAGGTATACAAATTAAACACTAGCCAATTTAAATTTTTGGGTGAATTATTATTTTAATGTTAATAAAACACCAAACACAAAGAGAAAAATCACTCGCTTCTCTTATGACTGAAAAACTTGAATACAGTTGCTTTAATAGGAATCAATCTATATGGTGTTTTATTTTTATATTTGTTCATTCAGTTTCTTGAATTCTCCTGCTAAATGCACATATTCTAGCCTACCTGAAAATAAAACACTGTTTATTTTATTTTTATATTTTGTGTATTTGTAATGTATCTTTGCTCTCATTTTTTTTAACAAAGATAAAATAATGACAATGATTTTTATCTTCACCCACTATACTTTATATTTTGTTACCTTAAGGCTTTGTCTTTGTAATAGGGAAATTAGTTTGGCTGTAATGCTCAAGTAATTCGCAAAATAGAAAAACCAACATGTCAAAAAATCGTGATAAAATCGTGATATTTCAAAATAAATAAATAATGACTTTTTTTTTTTTGCTTTATCGTCCACCCCTAGCCGAGGGGGACCAAACCCACACACCCATCTCTCCTCGGTCCACGAATGTGCCCTCGTAACTCCATTTCGCCCCTGCCTCTCCGGAGGTCTGTGCAAGTCACTGGCTATCAGGGCTGTTTGGAGACATGGAGCCGATTCATATATTTATACGATTTTTAAACAAAACACACTTTCTTATGATAAATATGTTGCCCCATAAAATATCAATAAAAACATGTAACGTTAGGCTGTATGCATTTCGTCGATCGTAAATCGTGGTAGTGAAAAGCACAAAGGTCAGGCCTTGTTTTCAGTATTAATTTAGCACCTATTGTATTCTTAATGTAGTATTTACTCTTTGTAACACTTTCCTCTGATTCATTATTATACCTCATTTATCATCTTTTCTTTATTACGATGGGCTAAATGCTTAGCTGTCATCATGTGAAGCATACAAATTGTGCAAATGCTACGGTTCTCATTCTGTCTTACGTATCGTGTTCCTATTGGCCAATGAATGTTCCGTCATAAGCCTACGTCATCATTTCCGTTTCCGTATATTGAACTAGATAAATATTTTTATCGATTTTTGTGTAACTCCAGTGGTTTCAATGCACTTTTAAAATGCGTGGATAACAAAGATGAAGACGGGATCTTCCCCTTGAAAACAAAATGTAGCTAGAACATACGTGAATGCATTTATCGGCTGTAAGTACAATTTGTCTTGCCGTACCAAGTGTTTGACAGCAAGGAGGTGTTTACGATAGCTGTGCTGTAACATCAGTGTGACACAGATTTGGTGCACTGCCTGGCGATGCAATGATGTGCTGCTCGGGTGAAGTTAGAAATAGAAGATCGTTGTGGGACGTTAAAACTTCCACACCTTGACTAATGACGATCGCAGGCAATCACTGATTATTTTCATCTGCTCTCACTTAAAAATAATTCCTGTAAAATTAGAATTGTGGCAATGGAGGAGAGTACTGAAGAGATGAGGGAAGAGTGGACCTTGCTCCTCTGGACCACGTTTGCTGTTCTGGTCCCAGTGTTCATCACACTGTGGTGCAGCTTCCAGCGTCCCAAACGCAAAGTTCAGCTGAAAGACCTGTTCCGAAAGAGCAAACACGGCTGGCACTACACGGACCTGTTCAACAAGCCCACCTACTGCTGCGTGTGCTCTCAGCCCATCCTGCAGGGGGCATTCTGTGACTGCTGCGGCATATGTGCGGATGAGGAGTGCATACAGAGGGCAGATCGCATCCTCTCATGTAAGGAGATCATGACCCAGAGTCAGACAGATGGGAGGTTTTACCATCAGTGGGTGAGGGGAAATGTGCCCCTTGCCAGCTACTGTGCCAAGTGCAAGCAGCAATGCGGGACTCAACCTAAACTCTGCGACTACAGGTATTTCATATAAACATGAGCTTTCTTTCTGAATTCAGAATAGAATATGAAATGAGAATATGAAAGGGAAAAATATAAAAGAAAAATTTATATTCATATTTCATTTTTTAACCAACTTAGGAAAAAAGAACCACTTTCACATGATGACCATTAAATGTTTCAAAATGTAATGAATGGGTTTGTGAAAATAAATAAGAATTAATTTATGTATTGAGGAAAGAACACGGCAAACAAAACAAGCTTCTAGCATGGGTTTGAACTTTTTAAGTTGAGAAAGAAAAAACGAATACCATCTCTAACTATAAACAACAAAAATAACTGATGCCCACCTTATAGATCTTCCATAGTTTTAACAATATTTACATAAGTCAAAGTCAATATTTACCAGGAAATGTTAAAGAACAGTGTTTTTGCATCTTAACTTAAAGCAAAAAGGATGGCAGAATGGCAACAACTTTAGACACTATTCAATAGCAGCAGAGAGCACAGCCTAGAACAGAACTTGAAAGCGTCAAGTTTTTGTTGAGGCTGTGGCACTTTAAAATACATCACTGATTGTTGAACAAACAAAGCAAACCAGAAGCCTGTCCTATTCTCTTGTGTTTAATCTTTCTAAAGCATGGTTTGATTAAAGAGTCATTAATCCCTGTAGTCCAGCTATTATGACCAGGTCTTTCCACCTCAATCCTCAGTGTCAAAGGTTGCACTAAACTCGTGCCAGATCTGCTTTTGCTGAGGCTTAAACAAAAAGAAGTACTAATTTAAAATTATTTGTGCCATTTTTTTATGATTTATTAAGAATATATTATGTGCAAAATAAGACATATTACTGTGAGTTTTACTACAGAGGGTTAGCAGTCAGTACAGCAACCAAGCTACAATTTCTAAGTGCCCTCACTCACATTTTTGTTTTTATTTTGAAATATATATAGGTGTGTATGGTGTCAGACCACAGTGCATGATGACTGCCTTTCTAGTCTGAATGATGATTTGTGTGATCTTGGAGAGTTCCGCTCTGTTATCATACCTCCGTATTACCTCTATCAAGTCAACAAACTCCGCCGAAGACACCCCGATGAGTACAGCAAGGTGAGGATCCATCCACAAACACAAACATCTGTAAAAAAAATTTACAACAGAGACATTTTTTTTAAGCAGGGCACAGAGGTTATTGGTCCAAAACAGCTTTTTTTTTAAACCAAGCTGCCAAAATGATTAGTTTTCAACTTTTTTTTTGTCTTAAAGGAGACGTACCTGTTTTAAACCATAAATAAATAAATTTTATTTACACTATACATTTTTTATAATAATCTCTAGTTCTAGTTTAAATGTAGTGTACATTTTCCCCAATGTGTACAGAAATACATCCAAAAATATGAGACCCTTATGATATTTATTTTACTAGAGAACATTAAGTATTTCCCATGTTATATACTTTTGCACTATTCTTTACCATTGTGTAGTGTAAGTTCCTGGCTGATGTACATGTTCATTGTGCTTGTTTTTACGTATATGATATACAGTAGTACTAACCTGCTGAGAATAATTGACAGAACTTTAAAGGAGAATTCATTTTGTATAGTTTTTATTTTTCAAATGTAATTTTGGAATTGATAAATGTAATGTTTATTGTTGACACAAACACATAATAATTAAACCAGAACATTTATAGGTAAACATAGGTAAAAAAATGATTAACCATTAATCAAAATGTAATATGATTAATGATAGTCAGATTAATTGCTTTTATATGTAAAGGTGTTACAGACTGAAATCTTTTTCTGACTTTTTAAGCATCTTGTGTATGAAAAAAATTAACTTGTAAAGCATTTTGAGTCACTGCATTATTTCCATTCTTTAATGCAGTATTTGTGTTTTTAAATAAAAAAAGTGACATAGGCTTTTATTTAAAATGAGCAGTATTTATAGATTAAACAAATATATAAATTAAAAGGTGAATAAATATTTGAAGAAACACTGCTGAGTTTTGAAATGTTGCAAAATAGATCAATGCTTGCACAGTTGACTAAATGAATATAATGAAAATAACCTGACCAATTGTTTAATAGTTATTTTGTTTATTTTGTTTTTTTGCTTGCAGCTTGCTGCAGTCTGTGGGAGTGGCTGGACTCCAGTTCTGATCTTGGCAAACACAAGAAGTGGTAACAACATGGGGGAAGCTTTGCTGGGAGAATTTCGTACCCTCCTGAACGCAGTGCAGGTGTCATTTAGCTCTGAGCTTACATTCACATAATCAGCCAGTCTCTCTCTGTTTCCATGCTCTCTTGGCTCTTTTTATTTGGTTTGAAAGATTCTTCCTACGATTTAGTGGTTAAAACAAGGAGTTTAGTTATTATTATTTTTCTTTCTTCCAGGTGTTTGATCTCTCTGAGCTGCCTCCCTCTAAAGCCCTGCAGCTCTGTACTCTTCTGCCTCCAGGCAGCGTGCGTGTTTTGGTGTGTGGGGGAGATGGCACAGTAGGCTGGGTTCTGGATGCCATTGATACCATGAAGCTGAAGGTGAGAGCTGTAGCTGAAAAGTTGAGTGGACTTGAATGTAGGGCTGCAACAACTAATCGATAAAATGGATTATTACCGATAATGAAAATCGTCGGCCGTTTCTCAAACGGAAGGCTGCATCCTCTGTAGGTCGCATTTGTAGGCTGCATATGTCATGTCTTTATGACGTATGTCGCCTACAAATGCGACCACGGAGGATGCAGCCTCCGCTTGAGAAACGCCATCGACAACGATTTTTTATTATTGATTAGTCGGGTCTGCCCACAGTGCACATCAAAAAACAGCACTGAATAACGCATTTCTATGTACAAAATGCATCAACAAACTAGTGGTGGAAACAGAATGAGATGCTGCAGGAGAAGTACGTGATCCAAGCTGCACAAAACATGATAATTGTAATAATCTTTATTATTATTTAATTTTAAGCTTTAATCCTATGCATTAGCGTAATGGCTTGCCCTGTCAGGAGCTGTGACAGATGCATGTGCGTCCGCAGCGCAAACATTTTCAGTTTACTGTCATATCCTTATCTGTAAATGTCACAAATTCACATGAGCATTTCCATTTTTGAATAAAGTTCCATCTTGACAGTCTGTGTTAGTTTAAATATTTACTGAATGAGCGCCGGTGTTGTGCCCATTTTCGACCCTCTGCCAAATTATTAGTATCTGATTGCCTAATCCTAACCCCTGCCACTCCCCCACACCTAACCCTAAACCTACTAATACTAGGGGGGGTAATAATCTGTCAGGGGTTAGAATTGGGCACAACACCGGGCTGGCGCGGCGGCGTGTCAGAGAGGGAGACAATATTTAGCTCAAAAACATTAATTGTTCTGAAATATGTTGTTGAACGTTAAATGAAGGTTTAAAAGTCAACATGTAGTGCACATATTTTATGAGAGTTGGAACTGTTTTGGGATAACAGTGTGTAACTTAATTGTCTGAATATAAATATCAGACGCTTCATAGCCGAGTTTTACAGGATAAAGAAATGACACATGACTGTGAAAATACATTGTTCTCACATGTAGGTTAACACTGAGTTTGTGTTTTTACTCTATCTTTATTTTTATCTTAATTTTTGATGAAGAGATTTAAACTATAGGCCTATATACTTGTTATTTTTTACTTTTACTTTTTAGTCATTTAGTAGACGCTTTTATCCAAAACGACTTACAAATAAGAAAAAGTAACTAAAACTATAAGTTAAAAGTCTATAAATACTATATATACACATTTAAGAAAATGGAGAAATTAAATAAAATGACAAATGCAAACAACAACTTTTCAAAACTAAACATTTAAATGAATACAAAAAAATTAAAAATAAAAACATTTCAAAATATTAAAACAACAAAATGTATGAGTATTAAAATTATTCTAACATGATACTTAGCCAAACACCCATATATATATATATATATATAAATTAAATTCTTCTTCATTCAAAAATTGTTTTTGTTCTTTCATTCAAGTTATTTCATTTCCATGTAGTATGTTGAAGTAACGTTACTAAAATAAATACAATTTATTAAAACTAAAACTAAAGAAAATACCCATAAAGACATATTAAATGCATACATAATTAATCTAAAATTAAAATAGATAGCAAATCAAATGGCAGTAGTTTATCAGTAATCCTAAAAGAAAGAACACTGTCAAACACACATGCTAACAAACAATAACGTACTTACACATAGTAAGAATTGGTTATAAAAACTAAAACAGAAGTGAAACAAGCAGTAAGAAAGAAGATAAATAAAAAGCGATACTTATATCCTTTGACAGTGTCCCTGTCCGGTGGAGTCGCACGGTAGAGTCGATGGTCTTTACACTCTTGGTCTTCACGAGGAGGTCTTCACTAGCAGCTGCCCGTGGTAAACTAAGATTTTCATACCCATCTAACAAAATACTACTACAATTCAGCTGAACACAATTTCCTGTTAATCACAATAAATGGCCAAGCAAGCGCAGACACTGACAAGAGACGCGATACAGTACGAGACCAAATGCGATTTCAGCACATCTCCACACAATAGTTGGCACTATTGTTTGAAGAACATTGGGCAGAATGTGGAAGTGTTTTTTTGTCAAAAAAAGAAAAGAAAATGTAGGTTTTTTTTATCCGATTAATTGATTAATCAAAAAATAATCGGCCAACTACTTGACCATCAAAATAATCGTTAGTTGCAGCCCTACTTGAAAGTGTAATACATTATATTAAAGTCAGTTGTTGTGGATGTAAACCAAGCTTTTTTTCCCATGTGTTTTAGCGCTGTGCCATATAATGACTGTACATGTACAGTATGTGGCCTTGCTAGTAGGATCTGTAATGTTATCATGTGATGCTTATATTCAAATTTGTGGTGTTATTTCATTAAAAAAGGTAAATTGTTGTTTCTTGAGTTATTAAAATATTGTATGTGTTTGTCTCTCTCTCATTCTCTAAAGGGCCAGGATCAGTTTATCCCTCTTGTGACTATCCTGCCGTTGGGCACAGGCAATGATTTATCAAACTCTTTAGGATTGGGAGCAGGATATGCTGGAGAGATTCCAGTAGAACAGGTGCTCAGAAATGTTCTAGAGGCTGAGGTAGTCAAAATGGACAGGTAAGACCTGGCTCTGCTGGAAAATCTTGAATTATGAGGAATGGCTTTTGTCAATAGATTTATTTTGTATTTCTGCTGTTAATGTGTTAGGTGGAAAGTTCAAGTTGTCTCCAAAGGAATCTATTTTCGTAAGCCAAAGGTCAGTACATACAATATATGATCAACCAGCAGGAAGATGTGCCCCAGAATGCAAATTCAATTATTTGTATGCTAAGCAAATTTTAACATGACCAATTTATTAGCATAAAATCCTATGAAACACAGTATTTGTTAAATCAATCATGGCACGTTTAATTCATGAGGTTGTTTTCTTGTCAGGTGTTGTCCATGAATAATTATTTCTCAGTGGGTCCTGATGCTCTAATGGCACTGAACTTCCATGCGCACCGAGAGAAAACGCCCTCCTTTTTCTCCAGCCGAATCATCAATAAGGTCTTAGGAGTTTCCTGTCCATCTTTTCATTCTTTATTTCAGGGGATTAAATTGAAAAAGCATCTAACATTGTTACTTTGCGGCAAGAATGTTCATTGCGAAATAAACTGCATATTTCAATGTAAAACCATTTATATTTGTAAAGCCATCTAATTTCGTTTATTTAACTTAAGTTTGCTTACAGTTTACTTATTTCAAAATTATTTATTTAGTTGGGCTGTATATAACTGAGAAAATGTCATGACTCTGAAGTTGATTTATACATCCACAATTATAAAAAGGACCCTGTTTTATACGAAATGCCTTTAACCACTGTGTAGTAGCTTTTAAATTAACTATTTGATACAATGCACTTATTGTGTACATAAATGTACACCTTTTATTTAAAAAAACTACATCTTTAATTTCTTTAGATACATCTGTACACTGTTGACCCTACCCCTATCCATTAACCCACCCCTAAACCTAACCATACCACACTAAACCTGCCCCTAACTATATCTCACCTCAGTAGCAGCTAAAGTGTTTTGCAATAAAACATGAGTGCAGTAAGTTCAAAGTAGCAATAAACAATAAACACTATCTACTACTAGTAGGACTATTAGACAACTTTTCCTGTTTTAACACACTGCTAGATTTCCCCTTTTCATTACAAACAGAAGTGTTTTGTTAATTTATGGCTGATAGTGCTGACAATTGTCTTTTCTCCCAGGCAGTGTACTTCCTCTATGGTACCAAAGATTGTTTAGTGCAAGAATGTAAAGACTTGGATAAAAGGATTGAGGTAAACATTTTACTTTGATTACTGAGACAAGTGATTCTAGGGCAAAGTGTTTTCTAATTGTTTCCTTTGCTTTTGTTGGCGTCATACGATTAGCGTGTTCTCTGGAAGCCTTAGACTTGGCATGCACTTCCTGCTTCATTGCTGTGGTGTCTCGGTTATGATATAATGATGAAATAATAAAGCCTGATAACCACTACATGACTTTTAAAATAGCAAAACAAGTTTTAAAACGCAGTCATTGAGGAAAATGGCCATCATTCACTAAATGCCTGAGGATCAATGGATGGAATCGTAGTCTGAAGCTAAACAATCGGAGTCAGTGATCTTCATACACTGTGATTTTCAATAAAATCTGTGAACTCAAATCTGCAGACTTGCTCTAACTTTCGACAACTAGCATCAAATTATGTGGACTGTAAATCAGGGGAAAATCGGGGGGGCAACGTATAGTATATTCTAGCCTTAAGAATCGATTGATGCATCCCAATTCACATACTATCCATCCTAAATAGTAGTGAAAATTAGAATGAGTGTATCCCAAATGGTAGTTTGTTAAAATGAGTATCCCAAAGGTACTCAGATGGTTTACTATTTCTGGTGGAAATTTAAAGTCCAGATCTGTGCACACAGTTAATACTTCTCACAACACAATGCATGTTGGATGAGGATTAGATTAGAATTACAAAAGTGAATTAAAAGTGTTAAACTACAGACATGGTGGATATGTGAGGCTGATGGACAAGTAGAGTAAGGTGAGCTGTTGAAAAAATATTAATTTAATGCTATCTGTGTTCCATCTGCAACAACATTGAGATCTGTTATACATATACATTTAGTAATTAATTTTTAAATGCAGTATTATGCAAACACATTAGGAGAGCTGAAAGATAATTTATCTCCAATACCATAGAAAATTGAATTAAACGAGATGTGGGTGATGTTAAGTGTGAGAAGATGATTGACAGGGCAGTTGAAATGATGACATGGTGCACATAACTAAGCAACAGAGCACTCCGCTCCGTTAAAGACATAATTATGATGAAGTAGTATGTCCCAAAGCTTGCCTACTATTCTGCTACACACTCAAAAGTATGCACTTTTTCTTCAAAAAAAGAGTACATATTTTTAGGGCATAGTATAAGATGGCGAATAGGAACACAGCATATCTCTAACAAACGGCTTCAAGTAACCGCTCTGTATTGTTGCTTTTGATTCCTGGTGCTTTTGTGAGAACAGGGTTTTCTTTCTTAAAAGCTGCACTGTAATTTCCGAACCGCTAGCAGCACCAAATGGAATCGCAAACATGATTACTTTATCTAAACAAGTTTCCCAAATATTTCCTTGTCTATAATTGCTCATAAAAACAGTTAGATGTTAGGCCAAATGCCATGTGACAGAAGCTGACATTGCAGACCCAACAATGTTGAAAGCCCTACATTGTTTTACATTTCTTTTTGCATAAACCCGAAATAGGAGAAAATAATTGTAATGCTATGAATCTTAACACAAAATGCAGTTTTTGAGATTGTCACCTGCATCAACGTGCTGTAACCGCTATACCACAGCTCTGACCAAAATTGTATTTTTAAGCATAAACTATTGAAAAGTCCCGTTTCTAACTATGAGTTTATTGTTTCTCTTTTTCGCCACACATATGGAAGATGCTGCATTATTATAGTTTTAATGCTCGATAATGCTTAATTGTGCTTCTTTAGCTGGAGCTGGATGGAGAACAAGTGACTTTGCCCAGTCTGGAGGGGATAATAGTGTGCAATATCGGCTACTGGGGTGGTGGCTGTAGACTGTGGGAGGGAATGGGAGATGAACCCTATCCTCCAACACGGTGAGAATCCAAATACCACTCTACTATATGCTTTATATACTCTACTACGCTAATATGCAGACTTGACCTTGTCAAGATTAGGTTGAAATGAAATTAAACTTAATAGAATGACCCTTGCAAATATTGCCTGTTTAATGAGTACTTTCTTTGTCCTTTTTCTTTTTTTAGTGTTGATGATGGTTTATTAGAGGTGGTGGGAGTGTATGGCTCATTCCACTGTGCACAGATCCAGGTGAAACTGGCAAATCCTGTGAGGCTAGGACAGGCACATACAGTACGGGTAAGATGCACAAATGTTATTTATTCATACAGCTGAAATGGTGCTTAAGTTTGAGTCATGGTTCAGCTCCATAGCGCTCAAAAACTCTACAATGTCTCCACTTTAGGGTGTGTCTATAGCAATTTTGTTTAATCAGTTTTTCAGTACACAGTCAATATAATCATATATACAGTATCTCACAGAAGTGAGTACACCCCTCACATGTTTGTAAATATTTTATTATATCTTTTCATGTGACAACACTGAAGAAATTACACTTTGCTGCAATGTAAAGTAGTGAGTGTACAGCTTGTATAACAGTGTAAATTTGCTGTCCCCTCAAAATTACTCAACATACCAAAATTACTCAACACACCATTAGCCATTAATATTGTAAGGCCCGCCTCGATCGACCCAATGACGGCAGTCGTTCAGCGGGTGAAGGGCTTTGCGTGTTACAGTCTTTCCTTTTCACGACACAACAAGAACATTAAAATGGAACACTTTTTCTTATTATATATTTTGTCTCGTTATTTCATCTGACTCCATAAAATGAAAAGGGTTTTAATGATATCTGTGCATCATTAAAACAGGAACGAATGATTGATTATTCTTATCAGCTCTTTTTAATACTTTACCCGCTCAGATATAGGGAAGCTATATCGCTCAGAGGTCCTGTTTTCCACAGGTCTCACGGACACAATCTCGTCAGGCCCGGTCATCAGTCAGAGGTAAATTATGGTTACGTATCTAAGATTTGCCGTAAATTCACACGTACACAATCAGAGACATCGAATAACCCTCATGGGGCACCCTCAGAACTCGAGTTCAATCGTTTACTTCAGTAAAGGGTTTTGGCCACTATCAGATATGTTAGCAGATCAATATACTACACTCGTAATAGCTTTGGGTTGGCCAAATCTTTGTTTAAAGTAACATTAAATCAAAAGTCAGAGGTGTGAACGCATGCCAATTCAGTCTGATCAGACGGCGTTCACCGTCACTGAACGGAATTAGCCCGTCCCTACACCCAAGCACACTTAAAAGATGCCGGATATTAGCCGTCGCTAAAACTGACGAGGCTTGCGGAAATATACGAATCCACTAATCTAGTAGAGAAAGCAATCTTCAGAGGCAGTTAGAATAGAATCAAACGTTACAATTTATTGACCAGGTAATCAAAACAATAATTCAAAGCTCCAATGTTACAAGAATAGAATCAACGGTTAACCATAACATAACAATAATTCAGGAATTGAAGAATTTGTAGAAATTACTACCTGGCAATGAAAAACTACACACAAGTGACATGTGCGGGCAATCAGCTTACAGACTCCCAGAACTTTCTGTCCCTTTCCCTTATATACCCAGATAATTCAATAGACCCACCAAGGTGGTATCTTGTCATTATAATTAGTCTTCAGAATTTGCAACCAAATGGCTTCTGGAGATCCTGTGGCCGGGATTACTTATTTACATACAGGAGGTGATCTGAATAGGAGATCAGGGGGAGGGCACACCTTTAAGTTGTGCACTATATTTTCTCATACTTTAGAACTTCTTTTAGCTTTTCATTATGATTGGGAGAATGAGACCATTTTACCAGGCGCACTGAGACATTTCAAAAGATATCAAACATGTATGGATACTTATTTGTACATATCACATTGCATGAGTTTTCAGTGAATTCTAAGACATGAGGAGAGGGGGGGAAGATGTTGAGATCGTCAGCACAGGGTGTAGATCCCCTAGTGTGCTGCACCCCTGGATGTTACTGTTACATATGCAAGAGACAGCTTTGTGGATTCACCGGCTGGGCCCTTTGTCTTCTCGAGGGGGGGTCCAGATATCCTGGATGTTACTGTTACATATGCAAGAGACAGTTTTTGTGGATTCACCCAGTGTGCTGTGTCCTCTCGAGGGGGGGCTCAGACACATTGGCACCAGTCTTACAGTTTCCTCCCTTTGGCACTGTTTGGGCCACTCACAGGCTTCCCTGCAGTGTCATTTCAGTCGTTGTAAGGTGGGCAGTCTTAAGGGGCTGAGGGTTAGGATGGTGTTGGTGGATGCTTTTACTAATCTGATGAGGTGTCGGAAATAGCAACATTGGAATAGCGTGAAGGAGAAGATGAGTGTGCTTCCAACTGCGCAACCTCGAAGTACCCAGTCCCACCAGGTATATGCGGTCTGTGCCGATCGGGTGGATGAGCTAGACAGAATCTGTGCAGTCTTTCGCGCCAAGTTTGTCTCTACCTGCGCTTGAGAAAGGTGGTACTCTGTTTGGAGGATGACGTTCTGTACCAGGTCCATCGTGTCGATCAAGGCTTGTGTTCCGTGTTCATAAAAGGTGTCGTCCCACCATGGGGAGACCTCTGCGTCCTTTGGCATCCTTCCGAGGATGTCGATCTGGCCCATAGAAAAGTCCTCTGTCACTTCCAAGCAAAATGAGTGATCAGCAGCACAGGTCAGTCCTCCATATGTGAACGAGTTCATCTCACTGATGACACACCACTGTGTATGAGACACCTGAATCGCATTTGAATGGCCATGCAAAGATTCAACACTTATGAGTTTGCTATCATTGGGAGAGAAAGGTTGTAATGTGTTACATGTACAGACAACATAATTGTGAGTTTCATGACAACAAGTGCGACTGGTAAATAAGGTCTCAGTACCCTTCAACGTCATATATCCAGTGAAGTGATCCCATTTAATTACCTGATCTTTAACTACCATGCCAATGGATCGAATATTAGTGGAATTTGGATAAACTTGATCTGGGTGGATTAAAGGAAAAGTGGCAAAAAATCCAATACAACCAATACATTCGTTTCCAGTATACATCATAATTGTGGATATTAATTCTGAATACTTTACATTTTTTCTGAAGAGAACCATCTATGTAAATCTAAAACCTCAATTAAATCGTTCAAAACATGTCTCGGGTCTTGTGAAGACGAAGATCTAAAATTTCTTGTCTTGTTGCAGTGAATAAATCTTGTGCATATGATCTGCAGGCTAAGTCACGTTTGATGATGCGGGTCTGATTGAACAATGTGTGGCTGATCGTTAGAAGCGCCTGCGCCTCGGAACGAACCGCTTTGATAATATTATCATTGCTATTGGTGATGTGTTGGAAACCAGTGGCCATTTGATCTGTCAACCATGTGGAGAATTGAGATTGTTTGGTTATTTTATAAGTGTTGGCTGCTGAATTAATTGATCCGAACAGGCCGGCTATACTGCTGAGCAGGTCTCGTTTTGAGCGAGCAGTTGGAATTTGGGCAGCAAGTCTGTCTTTGTAATCAGAAATTAAATCATCGATTCGTGACTGTAGCCATGCATATGACTCATCATTAGTATTACAATGTTTTGTATAGGCAGAGAGTATATTGGAAATGTTATAAGTTACATGTGTCATTACCAAATTTACATCATGTAATAAAGTCTTGTTGATGTTTCCTCTAATCAGTCCACCAGGAGGAATTGAGTGCAATTCTGGACACTTTTGGGTTTAGTGTATCCACAGGTGGTCAAATTAAAACAGTACTTAACAGTCCATGAACAGTTGTGTGGATTGGTGAAATTGTCTATGCTATGCGAACATTCCCCGACACAATACATTCCTTCCTTTCGGTTGGTCCAGACAAAAGTTTTTGGTTTTGGCTCATAGGTGTGTCTGACGTGAGATCGTACATTAGTTCGATGAATCTCATATGTGTGTCATTATGTGTTTCTGTATGTGTGCACCTATATGTTGCAGGTTCCAAATTTTTAACATAGTAGCACAATTTTGGGTCTATGCCATTGTTTTTGTTTTCGTGTAGTGTACATGTTACCTATTGTGTCACCTGGATCTATTTTAAGTTGATACCAGGCGGTGAGGTTGTGCATGAATTTTGGTGCTCTAGTGTGTCCTGACATGTTTCTTGTAGGTGGGTGGGTGTTACTGTTGGACTAGAAATTGTCCTGCGTGTTCAAAAATAGAAGGAGGCTTCAAAAGTCAAAGTATTGGAGTTTATTCTACCAGAAATCACCAAAGTACAAATCTGGGTTGTCTCAGACAAAAGTGTCTTACAAAGAACCAACCCCCAAAAACCATTTTCACAGAACATTTATAATATCTGTCCACGTGGGTCGTCTTCTCATTGGCTACCAGATCCGTCCAACGCTCCTCAAATCAGCATTCTCCTCCTTTGTTTCCCTTGGGTCCTGCAAAACAACACTTAACACGCATACCCCCAGTTCGTGCCAAGCACCAGTTTCTCCAAGTAATTGATGGACTTGTTATGTGTGTGTGTGTCCACACATTCCAACAGCTTTCTTCTTGATGGACTCATAGCTGCCCACACCCTTGTACTCACATTCTTTTACAGAACAGACAGCCTTTTAATATCAGCCTTTAACTTTTGATTATAACAACAAGCACACTTCTAATAGCTTATGGAAAACCCTACCCTTTTAAACGAACACATATTAATATACTTTCGTATCCCCTTACATGCACATATTTATTGATTACTTATTACTTAAAGGAGGATTATATCCTTCAATCCTCTCTTGACCTCTCAAAGAGGTCACACATATTTTCCTCCTCATCATCATCACCATCCTCACTGTCTGGGTCTTGGTGTGCTGATAATAATGGCATTGAGTATGGGGTGGTGTCATGTACCTTCTTTTCTATGGCTGCCACAATGAGGCGATTACATAGGGATCTAATGCAGGACACAACAACATCCACAAGTGACCAATACGGATATAAAGACTGCTATTGAGACCAGGATGGATAGTATAATGGGTTTCCATTTACCTAAAGCTCTGTCTAACCACTCTCCTATTGGGTTATCTACTCCAGAGTGTTCTTTCATTTCTATTGATAACACACAGGCCTTCCAATGCCTTAGTCACTGATCCATCTGGTGCTGTGTTGTTGGGGATGAAGGTGCAGCACAAATCCCCAAACATGTGACACACTCCTCCCTTTTCTGCCAACAACATGTCTAATGCTAACCTATTCTGTACTGCCATCAGTGAAGTTGGTGCCAATTGTTCAGATAGTCCTTGTACTGCGTCTCTGGACAAATTAGCCAATCTCATCACATTGTAATGTACATAGTTTATTCTATCTACATTTTTATTAGGGGTTATTGGAAATAGGGCAGCTATAATGGGTATGTTTTCAAATCCTGCAGCTACCTGATCAGCTAATTTATATTTATCAGGCACCCCCTGGGTACTCCTATGATATCAATGTATGGGGCTATTTAATGATAAATCTATGCCAGCTGCTCGTCTCCTAATCACATGGCGTCTTCTTCTACTTGTTAACTGTCCTGTGGTTCCTTCCTTCATTTCAACTACTCTTCCACCAATTAATGTTAGAGGTGCTCCTAATCGAACCATAGCACACAAGCCTTTTGTATTGGGTGGCACTCTAGTAAACAGGCGTCTGTCACCACAGTAGTAATAGAGGCCTGCTCTTGCCCAAGGTCCTATTATTGTACCATTGTCTTTTATTATGACGGTACACCATTCTTCATTAATGCGTCCGTAATTAATTGATGCACTAGACGGTGTAAAATTAAAACACGTGTAATTATTTTGTCTGGGTACAAATGGGCCTGTTCGGGTATCATTTGAAATTGGGGGAAATATAGATGCCAATGTGGTGCAATTGGTTGACCCCACCTCTCTCGTTAATGACAACATACAGTTATATCCCCATGTATCATTTGGATGCAGGGGAGCTGGTTCAATGTGCAGTCTGGGTCTGGCACCAGCACATGCTACACAGTCATCTATTTTTTGTTCTTTGGCAGTGTTAATCAACCATTCTAACCACAAATTAGTCTCTCCATATCCTGTTGCCTTTTCTATTATGTCTTCCGGGGTTAATTTAGTATAGTCTTCACCTACTATCATTTCTTTGGGGTCCCTGACAGCTAATTTAGTAACATTAACATTCGTGACCTGTGGTTCCCTCAAGTTAATCTTAACTAATCCTAGTGGATCCGACCCAGTCACATCTACTCCTAATAACAGATAAAACTGTCCCTGCTCATTGCCCCAACACTGGTTCGGTATTCCTGTGGGCTTTGATTTATATAAATCCTGTTTAAGTCCCAATATAGACATTGTTATGGGATTTTGTGTCGAGCTAAAATCTCTTTGTATTTTCAAATATCCTGCCATTTTTACCTTTCCATCTCTGGTCACTTTATCTGTGGAACCTTGAAAATCCCTATTTGTTGCCTGTAGCACATGGTCCCATGTAGGACACCACCTCTGCTTTCCTGGGTATCCCAGTTGACATAGATAAACATCATACCCTCTCCATGAGCTATTCCGTCCTCCACATTTGATAACACTGCATAGATCAAATGTGAACGATGTGGTTGACCCCTTGGTATAATTTAGTTCTATGCCCCCATATTTTTTCAGACACGCGTCCGTGATGAGTGATCTTTTATGTCTGATTACATTACTTTTTCCTTGCAATTTTTTACCTCCAAATAGTATGCCTACTATAGTGATGGAGATGATGAGGAGGAAACCCATACATGGCCAACTTTCCCACAGCCTATTCCTTAACATTTTCTTCAAACACAACATTGTTATACACAGAAAAATAACAGAAAAATGAAAATTTTTACGGAAAAAATACACAGGAAAAAATCACACAAAATCAGATCACACAAAAATGAAAATTTTAGGGAAAATCCCACTTATGACTACCTTTACTAACTATGACATACACATCTGTAGTTTACGACTACCTACTTATCCTTATATGCTTTCACCGTGAATATATGGTTATGACAATGTCAACTCCTGTGAAAACTTTACTCAAAATATCCTGGACTTTCTGGAAATCTAGTTTGTCTAGTCCACAACCCAGCCGGGTATGGAGACACTTTTCACTCTATGTTCTACACACCAATCTCTCATGTGTTTTAAACTGCTGGTGAAATCTTCGTATGTGGGGAGATCAGTACACTTTCTTTTGTGATTAAATGAAAAATTGTTCTGCCGTCTTCTTCCTGTGTTACTGCACATTCACCAAGTTTTTTGTTTTGCTGTCTCACTTTTTCCACCCCATACTTTTCCTTAAATGTCACTGCAATCCCTGCACCATATGCACAATCTGCACTTACACAGTGGGCCAGTGGTTCCTGTTGTGGGCTTGAAAAGATCACCTTTCCTTTGCACCACCTCTGGTATTTGGTATGGGATCTCCTCAGCCTCCTCAGCCTCCCTCTCTTGGACCTGAGTCCTCAGGTCCACGGCAGTCTGTGCTAGGGACCTGCTGGGAGGATCACATGCAGCACAAGCAGAAAGATGATACCATGTGTCACCTTTTCTGCGAGGCTAACACAATGTGAGGTCCTGAGGTGACTTTTAATGGCTCTGACCATCGTGCTTCATTCCATTTTCTCCTGAACTTTTTTAGTCTGACCCACTCAGTTGGTTGGGGAATCGGTTCTGGTTCAGTGTCTGGAGTAACCTGCTGGGAAAATTGTTTAATCAGAGTAGTTAGTTTATCAAAATAAACACAGTGTGATAAAGGAGAGATGTGATCAGGTCTCAGTGGTGTTGATGGGCCAGGAAATGATCGACCTGTAAGCAATTCAAATGGTGTGAAACCAGAGATCCTGTTAACAGAGGAACGTACAGACATTAATGCCAATGGTAAAGCTGACAACCATGTCAATTTGGTCTGTGCACAGATTTTAGCCAATTTGAGTTTCAGCGTCAAGTTCATCCGTTCAACCTTTCCTTGGGATTGTGGGTGGTAGACCGCCCCAAACGCATGTGTCAACCCCAGAGACTGCTCTACCAGCTTCAGGTGCTCATTTTTGAAATGTGAGCCATTGTCTGAACGGATACGCCTAGGAAAACCATGGTGGGGAATATAGTGGTTAAGCAGACACTTGATCACAGAGGTGCTGTCCTCCCGCCCAGTGGGATAGGCCTCAGGCCATCCTGTAAAATAATCAACAATGACCAGTAGGTACTGTTTGCCCTGGACTTTGGTGATCATGTCTGTGAAGTCAATTACTATTTCCTCACCAGGGCCACAGACTGGTGTGAAAGTGCCCTGTATCTGTTTGAGTGTAGGCCTGACATTATGTGCTTGACAGATGTCACAGGTTAGTACGAAATGTGACACCATTGCTGATAGGAAAGGGTGCCACCATGGTTTCAGTGTTTTCATCATTTGTTTAGGGCCAACATGAGCAGGTCCATGAGCTTGCTTCAAAATGGAGGTTGTCAGAGCCGTGGGCAATGCAGGCCTACCATCAGGTGCCTGCCATAGGCCATCAGAAGCCCTTACCGCCCCATGTTCCTGCCAAACCGATTTTTCTTCTGGTGTACCCTTGTTGTGTTCTGTAACCAGATATTCTCTGTTAAATGTGGGTAACAAGTTGTCCACCAGGTGACTTGTCAGTACCATCATTTGCATTTTGTATCCTGTTGCTAGTTTTGCTGCTGCATCTGCAGCATCATTACCTTTGTTACCCATGAATCCCTTTTGAATGGCCTTGGCATTTGATCACAGCCACGGCAGCAGGGACCATCAAGGCCTCTAACAACAATTTGATCTCACAAGCATGAGTCAAAGGTTTACCTGAACTGGTCACAAAACCCATTCTTTGCCATACAGGAGTTCAACATGTACTACTGTTACCACATATGCTGAATCACTGTAGATGTTAACCCTATTTTGTCCTGCAATTTTCAAAGCTTCTATCATTGCAATCAACTCTGCTCTCTGTGCTGATTGTTTCCTGCAATTTTTCTGCTTTAACCGTTTGGAACCCCTGATTTGTTTGCTGCACTACTGCAAAAGCTGACGTCAGTGTACCCTCATCTGACCTATAGCAACATCCATCTGTGAACAGTGTCATATTGTTAGGGTCATCTGGTAAAGGTGTGGCTGTGAGATCAGGTCTTATGCGACATGCCAACTCAGTGATGGGTGCACAATCATGTGGAACCCCATCTGTCACTAGATCAGCCATGTTAATTCCTTCATGTACAAATTGAATGTTGGGTGCTGCCAGGCATTTTGCCAGCCTTCGCTGTCTCAATGGTGAGAAGGTAAATGCAGCTGAGTTCACAAATGACATGACTGAATGTGTGGTGAGTACTGTTACCTGATGACCCATAACAATGTGAGATGTTTTCTCAATTATTTTGGCCAAACCTGCTACAAACCTAGCACATGTTGGTTGACGTTGTTCAATGCTGTCAAGCAAAACACTGACATACATCAACACTCTTCTGCTTCCTGTCTGCTTCTGAAAGAGTACCCCGTGTGCACTATTTCCTGTCTCAGAAACATCCAGAAAAAATCCCAATGAGTAATCTGCACAGTTCAAATGGGCTGCGTGAGCCATTTCTGTTTTTAATTTAATGAAAGCTTGTTCTGCTTCTGGTGTCCAATTTAGTTCTGCTGTCAGGTTTTTCATTCCTTCTTCCTTTACAATCTGCCTCAATGGCGTGGTTAGAGAGACATACATAGGAATGTAATTTCTACTGAAACCTGTCAGTCCCAGAAAGGATAACATATCTTTTACTGTTAAGGGTTTGGGGTGTGATAAAATACTATCACGTTGGCGATGAGAGAGTGTAGAGCCCTGTGCTGTGATTTGCCTTCCCATGAATGTAACTGATGGCCTGCTGACCTGCAATTTCTCTTTACTAACCTTAAACCCTGACACATACAGTTGTTGCAGTATCAGATCAGTTGCCTGTAAACAGTTTTCATTAGTGGTGGCAGCCAACAGCAGGTCATCAACATACATTATTAGGACACAGTCTGGTGGAAGTGTACATTTCTGTAATTGTTCTTTGAGCACCTGATTGAATATTCCTGGTGATAGAACAAACCCTTGTGGTAATCTGTCATAGGAGTATTGTCTACCCCTATATGTGAATGCCAGGCATGACTTGCACTCCTCAGACAGTGGGATGCAGAAAATGCATTTGCCAAATCGATACATGTGAACCATTGGTGTGCCGGTGTTAAATTTGAGATGATGGTATACGGATTGGGAACAGCTAGTGTTGGGGTCACTACCATGTCATTTATTCGCCTGAGATCATGCACGAGTCTGTATTTCTTTGTGCCTGGTTTTTGCAGGAAAAATGGGAGTGTTCCATGGAGAGTCCCATGGAGTAAGAACTCCCTTTCTAACAACCCCTGAACAGTTGATGCAATTCCTTCCTCTGCCTCTTGCTTGTTACGGTATTGTGGTACCCAAATGGGTTCATTTGATGATAACTCGAAAGTCACAGGTGTAATGTTACACAGACCTACATCAGTTGGTCCTTGTGACCACAGGTCAGATGGCTGTACTGCAATCAACTGTTCAGCTCCTGGCCCGCCTGTTTGTTCCCTCCCATGACATCTGGAAATTCGTTCATGTGTTAGCACCCCAGTATCCTCTGTATGCTCTATTATCCAGTAGGATTGTGTACTGGGTGAAAACAGCACTCTTGCGGTGTCAGTAGTCTCCCAATCTACAACTGTCCTGAGTTTTTTGGTCATAGCTCCTAATTCCCTAGCTTCATGGCCTGGGTGCAGTGCCATGGAAATGTGTGGTGCAGCTGTATCAGTCATCTCATACCATTTCAGCTGTTCTGAACTTAACACAATAGGGGCTACCACTCCCTCTTTCCCTATAAATAGCCCATCTCCTGTGAGACGCCATTTATCTCCCTCTATGCTGTCAAACATTTCTTGGTACATGACTGTGTCATTTCTGTCATAGAATAGTGTACAGTGCAGTGGGTCAATGGGAGGTAGATATACATCTATGCTCATTATCCAGGGTCTGTGTCTATTGTATAGGTCCACTGCACTCATCGGAGAGGGTGGAATATCTAGCTCTACCCAATAAATGTCAGCTGCTTCCTGTAATGGTCCTCCTAACAAAACATTTTGTTTATATCCTGTTGGAGCAGTCTGTGAGCAATCAACCTGTGTGCCATCTGGAAAAGTCACTATTACCCCTTGTGGTGAACATAAAATACTAGCCCCCAATTTGATGAGTAAATCTCTTCCTAACAGAGGTACAGGTGCATTGGAAGAGTATAGGAAGGAATGTGTCAAACTTTGCTTTATTATTTTGACTGGTAGCTGTTTTGTCATAGGCCAATGCTCTAACCCACCAGAGAACCCCATAACACCCACTGTTTTATCACTTAGATCTTCGTCTGTGATTATGCCTCTTGTTACAGTGGAGTATGTGGCCCCAGTGTCAACCAGAGCCTTTAGTGGTGTAGCGTTTACCACTATTTCCATGAGGGGTTCAGCCATTCCCCTCATGGTAGTTCTCTGTGGGCCCCTTCAACAGTCCCCTGCCTCCTCCGGGCCCCATGTTGGGTGCATGGGCGCCTGTAGGTTGGCTGGAGACGAATGCCGTTGCCCCGGGTATTGTGGGGAATATGGTCCCCTGCCACGACCACCAGGTCCACCTCTTCGGGGACCCCATCCCCCCGCAGGTGGCCCTGTATTTCTGAGCGTGCCTTTTCTTTGAGGGCAGTCTCTTGCCCAATGGTCATTCCTTCCACATGTGAAACATCCCTCTCTACTTCCTCCAAAATCACCTCTACCCCGCCCTCGGTTATTCATGTATCCCCCCCTTTGTGGTCTATTACCTCCCCAGTCATACCCTTGTTGGTGTTCAAAACCAAAATCAGCGGTTGCTGGTGAGGGCTCGAATGAGTTGTTCACAGACTGCTGCACCATTTGTTTAGTCTTTTTTGGACCACTGGTCTTGACTAACTCTAGCTGTAATTTGAGTAGCTGGTTTTTGATCTTTTCTAATTCTTCCTCATCTTTATGAAGCTTGTCTACTGTCCTGTCTATGTGAAACACTAAATGTCTCTCCCATACTTCATTAGTGGCTACTGGTATATCTGGATTACCTTCCATGGCTTGCTTTACACCATTGGGGGCCCCTGACATCACTGCTGATCTGAAAATGTCACGTGTCACGGGATTATTCAAACTATTTTCTTCAACCATCTGTTCCCATTCAGCAGCACACCTGAAATAATAACCTGATCCTGTCTCACCTGGTTTAATACGAAATTTAATGTTTTGGTATGTGGTAGGGAATTGTTTTCTCAACGCCTTTCCTATGTTGGTACATACTGATGTATATGGATCACTGTTTGGTGAGTCAGTCATGTCTGCATCTGTTTCAAAATCCCTCATTTGAGAGGCTGTAAAATCTGCCCCAACAGGCACCTCAGATCTCCCACCGCCAAAGTGGTTCCATGGCATAAGGCCATTAACTTAGTCAACCATCTTCCTCCTCCTGCAGTAATAGGAGGCATTTTTGCTAAGACTGCTGTCATGTCACTATGACTCCAGGGTTGATATTTGTGTCCCTGGTTCCCCATAATTAATGGGTACATACCGGGGCCTGATCCTGAATTTAATTGTATCTGAGGGCTATGTTTTGCAGCCACTGATCTTTCCTCTACTTGTTCTGGGGTAGGCCAAGATCTGGGTGGGCCTTCTGCTGTCTGTTTAGATCTTGTTCGATTTGCAATAGGAACTTCCCCCTTTACATTCATAATGCCTGTAATTGCTATCTTGAGGCCCTGTTGTTCACTTTCACTATCTTCATTTTCTAAGTCTCCCTGACGAGACCCTTCTCTATCTTCTGACCCATCTTGCACTGAGCAACGTGATATCCTACCATCCTCTAATTCATTTTCCCCTGGCTGCCTGCCATCTAATCGCTCTGTTAACACTCTTATTTGATCCTTCATAAGGTCTAATTCAGCCATCTCTACTTCCACTGCTGTCTCTTTCACTGTCACTTGAACCTGCTGTAAATTTGAGCTTGAGGCATAAGGTGGGGGCCTCTCCTCTCTCAAGTCCGGATATAGACTTGGAGGCGGAGCTAGTGCTGACATACTACCCTTTGTACTTCCTGGTTTCTTGCTCATTCCTTTCTCTGACTTCTCTGATTTACCCTGTTCCCTCTTACTGCCTTTTGGAGGACTTAATGCTGTTGCAGTGAGGGCGATTCTTGTCCACAATCTAACTTCACTTCTATATTCTTCCTCCTGTGCAGAATATTTCTTTCTGTTTAGCCAATTTGTTTTTCCCTTACCTTCTACATGCTTTTTAAATCTCATATGAGCTCTTTTCTCCATATTTCTGACTTTTGGCGCTAATGGCTCTAAAATTTTATCAGGGTCATCCCACCCATTTTCAATACACATCTGACTCCATTTATTTTCCCATATATTCTTCTCTTTCTTGTGATTCTTGGGCTCTGATTGAGCCACTAACATATCTACCACATTTCCCCATTGTGCCAATATCGGGGAACATCCGTATTCCTCACACTCACGTTCAAATTCAGACATTTTTAATAATACACACAATGCACTTTAATAATCTGACACTCTAGATTCACCAACTGTTGTAGGATTTCAAAACCCTTCAGTCTTTTCAGAAAATAATTAAGAAAAGATTAGCAACAGAAGGAAATGATTACATTAGGAATAAATGCACTCACTCATACATTCAAAAAACCCCTCCTTTTTTACTCTCTCTGCCTCACAGACACACAATTCAAACAGCCCCTCCTTTCTTACTCTCTCTACCTCACAGACACCCAGTTCAAACAGCCCCCTCCTTTCTTACTCTCTCTACCTCACAGACACCCAGTCTGACTTTATACAGTATATTTTACACCAATTTACTCAATAGTTTTGCAATTTAATATATACAATTTTCACACTGTTATACCAACACACACAGCAAACTCACACTTTGTCAAAACACAGTTTTCTTTACAAAATTTCCTACTCTAATCTGGATGCCAGTGGACTCGAACCTCCTGGTCTTATTATTTTATTCTAAATGCCAGTGGACTCGAACCACCTGGTCTTATTATTTTATTCTAAATGCCAGTGGACATGAGACCACCTGGTCTTACTATACCTAATCTAAATGCCAGTGGACTCGAACCACCTGGTCTTACTATATCAGAGGACTCGAACCTCTGATATTTTCAACCGTGGGACTCGAACCACACGGTCTTCCCTTATTTTCTGATAAACAATTACCAATACTTTGTTTTACTATTAATTATGGTAAGGAATACAATTCAAGCTCAACACATAAATTTAGCGTGTCCAATTAGCAGAGATTTGTTGTAACAGGTTTCTGCTTACCTTATTTTGTTCGGTACCGTGTGTTGAACTCAAGTTCGTTCCGTCCCGGAGTTTCTGGGCACCAAACTGTCCCTTAGATCTACAGCCTTTTCTTCTATCACGTCGGCGGTCACCAAATTGTTGGACTAGAAATTGTCCTGCGTGTTCAAAAATAGAAGGAGGCTTCAAAAGTCAAAGTATTGGAGTTTATTCTACCAGAAATCACCAAAGTACAAATCTGGGTTGTCTCAGACAAAAGTGTCTTACAAAGAACCAACCCCCAAAAACCATTTTCACAGAACATTTATAATATCTGTCCACGTGGGTCGTCTTCTCATTGGCTACCAGATCCGTCCAACGCTCCTCAAATCAGCATTCTCCTCCTTTGTTTCCCTTGGGTCCTGCAAAACAACACTTAACACGCATACCCCCAGTTCGTGCCAAGCACCAGTTTCTCCAAGTAATTGATGGACTTGTTATGTGTGTGTGTGTCCACACATTCCAACAGCTTTCTTCTTGATGGACTCATAGCTGCCCACACCCTTGTACTCACATTCTTTTACAGAACAGACAGCCTTTTAATATCAGCCTTTAACTTTTGATTATAACAACAAGCACACTTCTAATAGCTTATGGAAAAAACCCTACCCTTTTAAACGAACACATATTAATATACTTTCGTATCCCCTTACATGCACATATTTATTGATTACTTATTACTTAAAGGAGGATTATATCCTTCATTACCTGAACTACAACAAATTTGTGGTGTGCAATTTGGATCCGGTACTAATCCGGGAGGCCATGTAACTGTCTCTTTTGGTGTGACTGTGATTTTTTGTGTGGATGGCCCCTTGGAGTATTTCCACACCCACCTCCCACATTTCAGGTTGTGTGTGAGTGAAATCCTTTGGCCCAGTCTGATGCACGTGGGCCCAGACACTTTCCTTTCATCTGGTCTCCATGGGATCGCTGCAGTCGACCTGGAAGACAAGAGGAGAAGACAGTGACATTTATTTATTGTATTTTTGTACTTTTGAATGATTTGCACTGAGACATGTGGTACCATCGCAGTTTCCCTTTTACAGTTGTGGCCACACAGCTGTTGCATATAGCTTTAACTTCGTATGGGCCATGCCATCGGGGTGTGAATGCACCTTGCTTCACAAAAACGCGTACCATTACCATGTCTCCTTCTGAGAATATCACCTCAGAGGTTGGGTTGAATTGTGTATCATTCGTTAAGTCTGATTGCTGTTGTTTCAGAGCAGCGTGCATGTAGCACTTCCAACCTCTCTCGTAATTGCTTGAGCACAGACTGTTGAGTTGCAACCACGAGGGGCCCCAGGTCTGCTGGGGCAATTTCTGGGTCTATGGGCAGCTTCATGACTCTTCCAGTCATGAGTTCAAATGGACTGATACCTGTGGCTTTTGAAGGAGTTGCCCGCAGTATTGTTAGGACTGTGGGTAGGGCATCAATCCATTGGTTTTTGTGTTGTGCTACCTGTTTTGATATGCTTTCTTTTATTGTGCGGTTGGCACGTTCCACCATGCCTGAGCTTTGTGGTCGATACGGTATGTGAAACCTTTGTTTGATGTTCAGCATCTGGCATATTTGTTTCATCACCTGACCTGTGAAGTGTGTGCCCTGGTCAGATTCAATTTGGATTGGTGCTCCCCAGAGTGGGAGGATTTGGTTCGCTACTACTCGTGCCACTGTGTTTGCACTGTTATTGCGGGTGGGGATCGCTTCGACCCATTTGGAAAATTTATCAATTATTACAAGGCAATAACGATATCCCCCTTTGGCACTAGGTAGTGGGCCTATGAAATCCAATTGGAGTAACTCCCAAGGTCCCTTGGGTGGCTCTGGTCTACACAGTTTTGTACGGCCAGGCTTGCCTTGGTTAATGGTGGCACATACGATGCATGTGTCACACCATCTTTGAATGTCTGATGCCATTTGTGGCCACCAGAAGTTCTTTTGGATCAGCTGCTGTGTTTTGGGAGCTGATACGTGTGCATAATCGTGGTACAACTTTATCACTGGTTTCTGTTGGTGTACAATTTCATGAACGGCTGACTCTGCCTCTGGTTTGATGCGGTATTGTTTTTGTGGGGGAGGGGGCTCCCCTTCAATACACACAACAAAGTCAATGAGGCCGCAGTCATGTTCATGTGTAGCCCAAATGCTATCGTGTTTGTTTACCATCTGTTGAATAGGATCTGGGGTGGATATGGACATAACGCTCGTTATTTTTTTTGGTAGGCACTGTTTTACTGTTTTCTCTGTTTTCAGCTCAATTTGCTTTTCAAAGCAGTGAATTACAAAGCCATACTTTCGCATTATGTCCATTCCCAGTACAGTCCCTTCACTGTTGTTAGGTAAATACCAGAGGGATTCTTCCAATACTGTCACGCCTAAATCAAGTTGAACTGGCTGTGTTTTTGTCGCAATCATTATCGTATCGCCGATGCCTTGGATCGGAATCGTTTCGTTGGTTAAAGGTAGTGGAATGTCTGTACAGGAGCACGCCTCGAATCAATAAGTATGTTGGCTAACTGGCCTCCTAAATTAGCCCTTATTTTTATTCGGTTTCCACTCTTAATTATGCTCCCTATGGCAATGGAGGCCACGTATCCCTATTGGTGATTATAATTTTCAGTCGTTCATTGCTAGGGCCGCGCCATTTTGGCCGCTTTTGTTTTTTAAACTCATTCATGAAGTTTACGAATTGTTTCAACAGCTCAGAGTCGTCGCTAGAGGGCGTTTTTTGGTAATGCTTCGCTTGTTCTTTTAAATCTTTTTCTCTTTTTTTACAATCTCGCATTACATGGTTAGTCCTTCTGCAATAATGGCATATCATTTTGTTTGGAGATCTTTGGCTAAATTTATCTGTGCTATTCCCTTCTGTTAGCCATTGTGCGGACGCAACGCTGCGGGGTTTTAATCGCCATCTGTTTTCTATTCTTGAACCCCAGTCTACTATTGCTCTGAACGTGTTTTCGGCTGGGTCGACGCCATTTGATAACGCTTTTTGAACGGGGATGCCGGCATTGTTTTTAACAAGCTGCAGTGCGTCATGGTTGCGGTCTGCATTTTCAAGGCCTGTGTTCTCTGTATGTTACCCATAACCGTTCAGCGGACGTTTCAAATGACTCATTACTTGCTTGTTTGATTTCTAATATTTTGCTCCAATCTGCATGTGACGGTCCCTCATGTCTAATAATGCCTGTTTTAGGCGTTCAGAAATCCCTTCTCGGTTTCATCATTTACTCTGTTCATTATGTTGCCGGATTTCATTTCTGTGTTTAGTTTCGGTCTGAGCTCCTCAGGGATAGTGAGAAGAGCTATTTGCCATACGCCTCTAATCTCTAGTTTGTAAACATTAGCCTGTAGCATCAATGCTTCCCAGTAGGGTTGAAAAGGCCCTTTTCTCGGCATAATTCCTACGACTTGTTTGTGCCTAGAGCATTCTTCGCATGTTAACGGGCGGCTGATTGTTGTGATTTCATCATCCGCATTTTTCATGGTTTTAATACTGCGATTTTGACTGCTTTCTTTGGCGAGTCGTTTGATTTTGCTCGAGTTCTTTACCGGCTTAGGCTCGTTTTCTGGCCACAGGCTCACAAGAGCTCGGTTATGAGTTTCTCTGTGTGGCCTATTGTTACACGCTAACGCAGTATCATCATCTTCGCTTTCAGTTTGAGTCTCTAACTCGGTTTCATCCAGTGCTGCTTGTTTAACTGCAGCAACTGGAAAACCTGTTTTATCGCAGCAATCTTGACGCAGATATGTAATTACTATATGTAATTAGTTTCCTTGAACGTGGTCAACTTTGTGGCCATTTCTTCGCGTTGTCTAGCCCACCCTGTTGCTCGTATGCAAACGCTTCGACTTGTTTTCTTAACTTTTGTAATTCGTCAGATCGCACTCTTTCGATTTCTTTGATATTTGTTATTGTTTTTTCGTTTCTCGGTTATGGTCGCGAGGTCGCTATGTAAGCAAATAAACAATTGCAGCGGAATTTTCTTGTATTTTGATTTTGATTTTAGTTTTGCACCCTCGGCAGAATACCAGGATATTATTTCGTTGTTGTTCCACTTCAAATTGAATCCTTTGTCGCTAACCGAACAAGGAGTTTTTGTAATTGTAGTCCTAAAACCTCCATTATCTCCTCATCTGCTCTGCTGCTGTGCTTTCCCTGAAAATACATGTTTCTCGTCTAATTCTTATCACCACCGGGTTTTTCGGTTCCGGTCTCAAAAGTGGGTATTCCGACCCGTACTAAAAATGTGTCTATATGGTGTAAACAATATTTCCCTCAACTTCTAAAAGGCAAAGAAAATATACTTACCACAGCAGCTGGATATGGGTGAGAAGGAGTTCAAACCTCATGTCCCAAGGAGAATTCAAGTTGAATGTCGCGGCTGTCGCAGCTGGAATGACGTATTAGTCTCTGCGAGAATCACGTTCTCGTCTTTGCGAGAATCACGTCGGGGTCACCACTGTAAGGCCCGCCTCGATCGACCCAATGACGGCAGTCGTTCAGCGGGTGAAGGGCTTTGCGTGTTACAGTCTTTCCTTTTCACGACACAACAAGAACATTAAAATGGAACACTTTTTCTTATTATATATTTTGTCTCGTTATTTCATCTGACTCCATAAAATGAAAAGGGTTTTAATGATATCTGTGCATCATTAAAACAGGAACGAATGATTGATTATTCTTATCAGCTCTTTTTAATACTTTACCCGCTCAGATATAGGGAAGCTATATCGCTCAGAGGTCCTGTTTTCCACAGGTCTCACGGACACAATCTCGTCAGGCCCGGTCATCAGTCAGAGGTAAATTATGGTTACGTATCTAAGATTTGCCGTAAATTCACACGTACACAATCAGAGACATCGAATAACCCTCATGGGGCACCCTCAGAACTCGAGTTCAATCGTTTACTTCAGTAAAGGGTTTTGGCCACTATCAGATATGTTAGCAGATCAATATACTACACTCGTAATAGCTTTGGGTTGGCCAAATCTTTGTTTAAAGTAACATTAAATCAAAAGTCAGAGGTGTGGACGCATTCAATTCAGTCTGATCAGACGGCGTTCACCGTCACTGAACGGAATTAGCCCGTCCCTACACCCAAGCACACTTAAAAGATGCCGGATATTAGCCGTCGCTAAAACTGACGCAGGCTTGCGGAAATATACGAATCCACTAATCTAGTAGAGAGAAAGCAATCTTCAGAGGCAGTTAGAATAGAATCAAACGTTACAATTTATTGACCAGGTAATCAAAACAATAATTCAAAGCTCCAATGTTACAAGAATAGAATCAACGGTTAACCATAACATAACAATAATTCAGGAATTGAAGAATTTGTAGAAATTACTACCTGGCAATGAAAAACTACACACAAGTGACATGTGCGGGCAATCAGCTTACTGATTCCCAGAACTTTCTGTCCCTTTCCCTTATATACCCAGATAATTCAATAGACCCACCAAGGTGGTATCTTGTCATTATAATTAGTCTTTAGAATTGGCAACCAAAAGGCTTCTGGAGATCCTGTGGCCGGGATTACTTATTTACATACAGGAGGTGATCTGAATAGGAGATCAGGGGGAGGGCACACCTTTAAGTTGTGCACTATATTTTCTCATACTTTAGAACTTCTTTTAGCTTTTCCTTATGATTGGGAGAATGAGACCATTTTACCAGGCGCACTGAGACATTTCAAAAGATATCAAACATGTATGGTTACTTTTTTGTACATATCACATTGCATGAGTTTTCAGTGAATTCTAAGACATGAGGAGAGGGGGGGAAGATGTTGAGATCGTCAGCACAGGGTGTAGATCCCTAGTGTGCTGCACCCCTGGATGTTACTGTTACATATGCAAGAGACAGCTTTGTGGATTCACCGGCTGGGCCCTTTGTCTTCTCGAGGGGGGGTCCAGATATCCTGGATGTTACTGTTACATATGCAAGAGACAGTTTTTGTGGATTCACCCAGTGTGCTGTGTCCTCTCGAGGGGGGGCCCAGACACATTGGCACCAGTCTTACAATATCTAAACCACTGGCCACAAAAGTGAGTACTCACTTCTGTGAGATACTGTATGTCAATTTAATAAACTTATGTTTATTCACAGTTAAAGTGTCAAAACTACAATATTTAACATATATGTAATAACTATAAAGCATCCAATGTGTAAACAATATGATTTACGTACAAAATCCTGCAGAAACTCCAGCACAATCTGTATATTTTTACATTTTCACGACAGATGCTGCTCATTTGCATAGTTGTGTACACACTTGGATGCTCAGTGTTTTTTACAAGCCAACACGTGAGCTTCCATAGAAATGAATTGAAATCGCCTGACAAAGTAAACTAAGCTAAACTATACTTTAACATGCCTATCCCCTTGCAATGAGGTCTCTTCCCTTTTGACGTGTCTACAGTGTCTGGTCTGGGAAATAAGGTTGTCCAATAGCCAGTCAACTCTCAATGCTGTCCTCACAAGAAGTGACTGCAGTAATTAGCAAGCAAAATAAATCTGACTATCCAATCGATTTCTGAAAGACAAATTCAAGTCCCTCCCTTTATTTATCTTATCCAAGAAGCAATTTCACTTGTTGCCTTGCATGGCTGACAAACGATGCTGCTCTCACACTACACACACGTTTTCACGCAGTGAAAAATACATCAATACAAAGAGGAAACTGACAACACAGCGACAGAGGAGACAGAGGAGGTTACTTCTGATATGAAACTAGGTCTCAGGACTCTCGGCTTTTTAATTGAGTCATTTTTAAATAAATTCAAACAATAAATACCGCTTTGTGGCTCTTCAATGACAATCTACATCCCCTCAATAAGTCTGAGATCTGCAAGCGAGCGACGCCTCGTGGTGCCATCACAGAGAGGCACAAAATTCTCACCATTCTCCAGAACATTTTCATTCACCGTTCCTGGCTGGTGGAATGAACTTCCCACCCCTATCCGGAATGCTGAATCCCTAACAATTTTCAAGCGACACCTGAAAACTCATCTCTTCCGTCATCACTTAACTTCATCTTAGAAAAAAACAAAAAACAAAAATACTCCTTCACTCTCTTTGCTTAACTTTGCTCTCTTTCCCTTAACCTCTCACTGTCTGGGTAGAATTTGCTCTGAACAATGCCTATAACGTTGTATTACATGTACTTTCTGTGTCTGTTTGCCTCTTTATAATGTATTGCTTATTGCTTATGTATTGCTTATGTATTCCTCACTTGTAAGTCACTTTGGATAAAAGTGTCTGCTAAATGAATAAATGTAAATGTAATGTGTCATAAATGTTGTTTCTTTTGCTTAAATAGCGTTATAAGAAGCTTATTTCTCAGGCTAGATCAGCCAGTGCGCATACAGGCAAGAGGATGAAGCCAGAATATAAACGCAATGTGCAAAGATTCACATTAAATGGCTTCCCATAGAAAACCATTAGAAGGAAAACACTGAAGCGTTAAGCGGACTGCATTCATGTTCACGGCCTAATCTGCTTGCCTGTGTAAACAATGCATCATTAATGTGGGGATTACAGAATTTGATCTTTTAATATTACTGTTTTAAATATATAAGGCACTTTAAGTGTTTTTACAACGTTTTGTCGCACTGTTTATGATTGCAATATTGCTGCGGGTGCTTAATATGGATTGCAAATGGCTAAAACTTGATTTTTTTTCTCCCAGAAATACATTTGTTTTATTCTTTTGAGAGGTGATCTAAATATTTGCGGCTGGGAAAAATTGACACGCTTGTGCTGCAGTTCTATGGACGTTTTGCCCTCCAGGTCTTCGAGCCGGTCAAGTGACTGAAAACTATCAATTGGGAAAAGACTGTTTTTTTATTTCATGCTAACTTTAAAGGATTAGTTCACTTTCCAATGAAAATTTCCTGGTAATTTACTCACCCCATGTCATCCAAGATGTTTATGTACTTCTTTCTTCAGTCGAAAATAAAATAAGGTTTTTGATTAAAACATTCCATGAATTATCTCCATATAGTGTACTTCAATGGACTCCAAACGGTTGAAAGTCAAAATTACAGTTTCAGTGCAGCTTCAAAGGGCTATAAACAATACCAGACGATGAATAAGGGTCTTGTCTAGCGAAACGATCGGTCATTTATAAAATAAAATAAATGTATATGCTTTATAAACACAAATGCTCACCTTGCTCTGTTCTGTGATGCGCGTTCTGCTTGACGTTGGCAGAAGTACCGAGTCAGTGTTTACAAGTTGATCGTGCAAATACTAAGTCAAACGCTGTTAACAGAAAAAGAAAGTTAAAAGGTAAAACAATGATGTCGGATGATTTTGAAATTAGAGGAGAAGATGAGATGGAGTTTTTCGCCCTGCCCTACCTTTTTGAACCGGAATACATAGAGGAAGAAATTAGGCAGATGGAGGACACAGCTGTGGCGACACAAACCTCTCAAGCGTGACCTTTTCAACGTATTACGTGAAGTCATGAACGCGCATCGCAGAATAGAGCAAGGCGAGCATTTGTGTTTATAAAGCATATACATTTCACCGATCGTTTGTCCAGATAATAACTTTATGCATCATCTGGTATTGTTTATAGCCCTTTGAAGCTGCACTGAAACCATAATATTGACCATCAACCGTTTGGAGTCCATTGAAGTACACTATATGGAGAAAATTCGAGGAATGTTTTCAGCAAAAACCTTAATTTCTTTTCGACTGAAGAAAGAAGTACATAAACATCTTGGATGACATGGGGTGAGCAAATTATCAGGAAATTTTAATTTGAAAGTAAAATAATCTTTTAATGTCTGTTTAATGATCCCTCCTGGTGGAGTAACCTGCCCAACTCAATCCGTTTTCAAGAATCGGCTAAAACATATCTTTATTGGACTCTCTAACTCTAGCACTCCATTCTAATTCTATTCTTTAAAAAAATGACCCCTTTTAGACTTCTACTCTATTAATTTACTAACTGCTTGTTTTAAAAAGAAAAAAACTTTTTCTTTTCTTTATTGTATAATAACTGATTTAGCACTCGCATAGCATTGCTCCTTTGTTGATTTTGATCACTTCCTTTGTCCTCATTTGTAAGTCACTTTGGATAAAAGCATCTGCTAAATGACTAAATTTAAATGGAATACCCGAGGGGACCTCTCTGCTGAATAATAGCAATCCACAAATCAGTGCTGGCAAAATGAGATGAGAACAAATATGAATTATTTTGCTGTTTTATACAAAATAAAAATCATCCTTCATATGATACAGAACATTCTGTGAAATTCTTAACCTTTATATCTTTAATATTGACTGAGTAAGGTCATGTCAAAGATTGAAATTATAGTGGAATTAATGGAAGAAATCAAACTTTGATGCTTGTTATCTCATAATTAGACTTTAGCCTGGATTTCACAGAGAGGGTCACAAATCTTGAGCTGGATGATGACTAAAGCTGCTTTATAGCCTTAATTTGTCATGATTGGTGAATTTTGCAACATGTTCTGTTATTGAACAGGATCGAATCAACATTGAACTGACTTGAGCTGAATAATGACACTGACTGTTGCCTTCTTTAAAGCTGCTTTTGATTTGATCTCAATTCAGTATTAGATAAATTTTACAATATAAACATTCTTATTGAACTGGAACCAACACTAAACTGAATTTAGCTGATTAATCATGTTAAAGCATAATTAGATATTTTTCACGGTTGAAGAAGTTAGCATCACTGATTCTGTTAATTTCATATTTAATACTATAAAGCTGCTTTGAAATGATATGTATTGCATAATGAACTATATGAATAAAGATGATTCTTTATCCTTTGCTTTCTTTGTGGTAGCTGGTGTTGAAGAGCTCTCTGATGCCAATGCAGGTGGATGGAGAGCCGTGGGCGCAAGGTCCATGCACCATCACCATTACCCATAAGACCCAGGCCCTCATGCTGTACCACAGTGCAGAACACACAGATGATGATGACTCCAGCGCCTCGGAGGCTGAAGAATCCTCAGCCGATCATATTGACACAGCCAGCAACACTCAGGAAACTGTGACAGTGTCTTAGTAAGGCTGTAATCATTCCGTCTGTGCTATTTCCACCCCAGAAAGTAACACAGCATTAAAGGAAGACACCCTGATGTGATAAATGTCTGATGTCATAAATGTAAATGTACATAATGTGCATGTGCTGCTCTAGTAATAACATCTGCTGTGGTTATTTCTGAGAGTTTAAAAGCCCCTTTCTTTCTCAAGCACAGTTCTCAAACTGCCCACAAGATGTCTATCTCTGTTGAAACATAGGTTTCTAGATTTGTGTGCATTTTATTTTCTTCTCCTAGGGAGTGTTACCTAAGAAGTGGCTCAGGTTTGAGATATTTAGTCCACAATAGAATCATATTTAGCTGTAAGCAGAACTCAGGCAAACATAAAAAAGACAATTCAGTCCAGTGGAGAATGTTACAAACAAAGCTGCTTTGACACAAATGTTTTGCTCTGATCTCGAGTGCCATAGGTCTGTAAAATTACAACTCACTGCAGAAATCTTGTATTTGAGTTGTATATATAACTGAAGCTGTGCAATCATTTTGTTTAGGTCCTTATATTTTGCCACTCCTTTTGTGAAACACCTTTGCACTGCTTGAATCTGGAGTAGATTGTGAATGGGTGTGTTATTGATATCTTATTATTTAGCAAATATTCCACGTGTGTTAATGGTTTAGTTTATGAAATGGCAGTAAAATGTTTCAGAGCACTGGATTAGGATAATGTTATTTATTTAGTTTTTAGCATATGCTGATTATCGGGCATTTTTATTGTTTTATTCCTTGTTTATTTTCTCCACATTTCCATAGAGATTTATGTTTTTATGCATCCTGCTTGAGTAAATTTGACTTTGCCTAGAATATAACCACCCTAATAGTGTTTCTGAGTATTTTCTTTAGTCTCACTCTTCCAAGTCATTCTGCTTTCAGTGCTGTCGTAGCATAAGAACAGTAATGTTCTTGAAAAACTGGTGGTATATATTGTCACAAGTTTCATATAATTAGATCTACATCTGTGGCTTTCCTAATGGTAACTCTCCCTGAACTAGGATACCTCTCCTTGCTGGAATAAGACAAGTTATCCATTAATACCTTTTTTGATTAATATGTTTTGCTGATGTAATGTATTTGAGCAATTTATCATTTGATTGAGTTAATTTCATGTTAAGAGTGATTATACTGAAACAATCTTACAGATTGATGGCATTTGATCTAGATGGCAGCCATTTTTCATATATAATTTTGAAGGAGATTTTGATACTTTTTTGGAAGCTAAAAGGTTTACAAGAGTGTTACCAAAAGTATATATTTTTTTTTTCGCAAAGACTGAATATTTTCCCATTAAATTATCTTTATCAGTTGCACATAAAAATGTAGACGCTGTATTAGCTTTATTAAAAAAGTTTAGTAATGTCTGAAAACTTGAGAATGCTTCTACACCTTGAGAACGGATACAAATCTAAATTGTGATTTTCTTTTGATTAGTGTCATTAAAACTTCCCTTTTCCAAGTATGTTTGTGTATAAATACTGAAGCAGAAGTTGCGATGAAAACATTTTACAACTGTAATTGCACTCTTTTTTTTATTTTTACAGGCTCTAAATGTGTCAAAGGGGTTTTAATCAAGACCGTTATTCTCTTCGGGAATATTGATCGTTTATTTTTTTTTACGTTTGTGAGTGTTAGATGAAATGGGATTCTCTGTATTGATTACTGAAGATTGAAATATTTTGCACTGACCCCTGTACGCTAGAAACATGACACCCATGGCTTATGTCTTTTTTGTTGTTTAGTTTTTGACAGTAGCTGCTCCTGGGATTGTTTAATGTGTAACTAGGCTTGTTTATACCTAAAACATTGTTACAAGTTGAGACGATTGAGCCAAAACAATTTAAAGTTAGAACATAAAGTCAAACTTCTTGGTCAAATATTTGGTTTATTTGTTTATTGTAGTTATATATATATATTTTTTTTTATTGTTAAGCACTGAAAACATTGAGAGTTGCACAAATGAACAATCACCATTACAGGAGCGGAATTAAGTCATCCCATAACAATTTCACAAATGTGATCAATACAACATAAAATATTAAAAGAACAATACATCTAGATTGTTATATTTATTCATAATGCAGTTATTGGTATCATTCTGAAATTTTACTTTACATATATTTTGCTCCCCAACAATTTTTTAGATAATCAGTTACTCTATATGATGTATCAACCAAATTTGTAATGTTGCATAAAGCAAACAATAAATGCCTACTAAACTTTAACTAAACCTTTCACTGTTAACATTTTTAACACACATTTAACACTTGTTGGTTTGACAGAATCGCACACGCTTAAAAATGGGCTGGACCCAGTGAGGATACTTTGATCAGGAACCAATACAACTCCATCTGGAGCACACTCCCAAAGGACTTTGCCCATGTGATAAAACCAACAAATGTCAAGTGTGATCATGTGAAGTTAAACACTTCAACAACTCACAAGGTAAATCAGCAAAAATAACAAAATTCACAGAACAAAGTAAGATTTAATGTCAATATTGGCAAACCATATATGTACACTGATATGTCCCTTTTCTGGATCGATGATATCAATCGTACCAATGAAGTCAAATATTTTTGAATAATGACTACTAAACAATTCAATTGACTTGTCTTGCGCTGTTTTCAGCTGAAATATTTTCAGCATACCTGAGCTAGTGTCTCTTGCGTCACTCTGCAATCCTGTTCTTCTTAAATAATTTCAGACTAAATCAATATTTAAATTACTTTTATTTGGTAAGTAGTCATATAATAGGATAAGTCATTATTGCAAATGCAATACAAACCCCTTCACTTTGTTGAGGTTTATTTTGTAGTGGCAGTTGGACCGCATTAGCGTTTAGATATCATCCATCCATCAATCTTTTTTTTGGTCAACATTAAAAGACATTACCGGACATTTATAGATTAAAACTGCTTTAAGACTGCTTTATGCATTCTATTCAGTCACATCACACCTAAATTTGAGTTAAATAGATTATTCGCATCAAACCTGGCTTGATTAATCCCCATAAATGAATATTCTGTCATCTGTTACTCATGCTCCTGTCAAACCCGTTTCAAAAAGACTTTAGATCATGTTTGGAACAAAAATTAAGATATTTTTAATATACTGTAATTATTGTTGCCCATCTATTGAAAATCCTTCAAAGATTTTGGAAATCTTTCATGAAGCTTGAACATTCTGGTTGTGTGGACTGACTGAATGGACACAAAGATGACAGAATATTAAAAATATCTCAATTTGTGTTCCAAAGATAAACAAAACATTAATTTGTTAAAATTAATATCAGTTCGACTTAGATACTTTCAGTTGTTGAGCTTGCACAAAGAGACAGAAGAGCCATTTGAGAAGATCCAGAAAGCGGGATACACAGCCTCAGTGAAAGGAAAGACAAATGTGTGGAAAGGGTAGGCCCGGTCCTGCACATTATAGAATGTTGCACTTCCCTGATCACAGTCCAGCAAGACGCCCACGCGGCTTGGGTTGGGATTCTGCAGCACCGTCTCGATGCTGTTGTGCCATGCAGAAAGCTTCACGTTAAACCACTCCACACACCAGGAGTCTGCATTACGCCCCAGACGGCTAGAGGGACCCTTGCGGTCAATTCTTCCATATGCAAGTCCCAATCCGCAGAAGTTGTTACTGCTCATTTTGATCTCCCAATAATGACGGCCCTGAGAGAAACCCTTGCTGCAGAGCACCTGGGAACAGACAGAAAGCTTAACGGGAATATCTAGATAATGAGCTGGGTCGTCTGAGACTGTCGCTTTGGTGTTGTTTTCAGACAGGGAGATCCGCTTGTGAGCTGTTCTGACATCAAAATTGAGGATTGTGCCATCTAGACAGAAGAAACAAGCATATAGATGTCAAAGGTGATGAACATGAACAAGTGGATTACATCTAAACTATGTCAAACTCACATTTAAGAAGGTCACTTCGTTTAACAGAGTTTAGCACACCTGGTGAAACAGAAGGTGGATCTGTATTGAGAGAAAGAAGAAACAAAAAGCTTTCAGAAATCACTAATGTTTTGCCTCCAAAAGGGATTGAAAGGTTCGCTCATTTTATTAATGCGTTAGTATAACAAATCCAAACAATCAGGAGTGCATTTCCTAATAGCACTGTTAGCTAACTATGGATCTTCTGTCGCTACCCAAAAAAAAATTTTTACAAAAATTGCTGGTTCATGAAACCATAGTTTCAACAAACATTTGCAAACGGGCTCACAAAATTGTGTGGCGGAACTACAGCTCTCAACCTGTGGTTAGAAGCACAGTTTCTTCTTAGATCATGCTCAAAGGTACAACATATACATACATATACACACATATATATATATATATATGTATATGTGTTTTAGTTTGTCAACAATTAGTGTCATTTTTGAAGAGTACACATGTGCATTAATACTAATTCGTTGTGTGAGACCTGCACCCCTGCATGACTATCAATAATTAAAAAATGCCTGGTGTGATATATTACTTTTCTGCTTCTAGAGTAGCATCTGCAGTCTATTCTGGAGTTACAGTAAATGGTGTAGTATTGGAGCACAGACCCATTACAGTAAAGATTCAATTTAGGAGGGCATGATTGAAGAATAACTTTTTCCACATACTTATGTCAGGTATGTCTACAATTTTAGCTGAGATGTCAAGCAAGTTTTCCATGCTTTTGGAGAAAACAGGATTTGATCCTTTAGAGGGATTCCTAGATTCTGGCAAAGAGGATATACATATAATGTTAGAATAATTTCGAAACAAAATATTAACTTTATCCACATTCCATTTCAGAACAATGAGAAAATCTCTGTGAAACATAAGAAATTAACACAGGCCCCTCTTTCTTTAATCCAATCACTAGATGTGAATATGTTCAACACTCATAACAGTAATCAGACAAACAGTAATAATCAGTTGTAAAATAATGAACATTTGGAGGGGTAGTCAAAACTTACTGTTTGGCTTCTGGTCTTTGCGCTCCTTGTAATCCTTCTGATCTTTAGCACTCTTGTCTATCAAGAAATAGAAGAACAGTGAGAGGAAGTTGTACATTTTAATTGTTGTTTATGGCTCCAAAACATTATTTAAAAAATACATAAGCAGTTGACTTACTGGAATTTCTCTGTTTAACTCCTGAAGCCTTGGGTTGGGGACCACAGCTTGGACTGGGAGATCTGAAATGTGTTGAAAGGTCATGCCACATAATCGGTGGCTTTTGCATCACTAAGAAATAATCAAACATAGAATTAATATAAGAAAAACATTAGTGATTTAAAAACACAGCAATATTATGTATTCTTTCATAAATAGTACATCAAATTAAAGTCAATTAAAAATGATTTTAAATAGCATTTATGCTGGTGTGGGTAAGGTAAGGTTTTTGGCCTGTCCCTCACTATGTTTTTCTTTTTCAGCAGGACTTTGAATTTGCAAACTAAATGCAAAATTATATAAAAATTAGGATGCACCGGTTGACTGTCCATAGATCGGAACCGGGCGGTTTTTGCTTATAATGCGCGATCAGCAACCGTCTTTTTTCCGGCCGATTTTTCCGGAAGTGCGTGCGACCTACATTGTGAATCATTCGCGAACATGTCATTTGTATGGAAGACATTCGGCAGATGCGCAACAAACACAGAAAAACAGATACCAAGAACCGAACAGCCGTTGGTGTAACGTTACTGGCGCACAAATAAGAGCCACTTTCATTTCCTGCTCTCGCTGAATTTGTGCGAGCGTATCTGTCCACGCCCTGCACAAGCATAGACAGTGAACGGTTGTTCAGCGCAGCTTCTCGTGTTGGAAGAGAAACGAAACAGACCAACTTGTGACAAAGCTGAAATGCTTCTCTTTGTAAAGAATAAAAAAATGTAAAACATGCATGAACTTATGAAAAGCCAGGAATAAACGTCAGTTCTGTACAAAATGATTATTTTTATTTAAAAATTACATTGACTTAATTCAATTTAAAAAGCACGAGCTGTAGCATCTTTGTTTTGCTCGTTGCACTAAACATGATTTGATTTAACATTTTGTAATAATGTATTTATTTAGCCTACGTTGGTTTTATTTAGTTTCACTGGTAAATACCTTTTTTTCTTTACACCAAATTTAAAAACTACAACAAATGCTGAAAGTTGATTAAGTAACATCCTTGTTTGAACTGTTGAATGTGTGTTGATTGTGTTCTTTGGATTGTAACTATGCAATTGTTGCCTTTAATTTCACATGGTTACAGTTAATGTTTTGCTTTAATGCCAGTTTTATCCCAATAAAAAAAAAAAGCTAAATGCTGATGTCAGGAGTCAGGACCATCTGGGTCATTCTTCAACTGGGGTGGCAAATGTGAGGCAGAATTTGTAAAAATGCTTTGTTTTTTTCGAATAAAACATATTGCTATGCATTTAAAATTAGTTTAATATGCTAGATCCATTCAAATGAAAGCTTAAGAACATTTAGATTTTTAAATCATTTCAATCAAACACTTGTTGTCTGTCATTTTGATGTAACACCACAGATGTAATATACCACAGACTTTATAATGCAAGTTACTATAGGCTCTGTGTTACCAGAAAATACATTAACTCAAGACAAATCAGCCTAAATCCAGACTTTTCTAAAATGGAGGCTGCCATCGTGATGATTTCAAGATCAGGGGACATTTTGGAAATATCAATAAGCATGTATTTATCTAAATTTTGAATAAATATGCCAGATATGACACCACATACACTAATGACGACACATGAAATTGTCATACATTTAGCTAACTTTAAGAAAATTAATAAGACAAAATGTACTCCCCCATGCACCCCTCAGATCAACCAGCACCTGCAGTGACTTTTACACACAGGAAGTAGTCTAAATAGAATGATCCCTTTTCTTAAAGGGGTGACATCCATTGTTGTAATACCACAGACATGAATTTGGGCAACAACTTTTTTTCTTAAATAACAAAATAAAGGGATCAATCTATTTACAAGATATCAGTAGAATTTTTTCTATTTTTTTTTTTAAACATGAGGTATAAAAATAGTTGTAAAATAATACATTGCATAGCTTAACAATTTCCTGTCATTTTAAGGTGTCTTCATTTCATGGGTATTAAAAAAGAAAGTTAATTAAACATTTAATTTTTTTCCAACTGGAAAAGGCACTGATTTCATGTAATTACCCTGAAACTTTGGGAGAAAAAATATTTTAAAAGATAGTGATGAATGGATAGGTTTAGGTTATACCGAATCTAGAGGCAACAAAAGCCCATTCAATTGCATGGGAGTTACTACTTACTCATGTCTCTTGGATTTGGCAGGAGAGCAGGAATCTCCCTTGGGATTACTGGGAATTGGTTTCCTAGACCTAGAGGATTAGAGAAGTGGTTCAAATCTTCTGCCAGCAGTTTTATTAAGAATAAGGCCCTATGGCAGGGCGAATTTTCTGATGTTTATGAATTAATTTGAATTTAATTGATGAAATTGTTTTGCCACAATTTTATATAAATCAAGGAACTGTAAATACAACCAAATGTTAGAATTAGACACGTTGACAATATGCAGTTAAGAGAAAACAATGATCCGACCGCATGAAGGTGCACAAGATTAACTGCTCAGGTGTGATACACTCTATGAGGGACCGAAAGTAGAACATATTTCTAGGTGCTATTCACAGATTTTGCTTTTATGTTGAAAAAGATATGACAGGGGCAGTGGAATGGGAAAAAATGCAAGGAGATGTGAGCTGAACTTCTTATAACTTAACGCACAAGGTGCTGCAAGAGATACGAGTGCAATGGTCAAATGTGTCCATCAAGCGCATGTTTATATAGAAAAAACTGAGCAGTGGAATGCAAAAACATGTAAACAACTGTCTGATATTTCATGTTTGTATGAAAGTCTACTGGTCTTACACTTTAGTGATTTTGAATTGCCTTGAATCTTGAGATTTGTTTTAGCATTTCTCTTGTATTATTTCTTAACACACGTTTGAGACAAGCTTGTGCAATAAGTTCCTTCATATTTCATGCATCTTTACTGTAAAAAAAGATATCCAACAAATGATTTGTTTCACATTTATATCCATTTGACAACTTAGAGAGAATGTGTTTTTTTTGTTTGAAAATGCATGGGGGAATGGGCTTTTTGGTTGACTATTTTTAATTTAGAAAAGAGCCGTGCACTGCGGTTGCTAACCAACTACTGAATCAGCTGTCCTGTCAGTCTAAACCAGGATTATAGCATGAACGCTCTAGAATCTTTGATGTGCTGTTAAGTAAACTGTCATATTAGCAGAAACTTTAAACATAGTGGCAAGTTGCGGTTTGTGAAGTCTGCTCTGGGTAACCTGCGACAGTCACTACAAGTTTCTCTTCCATCATTGCAGTCTCCGGACATTCTAAGCTACTGTAAACTTCCATTACCTCAACGATCTCTATTCATTCGATTGGACAATGGAAAAAAACGCAAATGACAATGGGCGTTCAGAGCGCTCCTACAAAACACAAGGCACAGCAGGTGGCTAAGGCGCAAGGCCCCCGGGGCACATAACCAGCACACAAAACGCTTACTGCCAATAGAAAACTATTTAAAAAGGCACCTCTCACTGCAAAAAATGCATTCTGTCTGATCGGGGCCTTAATGTGTGGTACACTTGAAATAGAACTTTCTTTAACTAGATAGTTATTGGTTAAAGATGGTTATTGGTTAATATAGAGAATGTTACTTGAATCATGTTAAATTATTTTAAGGTGACGTAAATGTAAATAAATAATTACAAATTGGTCAAATGTTCTAAAGAAAAAAAATTCAAGATTACATTTTTTGCCATATCACCCAGCTCTAGAATAACCTCAACAACATATAACTGGAAACAAAATCACTTGTAAAAAAAATGCTTTATATGATTAGTATATCCCACATTTCGACACCAATTATTTCAAAATACAATCTCACCTGCGCCAAGTACAGATTTCTCAAACTCTGTAAAAAACAAGTATATCAGAACTCTTAGCATGCACTATGACTATACAGCGTTGCTGTACACAAACATCAAAACATGCAGCACAATTTATACAAGCTCTGCACTTACACACCTGGTTTAAGTACAGAGATTCGCTTTTCTAATGGCTGCTCCATTAATTTGGTGATCCAGTCCTTCAGTGCAACTGCAGAGGAATGATAAGCTATCACCTCTTTACTTTCCACAGTCATACGAGGGTTATGGGGCTCAAAATTTACCACAGAGGGCAAATCCACAGAGGCCTGTGACAGAGATTAGTCAAGTCAATAATACAAACATAAAATCTAGAATTGACTTTTACTTTTTGTAAGAGATCCTAGACCAGCACTGGGCTTCACACACAATATTTAATCATATATACATCTAAGGCACAAATAACAGTACTAAAAATATAGTAGAAACATGTATTTCAACATTTGGTCACATAATTATACTCTGCATCACCTTTAAGAATGCTAGTGACTGCGACTGGTCCAGCAGAATGTTGATCTCAGAATGGGTCCTACTCATCTTCTCGATGTTCTCATTAAATTTCTTTATCAAAGAGACCAGTTTGCTCTGACCTTTCTCCTGTTCCTTATCGATAGTAAGCATGGCATCTTTCTCATCTCTGTCAATCATTTCTTTAATCTGCCTGTATTCTGCCTCAAGAATACGTTTGCGGGTTGTAGCTAGGTCCTGGGAAAGCAAAACCAAAGGAAATAAAAGCTCCACATGCTGACATATGTGATAGTTAAAACTGTATTTACTAGGGATGGGTCACGATTATCGAATATTCGAATATTCTATTTAATTATAGAATATCGATTAGGTTGTGCGATTATTTTCTAAAGGTGTAACAGGGCTTGACAATAAAGACTGTCCGATGGCGTGAAGGACGCTCGGATTTGTCACTTGCCAGATCGGGCCACTGCAGGTGGTCACTAAATTGTATCATTTGCATGCGTTTTAAGCCTTGTTTGTTTAAAATGTAAGCGATTAAAAGCATTTGGGCGCGAAAGACAACTCCTTTCAGTACATGCGCGAACTGCACTGTCGGCACTCGGGCGCGGCACACATACATACACACACACACTATGTGTGAGCGCTAACCACGCCGGAGCACGGAACTTCTGATACGTGCAGCCTGATTGCGTGAACAATAGACCTGTTAAACAATATATTGTGAGAGGGCCGTTTGCTACAGCGTCCCAAACAACTCAAAATAATAAACCAAAGTTAACAAAACTTTGCACGAGAGTGCTTCTCCGTCGCCTTCACGTCCTGTTTCCCATTAATGAAGCCGTGGCGAGCTCCCTGCATTCAAATTATTCGTAAACAAAATCAAACTTGAATTTAACAAACAAAGGATGTTCCAATCATATTTCTAAATTAAATTAATAAAGAAAGGAAACACAATAATGACCAATTTGCTATTAAAAACCAAAACTGAACTATTTAAATGGCTCAGCTAGAGAGAGAGAGAGAGAGAGAGAGAGAGAGAGAGAGAGAGAGAGAGAGACTGGCTCAGACTCAGGTGGGGAATTCTGAGAATATATTCTGCTCTATATTCGTTTCCTTGTTTCAATTCAAAGTTCACCGAACTAATTGTGAACAACACTCCTGTCTTCTTCCCGAGCATGTGAACATGTTCATTTAATATATTTGTATCTATGAAATAGGTTATTGTTATGAAGACAGACGTTAAAATTAATGTTCACATAATAAGTGCCATTCAGGCGGTTCACAATATGTTATAGCGTGTAATATGCTTTAAGAATGATATTCTGTTTACAATATGTTTTACGCCTAATATTCATTGATGCATTAATCAGATTTAAGATTTTCTTTTAATAATATAAATGTTCATGTTCATTTTAAAATAGAAATGTCCTAGCCTTATGAGCAGTTGATAATCGACGGACTGTTCTGTTAATAAATGCCTCCTTCGGTTATGTTATATTAATCTGTTTCAGCAATCATACTTTACAACCATTAATTTTCTTGGGTTAAGATAGACTATTCTCTAATTAACTAAACAGTTTGTTATCATACAGATTGAAAGCCTGGATGGTCTCTCTCCCCCTCTCTCTCTGTGTGTGTGTGCGTGCGCGTGGGTGGGCGGGTACATGCGCGGGAGGGGTGCGATTTTCGAATAGTAATCGAATAATACCCAGCGATTATCGAATATTACATTTGCTTAAAATGCCCATCCCTAGTATTTACACATCTTGTCATCTCTTATGGCTTGTTTCCACTGAGCGGTATGGTTCGGTACAGTACGCAATTATTTCCATTTCCACTAGGGGTGGGCGATATGACCAAAATGTTATATCATGATATGACTAATTTTATATCACGATAACGATATATATCACAGTATGACATTTAGGAACGACCTCCTCGTTTTGTCCTGGCTGGTTGTTCTGTCTCCCCTTCACGCCCCGTGGTGGCGTGTAAAGATTGCAGTCACCCAAATGATGAAAAATTATTACCGTAAACAATGTATTTTGCGACACCACGAAATAAACGATAGAACATAATATGAAACGATAGACTTTTTATTTCGTCATATCGTAAAGCCCTAGTTTCCACTGTAAGAAGTTGTGAATGGTACCAAAAAAGTGGTACGGTACGGTTCGCTATTTTGGTACCATTCACCAAAATATGTTTGCACACATGTACACTCACAAAAAAATATAACAGTGTATTTTATCATTTTAAATTTTCACACAGACAATAGCCATTTCTCAATATGCGTTCTTGTGGACTTGTGAAATGTCATTGCCCAAAAACCCGCGTCATTGTCAAAATATTACTGTTATCGTGATTAAGAGTTTTCAGGCAAGAAGGTAGTTGTTTAAAACTCAAATCTACGGTTTATTTATAAAGATAGAAATAAGTTTACAAATAAGTTAATGTTTAACTTTATTTCGAACTTTACAGTAGTACAGCGCTGACTTTGAAGCACACGTTTGACTGAATTGTTTGTTTTGTCTTTATTTCCTCTTAAATAAGCCTCTTATAGTTTGAACTAGGGCTGTAGTACTCGAGTCCGGTCTCGGACTTGTCTTGGACTCGTTGGTATTTGGACTCGGACTTGGTCATTGGACTCGCCAAATGTTCAAGTTGGTCTCGACCGAGTCCAGCAATATATGCTTTTTTTCTTTCAAAACAAAGACTCTTGTTCCGCAAATGGGTAATGTAATTGCCATTGGTTTAACTCCATCTAGAACGGGCATTGTCATTGGTCCATCTAGAACGGCATTGTCATTGGTCCCCTGTTAAATGCACAGCTGCGCTCATATGAGCGCGCTGCCTGGAGGCATAAATTATCTTTATTTTGGCCACAGACACGCTGTCGGCAAGTTGCATAATACAGTTTGGTTGTACAAAGTTCGTTGGAGTTTTCCTCTCACTTTCCTTCGCTTTTAAATACCTTATTAATGCCCGTGCGCATTTTGCTTTCACTTTCATTTCAGGTCAATTGCTTATTAACGACACTTACACTTATAACTTACAACGACACATTTTCTGCAATAAACATGGGACTTTAATTAACAAAACGAATAAAAATACACCATTACCATGCTATAAGCCTAATATAAAATTACAAACTTGCAAAATGTTTAAATGTAAAAAAAAAAAAATGACAATCATCAAACGCCGTGGCACCAAATGAATAAGAAAAAGAACGAATAAGAGCAAAACGAATAAAGCCTGGAGGCACGGAATACAACTGGATGTAACATAAAATAAATTACACAAAAACGTAAATAAAGTTAAAAAAAATAAGCAAACACTGTGGCAATGGCTGGGCGATTTATCAGATTTTATCGATTAATTCGAATTTAATGTTTTGCCACAATTAGATTTTGTATAAATCGAGGAATCGTGATTTTGAATAGAAATATTACCAAACGCTAGAATTAGACACTTTGATAAAGAACAATCCAACCGCATGTCGATGCACATGATTAACCGCTCACGTGTGATGCTCTCTAGGTGCCCTTCACACAGAGTGTGTTTTTGTGTTGACGCGGGCAGTGGAATAGGAAAAATACAAGAAGGTGTGAGTTAAACATCTTTTAATAACTAGAGTGCCGCGTTTTTAGAAAGCCGTTTCATGCACGAGACGCTGCAAGAGTCAAACGCGTCCATGTTTACATAGAAAAAACAATGGAAAAGCAGCGTAATTGAATACAAAACCCGTGAAGAAACTTACTGTACATGTACTGTATATTAGGGATGGGTCACGATTTTCGAATATTCGAATATTCTATTTAATTATAGAATATCGATTAGGTTGTGCGATTATTTTCTAAAGGTTTACCAGGGCTTGACAATAAAGACTGTCCGATGGCGTGAAGGATGCTTGGATTTGTCACTTGCCAGATCGGGCCACTGCAGGTGGTCACTAAATTGTATCATTTGCATGCGTTTTTAAGCCTTGTTTGTTTACAAATGTAAGCGATTCAAAAGCATTTGGGCGCGAAAGCCAACTCCTTTCAGTACATGCGTGTTGTGTTCTGTTCTGTGTGAACAGCGCGTGAGCCTGTTCTGTCTCTGACACCGCGAGACGCCTGAACGGGCAAACACATGAAGTATGTCTAACTAGCCCTCTTGGCAAGTAACTTTAGCAATAATTCATCTATATTGAATTGATATACTGGAGTACAGATGCACAGATCAACAGGATATTTGCTTGTTTTATTTTAGAGCATCTTCTGTTCCGTGCTTGAACACAAACTGCACTGTCGGCACTCGGGCGCGGCACACATACATAGTGTACACATACATACACACACACTATAGTGTGAGCGCTAACCATGCTGGAGAACGGAACTTCTGATACGTGCAGGCTGATTGCGTGAACAATAGACCTGTTAAACAATATATTGCGAGAGGGCCGTTTGTTACAGCGTCCCAAACAACTCAAAATAATAAACCACAAAGTTAACAAAACGATGCACTCCACAGAGTGCTTCTCTGCCGCCTGCATGTCCTGTTTCCCATTAATGAAGCCGTGGCGTGCTCCCTGCATTCAAATTATTCGTTTTTTGCTGAAATAATAACGTAATATTCCACTGGTTGATATATTATATTTATATGCAAAATATGTGTGTTGTTTTTCGTGTTAAATGTGAAGAATGACAGGTTGGATGCCACACTTATTATTATATTTTTTTGGCAGAGTATACAGGTGTAATTTTAACTTCAGACAATGTAACATGATTTTATGATCGTATTTTTGACTTTATTCTTAAAATATTATGACGTTAATTATTTAGTTATTTATTTGAGAAAGATAAACTGATCAAGCGGCGCTGGCCGCTTGGTATTTAAAAACAAAACTTGAATTTAACAAAAATAAGATGTTCCAATCATATTTCTAAATTAAATTAATAAAGAAAGGAAACAAAATAATGACCAATTTGCTATTAAAAACCAAAACTGAACTATTTAAATGGCTACAACAGCAGCTTTGTAACGGAGAGGAGAGAGAGAGAGTACGGGCTCAGACTCAGGCGGAGAATTCTGAGAATATATTCTGCTCTATATTCCTTCCCTTGTTTCAATTCAATGTTCACCGAACTAATTGTGAACAACACTCCCGTCTTCTTCATTGTTCATTTAATATATTTATATCAGGAGCGTAGCCAGAAAGGAGACTCTGGGTGTGCATCAGAAAAACTGGGTGTGCCACATTTATTGTCAGATTAATGCGCAAAAAAAACAAAAAAACAAGCATGCTTATTGGGTATTAATATGTTAGTTTAACCATTTCATTTTTGTGTAGGCTACATGTGTCTGTTAACCTATTCTCTGTTTTGGATGTCTTTGAAAATCACTATTTTATATCTGCAACAAAGTGAGTGTGTGTGTGTTAGCATGGGTGCTGTATATTTAGTATTATTAAACCTTTCATTTCTGCGTATGTCTGTGTTTGTATGCTTACTGTTTATTAAGCATTTTTAAACCTTTCATTTCTGCATGTGTGTGTGTGTGTGTGTGTGTATGTGACAGAGAGAGAGACAGTTTAAATGGATTCTCCATTGTGAATGTGTTCTATTGTCAGCCCTGCATTTCACATTGGCCTACCAGGGGTCTCCAACCCTGCTCCTGGAGAGCTACCGTCCTACAGATTTCATCTCCAAACCCAATCAAACACACCTGAACCAGCTAATCACAGTCTTCAAGGCTACTTGTTAATTTCAGACAGGTGTGTTGGAGCAGGGTTGTAACTGAAATCTGTAGGACGGTAGCTCTCCAGGAGCAGGGTTGGAGATCCCTGATATAAACTCTTAAAAAGAGAAGACTTGCAAAGAGTATTGTCACCTGTCATTTATTTCACATATCTATATCTGCAACAAAATATGTGTGCATGTCCGTATATGAGTGTGTCTGTGTGTGTATCTGTGTAAGCAAGCTTAATGATTATTAATATGATAGTTTAACCATTTAATTTCTATTTATGTGTGTGTGTGTTTCTGTGAGCCTATTGTCCATTTTCGATGAGTTTCACTGTCAGCCATGTTGGCCTAGACCCTAAAAGCATACCACCTTAGGCCTTAAAATTCTTGAACCCTGGTTATCGCTGCTTGCAGCTATATTTTTTTTATTGTTGTGTTTTTCCATTTTTCTCGCTCAAGAGGGTCACCGACAATCACATACAGTACAACCTACAACAGCTCTTTAACTGCGCTCTAGTCAAACGCGCTCACTGTAGCCTAATCATTAACTACACACATCATAAACCCCTTTTAGGCAAGTACAATTTATATCACATATTTTAATAAGACTAAACTCCTATTTAACCTGATGATCACAGGTTTAATAAAATACATTTAAGTTTCTAATTATAACACGCATTTCCACGGTTATTCAAACAACGAACAAATTATACAGTGAGCAAAGCACATTTACTTTATCAAAGAATAATCATTGACTTCAGGCTATGTAAAAATCTTTTATGTAAAACAGATGTAGCTGCTCTACTAAATAAAAACAAAATGCTTTTAAATAATCCTCCTTTTTAAATCATTAACATTTTGCACATCCTGCAAAGTTGACTCTGGCAGCGGATCACACAGTTGATGCGCGCGAAAAACGGCATTCTCCCGGTGAGGCCTGACATGATCCTCACAATAAGACGCCATACATGTCAGACAAGTTTTGACGGCGTTGGCTTCCATGCAGTTATCACATTTGATCGCATCTGGATCTTCTTTTCACCTCAAAATGTTCCTTGACGGGTTCAGAAACGCCTGCTTTTATTCGATAGGCGTCGAGCACCGCGCTGAGGACGGTGTTCTTCTTGAGTTCAGGTTTGATGGGAAACGCCATTCGGCAATGAGGGCAGGACAGAGATGATATTCTGTCGTTCCAGGTCGCTTCGAGACAGTTGGTGCAGAAACTGTGACCGCAGATTAAACTCACCGGGTTCTCGAATAGACATAAACAGATACTGCATGTCAACTCGTCCTCAAGACCCAGAAGAGACATATTTTCCGCCATTGTGACACGTTCAAGTTAATCAACGATCGCTAAGTCAACGGTCAACACACTCAACTGCGCCCTGAGTGAAAACGAAACTTAACTTATAGGCGGAGAAACTAAACGTCCACGTGACACTGAGTCATGAATCAACTAATGAACTAGGAGTTTGTCAATAGACAAGATATTACAAAATTAACTGCGATTGTTTCTAATTTTGAATGCACTGATATCTTTAGTCCATATGCAGACGTTTTTTTTATTTTTATTTAAATAAGTACATTCTATCATGCTACGTTCAAATGTTCTAATACAGTTTATATAAAAATAAAAGTAATACAAATATTTTTAAAAGCTGGAAATAACAAAAAATGTTGCGTTGTGTCTGCGTAGATATTTTTATTGTTATTTTTTGCGTAAAAATATCATGCAGATTCTTCAAATGTACACAAGAGGGCGCTGTTTGCTTATACATTCATTGTTTGAATAATTGATCGGTAAAAGCAAAACTCAAAATCTGTGTAGAGTTTGGAAGATTCTGAAGAACTTTTTGAATAATCACTTTAGCATTATCATTATTTTATTGAACTATAGACTCTACGTCAAGGTGTTTATTATAGTTTCCACTCACTTTCACCAGTAAGTCCCTTCAGCAAATAGCATTCATGGAAAAAGACCACTTCTCTGAATATGTGATCTCAGACAGACCATTAGAATTTTGTGGGTAGTGGTGCATTATACTTTAATCTTAAGTGTATATAAATTAAACTGATAAAGATTTCACAGGTTTTTTCTGTATTTAGTATTCAGCAATTTATTTTATATGGTACTTACAGATAGATATTCACAATATATATTTACAGGTATAGGCCTAGTTCATTCATTCATTCTCCTATTTGAATTTATTATGGTTCAACTTTGAACAGAGGTTTTGTACAAACAGTTTTTAGGGAGAAATTTTCATAACCTTTGAACATTTTATACTATTATAATACTTAAAATACTTCTAGCTAACTTATTATTTGACTTATTTGCTGACCAATCCCCTCATGTCTCCATTCATCTCTTGTCCCCTGATTCAACACACATTCTGAATACACAGAGTATTAAACTTAGAGTGTGAAACTTAGGATAATAAAAATTCCATCTACACTACAGCACTGCCTATTCTATTTATATCCCATCTACTTGTTTTATTTTTATTCCTTAAAAACCTTGACTCTCTAAAACTATTCTATTATATACTGGTTTTCTTTTTATTTATTATTAAAAAAAACTTGACCCGCTTACTGTTACGGGAAGTAGACCAGACACAGAGGATATGAAATCACACTGTGAGGTTTATTTGAATTCAGGGAAGAATGGTGATAAGTATCTTGAAGTACTTAGAAAGTTAAAGGATATACTGATGATGGTTTTCTTGCCAGGAACTCGTGGATGACGTGGTAAGTACACACCTCGGGTCGACGCCGAAGACAAGCTGGGGTGACGGACGAAGACAGGCAGACGTAGGAGACACAGAGGATCAACGAGGATATTGAGGCAAGTAATCTTGAGGCAAGTAATCTTGAGGCAAGTAATCTTGAGGCAAGTAATCTTGAGGCAAGTAATCTTGAGGCAAGTAATCTTGAGGCAAGTAATCTTGAGGCAAGTAATCTTGAGGCAAGTAATCTTGAGGCAAGTAATCTTGAGGCAAGTAATCTTGAGGCAAGTAATCTTGAGGCAAGTAATCTTGAGGCAAGTAATCTTGAGGCAAGTAATCTTGAGGCAAGTAATCTTGAGGCAAGTAATCTTGAGGCAAGTAATCTTGAGGCAAGTAATCTTGAGGCAAGTAATCTTGAGGCAAGTAATCTTGAGGCAAGTAACTGTGTCTAGTAGGTGTGAGTCCACTTCGTGTAAGCAAGATCGGACAACTGACTGAGGTGAGGTGTGTGCTTAAGTAGTGCTGGTTTAATTGAGTGTTGATGAGTTGCAGGTGGTTTGAGTTAAAACTCAGGTGACAGTGATCGCTGTGAGAGATTGGTGGTGGAGCCTGGCTGATCTGTGACACTTACTCTCTATTTTATGCTTGTTTTCTTTTTATTTATTATTTAAAAACTTGACCCTCTAACATTACTAGTACTCTCTCTCTATATAAGACAATTTCAGATGGCACTTAGAGACTTTTGCATCTGAACTCTTCATATACAGTTGTGGTTAGAATTATTGGCACCCTTGATCAAAGAAGGCTGTGAAAAGTAATTTGCATTGTTAATCCTTTTGCTCTTTTATTTAAACAAATAACAAAATCTAACCTTTCATTGGAGAATAAGAATTTAAAATGGGGGGAAATATCATTATGAAATAAATGTTTTTCTCTAATACACATTGGCCACAATTAACGGCACACTTTTATTCAATACTTTTTGAAACCTCCATTTGCCAGTTTAACAGCTCTAAATGTTCTCCTATAATGCCTGATGAGATTAGAAAACACCTGACAAAAGATCAGAGACCATTCCCAAAGACGAAGTTCTCAAGGTGAATGCATACCTTGACTCTAGGGGTCAAACAACTAAAAATCAAGTCAGAAATCTTGGGGTGATTCTGGAGACAGACCTTAGCTTTAGTAGTCATGTCAAAGCAGTAACTAAATAAGCATACTAATCATCTCAAAAACATTGAAAGTATTAGATGTTTTGTTTCCAGTCCAGACTTGGAGAAACTTGTTCATGCCTTTATCACAAGCAGGAGGAGTATTGTAATCGTCTCCTCGCCGGCCTTCCCAAGAAGACCATTAGACAGCTGCAGCTCATCCAGAACACTGCTGCCAGCATTCTGACTAGAGCCAGAAAATCTGAGCATATCACACCAGTCCTCAGGTCCTTTCACTGGCTTCCAGTTATATTTAGGATTGATTTTAAAGTAGCCTACATTTACTCGTTTATAAAGCACCCAATGGCCTAGGACCTAAATACATTGCAGATATGCTTACTGAATATAAACCTTAACAGACAATTTAGATCATTAGGATCGAGTCAATTAGAAATAACAAGGGTTCACACAAAACAAGGGGAGTCCGCTTTTAGCTGTTATGCCGCCCACATTTGGAATCAGCTTCCAGAATAGATCAGATGTGCTAAAACATTAGCCATATTTAAATCCAGACTCAAAACTCATCTGTTTAGCTGTGCATTTATTGAATGAGCACTGTGCTACGTCCGAACTGCCTGCACTGTATTTTATGTAATCATTTTATATTCTTAAAGGGGTCATATATGATGCTTTTTTAAAGATCATTATTTTGTGTATTTGGTGTAACAGAATATGGTGGCATGCTTTAATGTTCAAAAAACACATTATTTTTCACACATATTAATGTAGGTCCTCTATGCCCCGCCTCTCCCAAACGCTTCGTTTTCTACAAAGTCCCTCCTTCCGACAAGCACAGTCTGCTCTGATTGGTCAACTAACACTGCACTATTGGTGCAATTTGATTGGCCGAACACCACAAGCCGCCGTCGGAAATGTAACTCCCCTTTCCATAATCGCGAGCTTCAGCTTTCAAAACTAAAATAAAGACAGTTAATAATGTCCTTAGTTTTACCATCAGTTCAAGCCTAAAAGGGGAACAGAGTCGTGTGACAGACAGTAATTAAAGTCCGCGTGAAATCAAAATTTATCAAATTTATTTTGTTAGCACACATAGCTATTTTTGTGGTGAACAATTCATTCATGCAAGTCAATCCAAGTACACCCGGCTGCAGCCTGCAGATCGAGGCGGGCTGCACCTGGGCTGCACGTGCAGCCCGCCCACGATGCTTCTCATTGGTTAGTGGCAAAGTAATGACGTAGATCAGGGCGGGGCTGCACCTGGGGCGGGCTGCACGTCTCCCGTCCCGCCTACAACTGTTCTCATTGGTTAGTGGCAACGTAATGACGTTGACGCCGTAAACAGAAATGCGGTTGAAACAATACATAATTATATGAAACAAACCTGTGATGCCGTTAATATAACTGGTAAATTTATATAGTATTAAACAATACATTGCAAATTTGTTAATTTTTGGAAAATATTTTATGTACATTTCAAGCAAGAATCCAATTTCTGCTTTTGACTTGTCACATTGCAATCGCAATGTCAACGGATAAATAGTTTATTTACAACTAAAGTTTAAGTTATTTATATTCATGTGTATTGGTCATTTACCACTTACAAGTTATTTATGGTCGTTTTTATTTTAATTTCAGCATATGCTTTACTGTTACATGTATTATTAACATTTAAATAAAAGTTAAATATTCTCAGCAAGTGTCATGTCTTAAGATGTTATTAAAATTAATGGTAACACTTTACAATAAGGTTCATTAAACATTAATGTATTAACTAACATGAACTATAACCATGAGCTTGTATTTACTAATCTTCGTTTCGTTAGTTATTGAAAACACAGTTGTTTATTGTTTGTTCATGTTAGTTAACAAGAGCATTAACTAATGTTAGCAAGATTAATAATGTATTAATAAATGTTGAGATTAACATTAACAAAGATTAATAAATGCTATATAAGTGCAGTTCATTATTAGTTCATGTTAACTAATGAACCATATTGTTACAAATTAATAATTTATGGATTTACTTGATAAGGAAAAGCTTATGGTAAAAATACCAGCATTGTTTGTATATGAATAACATGCCAAGACAAGTATTTCCTTGTTATTTATTTAGGTATGAAACAGTTTAATTCTGATAAAGAAAGGTGAAATTTGTACATCTGTATATAACACATATTTTTGTACATATAAATCTCTGGTTAAACATTAACATCCTTTACACACTTTCTTCCTTTAATACTTAATCTCCTTTAATCATTAAACCTTCCTTCTTTATACACTTTACTGGCACATGAAACAGCAGTCGGGGTCCTCTATGCTGTCGTAGAATCCTCTCAGGTAACCACGCTTCCCATTACCGTAAAACCGGAGCAGGATTTGAACAAGGTTTTACATAAGTTACACTCTTTAATTTCAAAAGGCACCGCAATTCAGCCTTTGATGTTTCACTCCAATTTCCCCTTCACAACACCTGTATCCAAAACACACACAAAACAGAACTCTTTCATATGCACATCTAAGATTATGTTAGCCATGCCAGTGCTTTAGAAAAAGCAAGATTACTTAAACCCAACCTTATACTCATGAGGCCTTATGCATACTTCATTGCACACATTTAAACTTTAACACACTTACTGTCAAGCCATGCATAGTGTGCCTTCTGTCTGAACCGGCCTTGTTTACAATTGCCCTAAAGCAACTGCATGTAAGAGACAGATTCATGTAGCATCTCCATCCTGTAGCACTACTTCAAGGAGTATCATCTCCAAGGCCTCCATTGGTAACTGGAAAGTATTTATAAAAGGATTAATCAATTTGCTTGAATGGAATATTACAGTATTCCAGCACAAAAGAAAAAGACATCTTACATCCAAAAGTTGCAACTCAGCAGTCATGCTTGCCTTTTGTGCCTAAAAGTATAGCAGAGAATACAAGTCAGTCTATATATGGTAAGAGAAGAAAAAAGTCTTATTAAATGTCTCATACATTCTTTGCAGTATGCCTCATTTGTCTTTTGTTGCCCGTCTTTCTCCATCAGACCTGCAATGAAAAGTAGTACAGGACAGGTGTGTAATGCAATTCTTTTATATTATGTAAATAAAACATTCTCTCAAACTAAAAGGAAAAGCTAAGTTTTTGATCATTGAAGCTTCAATGGTTTGTATAATGTGATCGTGACAGCACAGCAAAATTAGTGTAAGTTCAAAAATGTAAAATAAAAAAAGGAAAGAAAGCAAACCTCAAGGAAATTCTCCAAAAGCAGCAGACACCACCACCTTCTGATGCAAGGCACGTCAAGCTAAAATAAAAATAAATACTCAGTTACCTTTTAATATTATGGGGTTTGCCATTGCATATTTCACTTACCTCTGTAAAATCAAAGGCCCTGCAGTCACAAAGTTCAGTGAATACTGAAATGGTAAACATTACAAATACATTTGCTAAGATACATTTACTGGATAAACATCTAGTAAGCAACACATCAGCTTTATAAACTTACCATCAGGATAAAGACACCACAGCTGTTGCTGAGATGTTGTAGTGGAAGGCCCTGTTGATGTTGCCATGCACACTGTCAAACTATTTTGAAAAAGTAAAACAATTTCCAATGCTTTTACAGTTAATTTAAATTAATATTGGTACCGTAATATCGTTGACACAGTATTCATGCCAAGGCCCAGGAGACAAGGTTTGTGCAATGTTTCTGTGATGACAAAGAATATAACTTGAAAAACAGTTACTGTACTGCAGCAAACAAAACAATACAAGAGAACTGAAATGTGGGGCAGAACCTGAACTTATAGTTATAGTATTATATAAACATTTTCATTGACAGTTTACAAAAAAAGTGATCTGTAAAAATAATTTGATCCTAACTCCAAAACCATTTAAATAAGCCTCCTAAAAATAAAGTCAGATGAACAAGTCACTAGCTGATAAACTTACATGTGGTTAATAACAGCCACATTTTTATTAAAATGTGGTTAGGAACGACCACAATCTTATCAAAATGTGGTTAGGAACGACCACAATCGCTGAACTCCGAACAGTGCTCTATAAAACCTGTAGATGAGCATGTATTCTTCCTGACTGAATGTTTGGCTGTGCAGAGGATCAAGGAATTTAAATTTAACCTTCACTTGTTTGTATTTTGCTCTGGTCAGTGGACAGTCGCAAGACAGAATTTTCATCAGCACCATCCATGTGCAAGCACATTTTTTTGTGATTTCAGCAACAAAGACCCATGGTCAATGTGTGGAATGCAGTAAATGAAGTTTACCCGAGTCTTAAAATTAAACATTCTACTACAAAATCACAAGCAATTAAATCCGAAGCATGCACAGTGCATTGCTGGCTGGATCGGCACCATATTAAACTTTAACTAAAGTGAGGTAAGCAAAAGACAGTTAAACTCACCATGATGTTGCACTGCCCACTGAAAGTGATTTTTGATGTGATAATACATCAGTTGTGGCATACTGGAGTAACTGCAGAATGGGCACTCACTAGTGCAGCTTTTTAAATACTGCTCACATTCCCCCTTGCTTAACACAGTTTTGTGCATTTTTGCAAGGGGTAATGGCTCTTAAAAGAGCCTTTGGGTTATAAACTGAGGAACAACAAAAAGAGGAGAGATATGGAGGGTGGTGATGACAATGACAAGGATCTGCAAAAAGAAGGAAATACAGAGAATCAGTATTAGCATAAAATTTTTGTTTTTTTATACTCCTGCAGGGTTATCCAAAGTCAGTCCTGGAGGGCCACTGTCCTGCAGAATTTAGCTCTAACTTGCCTCAACACACCTGCCTAGAAGTTTCTAGTATGCCTAATAAGATCTTGATTGGCCGGTTCAGGTGTTTAATTGGGGATGGAGCTGAACTCTGCGGACAGTGGCCCTCCAGGAGCAGGATTGGGCACCTGCTCTTGTGCATATACTGTATAGCAGCATAACAGTATGTAATATAATAAAACAAGCTCTACTTTCAGGGACTGTTAAACTTAATCAAAGTCAAAGTCAAAAAAGTCTAAGTCAGCTTTATTGTCAATTCTGCCACATGTACCGTATATACATACAGAGAATTTAAATTGCGTTACTCTCTTACTCCCTGGTGCATACAGATAACACTAAACACTAACAGTAGAACGCATAAAAATACAGATAAGTACAAATAAAATATATATACAAACATATATGTACACAAAATACAACTATTACAAATATACAAATAAGGACATGTAAAAAAAATACATTAAATAAAAAATATAAATAAAAAATAATAATATAAAATGGATAAAGTGGCATAAGGCACATGGTAGATAGTGCAAACCAGTGAGACAAATAAACAAACAAACAAACAAACAGTGCAGAATATAAGTGGTGTTGTGCAAAGAGCTTATCAAGACTATTCTATTTAAAGTGACAAAGAGCAGTCTTTTTTTCACATTTAATCATACTTTTTGTTGAATTATTATTATTAAATGTAGTTTACTGTTTATTTTAATAGATGTATAATTAATAATAATAATAATAATAATATCTAAATAATTAACATTTAATCATTTTATTCACAGAAAAACAATATAAATTTGTATAGCCATTGTTAATATGAACTTGTCCAATATTACTTCTGCTGGTTCAGTTTTGCCACTGTATTTCTTTTTAAGGGGCATATTTTGGGAACACTATATCCTAATCATAATCCCACTAAAACCACCCACACTAACTTTCTAATGCTGCCTTCAAGTGCTCTCGGAATTATCGTAAATACCAGTTTCCTAGGTAAACATTGCACATGAACGCCCTCCCATTTCGACATTTTAATGCGACGAGCTCGTAATCACAACTTCAATAGTGACAATTATTTAATTTCCGATAGAACGTGAAGGCGGCATTAGGCCTACGATGCTTTTGGGAAACGCAGCCCTGGTTATTTAAAAGCAGACCTTCACACCTTGCGTGACATGGTTGAGTGAGTAAAGTTATGCGATTTTATTTTGAAACTACTTCACATTTCCTTTTAACAACACACTAAACGGCACTTTAGAATTAAAATAGTAATTAAACAAATTAGACAAGAGACGTAGCTTGCCTGTACTCACCATGCAGCGAAGAACAGCGTAAATGAAAAACCGCTAGAATCGACGTAATTGACGCCACTAACCAATGAGAACAGTTGTAGGCGGGACGAGACGTGCAGCCCCGCCTCAGGTGCAGCCCCGCCCTGATCTACGTCATTACTTTGCCACTAACCAATGAGAAGCATCGTGGGCGGGGCTGCACGTGCAGCCCCGCCCCAGGTGCAGCCCCGCCTCGATCTGCAGGCTGCAGCCGGGTGCTTCTCAGTCAATCCACAAAAAAATGAGTTTGCCTTCATAATCTTTAATCCAAATCTGAAAATGCTCCTCCCCTCAAAAATGATGGGCCTTCTTCTCTGATGACATCAGTTTGATGGCTTGGGCATGAGCGTGACATCCTTAACCATGCCCCTCCAACTGTCAGTGTTCATTTCTGAATGAAACGCCTACTTTTACTACATCAAATTAATTCGCAGTAGAAAAAACAAGCCATGCCCTCCATTTTCCTCATTCAATATTCTGTTTCTCTCAGAAGTACGTCACAATAAGGAAGTAAAAATGGTCAGAAACTTTCGGTTCATGCGGACTTTAAGCTCGTATGTGTTTGCACCATAGACTGTAAAAAAAGATGGAAAAAAGATCCAAAAAGATCTCCGCTTCTTTCCACTATAGAAAAGTGAAGCGAATGCATTTCTGTATGGCTGCTGCCATTTTGAGTAAATGAGGTCATTTGGTGCCCGAGTCTGTACTGTAGAGTTCCCTATCGAGCTTTCACGAGACATCATGGAGAAACTCTCCGTTATGGGAACTTCTTCCCTCCAACCTTTCCGGAAGTCCTATTGGCTCACGCCAGTTTAACTGACTGGCCAATTGTCACGAAGCATGCAAAAATGCCGAGCTCGAGAGGCAGTATAAATGCAGAGCCCGCGACAATTTCGTCAGAATCTTTTCCTTTACGACCGATTCCTGTAAGATGACGTCCTACTGCCGTATCTGCGAGGTACAGCTCGAAAACCCGCTGGATAGCCACGACCACTGCATTGCCTGCCTGGGCCTTGCCCACGCGGAGGTGGCGTTGGAGGAGTCTGACAGCGCACAGTGTGCGGATCTGCCACTGCGCGTGCTGAGGACTCGCCGGAATGTGGCCCGTGGCCTCTTTCGGGGCTAGGCCCACTGCCGCCAACGTGTCGCTAGTGCCCCCAACTTGAAGGTGGGGACGTCAATTTGTCGCGAAGCGACCGTTCCCAACGTCCCCCGCCGTCCGTCGCAGACTTCGTTTCCTTCGGCCAGGAGGCCGTGGAGGACTCCATGTCCATTTCAGCCTCAGAGAAGGAAGAATGGGTTAGATCGGAGTGGGACCGCTCCGACAGTGAAGGCCCCTCAGACCTCCAAGAGGAGCTCATAAGGGTCATGAACAAGGCGGTCCAGGAGCTTGAGCTCTCCTGAAACCCTCTAGAAGAACCGGCCAAGAACAAACTTGATTCCTGGTACTTCAGGTCCAGCCGCCGTCAAGTAGACATGAGAACGTCAGTGCCATTTTATCCAGACGTCCACAACCAGCTCGTTAAGACGTGGTCTGCGCCCCAGTCGGCGTGCGTCCACTCAGCGACACAGGCCATGTTCTCTCAGGTGGACGGGGCGGAGGCCCACGGGTATGTGCGCATGCCCCCCGTCGAGGAAACTGTCGTTGCTCATCTGTGCCCTGTGTCAGCCAAAACCATGGGCTCGGATATCAGCCTACTATCCAAACCGTGCAGGATGACAGCCCATCTAGCCAGCAAGGCTTACTCATTGGCTGAGGAAGAAGCCTCCGCCATGCATGCTATGGCAGTGCTCCAGGTGTTCCAGGCCAAGCTCCTACAGTCCCTGGGCGGGACTGCCTCACCGAAAGCGGTGAACGATCTGCGGGCAGCCACAGACTTCGCGCTAATGGCGACAAAGCGCGCTGCCCAGGCGATTGGCCGAACCATGGGGTTCATGGTAGTCCAGCAGAGGCATCTATGGCTTACCTTAGCCAACCTCAAGGATGCAGACCCAGAGAAGGGAGGAAAGGCCTGCAGTGACAACCGCGGCTGCGGCCCCTAGGTGGGAGCCGGACGTGAGGAGAAAGGTGTGGCCAGGTCCGGGAAAAAGGCACCAAGTGCTTCAACTACATCCAAGCCGTCTTCCTGAGGGTGTCGTGAGGAGAGAGGAGCGCTCCGGAGGCCCAGCTCCCAAGCGATCCAGAATGTCGCGCGAAGTTCTCGAGAGCAACATTCACAATGTTTGTGTTCTTTCATGCTGTTCAATAAAAACACATACATCCTCACAAAAAGAGCTCTTTCCTCCTCACTCAGTCAGTGCGATGCAGCTCGACCCGCCACAAAGGATAGTCGCGCGTCACTCGCCGGCTCATCCGTCGACCAAGCTACAAAAGCCGCTATATCAGTCTCTGAAAGCGTGGGAAGCTATTCCTGGAATCTCGCGCTGGCTGCTCGGTGTGATAAAGTGCGGATATACCCTTCAATTCAGACGCAGACCACCCCGTTTCAATGGTGTGGTGCAGTCTCTAACATTACCTTGAAACGCGCAGGTGCTGAGACAAGAGGTATACAATCTGCTAGAAAAAGTCCCTCCGAGCGAGCAGGAGAGCGGGTTTTACAGCCGCTATTTCGTGATACCCAAAGAGACGGGGGCTCCGCCCAGACCCATCAACAGGCGCTTGGGAAGCATCCGCTCAGGATGTTAATGCTGAAACAGATCCTGGCGCAAATTCGCCCCGGGGATTGGTTTACGTCCGTGGATTTAAAGGATGCATACTTTCACATTCAGATAGCACCGCATCACAGACGGTTTCTGAGGTTTGCTTTCGAGGGCACAGCGTACCAATACTCTGTTCTCCCGTTCGGGCTGGCTTTAGCCCCACGCACCTTTTCGAACTGCATGGATGCAGCACTTTCCCCCCTCAGAGTGAGTGGGATGCGCGTTCTCAACTATCTAGACGATTGGCTGATTTTAGCTCAGTCCCAGTAGCTTATCAGCCACATAGACTCGCTGCTTATTCACTTGGAGTCCCTAGGGCTATGTGTCAACATGCAGAAGAGCATTCTTGCCCCGAGTCAGTCCATAACATATCTGGGAGTATGTTTAGACTCCGTGGAGATGAGAGCCCACCTCTCGCGAGAGTGTGCGGCGGCCATTTTGTCATCCCTGCGCCATTTCAGACAAAGCAGCTCTGTTCAGATGAAGGATTTTCAGAAGCTTGTACTCATGGCGGCAGCTTCAGCGGTGTGTCATCTGGACTTATTACACATGCGCCCGCTGCAGCTATGGCTGAAATCTCGAGTCCCGTGGACGGCGTGGACTTCGGGATGTTTGAGCATCGTGGTCACCCGCAGCTGCATAGAAGCTGTGACGCTGTGGCGCAACCCAGATCTCTTCAGCCGGGGAGTTCCCCTGGGCTCGGTAGCATCACACGTGGTGGTCACAATAGATGCATCGTCTCACGGCTGGGGAGCAGTGTGCGAGGAAACGCCAGCTTCGGGACTGTGGTTGGAACCGCAGAGCCGGTGGCACATTCTTAGCTCTAAAGGATTTTCAGCCACAGCTGGAGCAGCAGCATGTACTGATTCGCACCGACAATACGTCTGTGGTTTCGTATATATATCACCAGGGAGGAATTCGCTCCAGAGCACTGTGCAAGCAGGCAACGAATCTCCTGCTATGGGCAGACCGTCACCTCCTCTCAATCAGAGCAACGCACATCCCCGGTCTCCTGAACCGCGGGGCGGACATGCTTTCGAGAAAAGGAATTCCTCAAGGAGAGTGGAGACTGCACCCCGAGTCGGTTCAGATGATTTGGAGAGGTGGATTTGTTTGCCACGAGCGAGAATGCGCATTGCCCGCTGTTTTTCTCCCTGTCTCACTCCCCGCAGGAAGGGGACGCACTGACATCGCACTGGCCAGCGGCCAGGCTGTATGCATTTCCTCCGATCAAGATTTTGCCACTGGTGTTATGCAAGATTAGGGAGGAGCGAGCGTCAGTGATTCTCATCGCCCCGAACTGGCCGAACCAGCCTTGGTTCCCAGACTGCTGAGCTGCAGAGCTGCTGGAGGCACTGCCTTGGCCGATTCCCGTCAGGAAGGATATGCTATCCCAGGTGGACGGCTCGGTGTGGCACCCCAACCCGGAATTATGGATCCTCCATGTGTGGCCACTTCAGGGTCATCAGAGGAGATGAGCGCCTTACAGTCTCGCGTGCTCGACACGCTCACGGAAGCGCGAGCACCCTCGACAAGACATTTGTATGCCTTAAAATGGGGAGTGTTTGTGAAATTTACATTTACATTTACATTTATGCATTTAGCAGACGCTTTTATCCAAAGCGACTTACATTGCATTCAAGTGACAGTTTCTACATTTTATCAGCTCTTGCTTTCCCTGGGAATCGAACCCATGATCTTGGCGTTGCTAACGCCGTGCTCTACCAGTTGAGCTACAGGAAAGCTATGAAAGCTAGAAATGGTGCGGTCAGGCTCATATCAACCCAGCTACCTGCACAGTATCGGATGTTCTAAGTTTCCTGCAGTACAGACTGGATAGTGGATCGTTACCTTCGACACTGAAAGTCTATGTGGCAGCCATTACCACGTTTTGTTCCCCGCAGAGTGGGCAATCATTCGGTAAAAACGCTTTAGTGGTGAGTTTTCTTAAGGGGGCAAAAAGACCTATTCAAGATATTTGCTTGGCAGCCGGCTGGTCTTCGCAGAATACCTTTGCTAGGTTTTACAAGCTGGACGTTCAGTTCTTAGACTCCCAAGTGCTGTTGGTGAGTAGCTGATTCATGTTCCTTACTTAATTACTTAATACTTAAGCAGCCCTCTATGAGGTTGTTATTATTGTCAGCCCTGGGTTCATTGCCGCTTACATGGTCATGTTATGGTATGCTGCTCACACAGTTAACTCTGTGCAACCCCTTATACTCTTATTACTAAACTGTTCTGCCCTGCTCTCAATGCAGCTCACGTTATCTCTTGCCAGATAAGCAAATTTAGTATACCTGTGATGTAGGCGCTCATTGGCTTATCTCCACCTATCAGCTGTGAGCTCGCCCTATGAGTACCGTTATTGACGGGAGTGCTACCTCGCTGTGTAACTGGTACATGCTGCCCATAGCCTCTCTGACGGTGGGATTGAATAGCGTTCCCATGACGGATAGTTTCTCCGAGATGTCTCATGAAAGCTCGATAGGGAACGTCTCCGGTTACTATCGTAACCTCGGTTCCCTGAGAGCGGGAACGAGACATCACGGCGATCGCCGTGATCACTGCTCGTCCAGCCAAGCGGCGTTCAGTATCAGATTCTGACGTAATTGTCGCGGGCTCTGCATTTATAATGCCTCTCGAGCTCGGCCTATTTGCATGCTTCGCGACAATTGGCCAGTCAGTTAGACTGGCGTGAGCCAATATGACTTTAGGAAAGGTTGGAGGGAAGGAATTCCCATAACGGAGAGTTTCTCCGTGATGTCTCGTTCCCTCACCGAGGTTACGATAGTAACCGGAGACGATTTGTTTGGAGCCAGAGTCTGCGCTGTAGTGTCGTGAGGTGGAGCCGCGGAATCAAACTCCCGCAGACCCAATCAACCATAACGACACGCCCCATTTTAATAGCATCAAATTACGAGCTAAAAATCGAACTTATCACAAAAACGAACAATTGAACATATACCAGCGTGATAACAACTACCTTAAATGACCAAAACCATATTTCGGATACACTTTTCAATTGTATTGAAAGTGTAATAATTGTTTTATTATTTTGACTGAAGTACCATTCGTTTACATGGAGAGGGCGGGGTTTCAAATTTGCAGATAATGTTAGAATTCCTGAGAGCTTTTTTTGTTTTACATTTATATACAGTATTACAGTATTGTTTAAATTCGTTAATAAAATAAAGAAATTTTGGCTTACCACCCGACCACTTCATTTTGTGTATATGAAACTTCCCCATTATAACCAGTAATTGAATAATATACACTTTATCCTTTTCTATTCCATAGTCATCAACATATATAATTATATCAGACCCACCCAGTTTAACAGCTGTATTAAGTTTTCTTGTAATGAAATTCTCGACATCAACCCAAAATATCTTTGTATAAATGCAATGAAAAATTAATGAAAAATAGTTTATTTTTCATTACTACAAAATTCACAGGAGTAGTCAATATTAACTTTAAATCGTTCCAATACATGTTTCACTGGATAAATTCTATGCAATATTTTATATGAAACTTCCTTTACTTTGTTATTAACAAAGAATTCATCAACCATTCTCCAAGCCTTATGCCAATTTAAGTCTCCAAATATTGATGACTAAACAATCTAGCTGGAGGATATGTAACATAATTTACAAAATTTCTAATATATTTATTTGGTATGTTGATTCTTAAAATATTAATTTTCCAGTAAAAATTGAATTAGTTATATAATTTAGATTAGGGTTTTCATTACAGTAATTTTTAAGAAGACGGTTTTGTGACGTTGTCTCCCTCTCTCACACACGCAAGCAAACACACACTCTGTCTCTCTCTCTCTCTCTCTCTCTCTCTCTCTCTCTCTCTCTCTCTCTCTCTCTCTCTCTCTCTCTCACACACACACGCACATGCACACGCACACACACATACACACACAAACGACGCACAAAACTCCGCATTTAAATAGTCAATAGCAAATCTTTAAATTAATAACAAAACATACAGTCGCAAATTCAGAAGCGCCAGATTGTCATAGTGTCAGAATTACCTCCTCTCCTAGGTTCACAAAACTGTCGTCCATAAAATTCAATGCTGTTCTGTTGTAAGTAATCTTAATGATTCCTAAATGCATCTACTTTCGGAAGCCCAAATAAAGTGCTTTTGCTTTCGCCTAGAAACACACAACGTCTCCCTTTCATGGATGCTTCAACACTACTGCGGTTACTGAAACCACGCCTTTTTCTTTGCATTAATATTTGGGCTGAATTGTGCAAATATTTTCACATCGTGATGTAGACATGTGGGGGCGTGTTTGAATGAGCCATTTTAGGGGGCGTGGACGAGTCTTAACTTTGATAAAGAAAATATCTTTGGTTTTGAGACTTTAGTCTTTGCAACTTTAGGGACCTTATCTATGCATAAACAGCTTGTAACACTCCAAAGGAAAAGAAAAACTTGAAATCGCATCATATGACCCCTTTAACTGTTTTAAATTCATTTTAAATAATTTATTATTATTATTAATTCCTTGTTTTTAAAGCTGTAATTATTATTTTTCCTTTAATGTAAAACACTTTGAATTACCACTGTGTATGAAATGTGCTATATAAATACATTTGCCTTGCCTTGCCTTCATCCACAGTTCTCCCCACTCTGTGACACACCCACTGAGAAACATGATGAAAGTGCTCTAGTTATTGGCGATTCTATTGTACGTGGATCCGTCTCTCCACAACCTCCAGCTCCAGCTGCACCGAATGCAGCTCAAACGTGTCCTCACCTGCACTCAAAGGTAGAGGTAAATCCGCCATTAAAGCAAGTAACAGTGAAACAATGGTAAATGTCACTTAGTGACTTCACTGCACTGGTTCTTGAGTGTGTGGTCACATGTTTACTGACTCTCAGTCTCACACACTTTCTTCTGCATGTTTTTGTGCATATTTATGCATATCACATTGGATTTATTTTAATAATTTTTTATAGTTAATTACTTGTCCTTTAAAGGGGTGGTAGACAGTTTTTTTTCTAGGCTTGATTGTGTTTATGGGGTGCAGTCTAGCATATGTTCATGCTTGGTTTTTTTAAAAACGCATTATTTTTCACATAATTTACCTTTTATTCCACACCTCTCTGTCCCTTCTCTGACAAATGCCTCGATTTATTTCCTGGTTTTATGAAGCTCCTCCTTCAGAAATACGCGATGGGCTGAGATTGGTTAGCTGGCTCAGTGTGTTGTGATTCGCTAAACCGCCTCTATTGCACGTCTGAACGTCCCGCCCCTCACCTCAATGGCATGTGCTCTGGTTGAATTTTAAACAGTGGTGTTGTCTATAATGCTTATCAATTTGAGCCGGATTGAGACCCAGAGGATATCAGTGAAGAGGATCGTGCAGCACATGTGCAAGCACGGCTCTTAATGATATGTTTGGTTGTTGTTGTCTCATACTTTTAAATAGAATTGTGCTTTTATGTGTGTTTCTTTACCTATTTTTTAATTTTTTTACTTCTCTTTTGATACGTGTATCGTCTGCAATGATTATGTATGACAGAAGAACACTTTTGGACATTGGACAACGCTACACTAACCTGATTAAGGATACTTTATCCACGGACCCAGCGTGGCCATTGGAGATACTTCGGAGCACCGAGTTGAACAATGACCACCTGAATAACCGCAGGAGGCGTGAAACACAGACGTGCTGGAATACGCAACAGACTGAGGAAAAGGGCTCACAGCCCTCCTCTACCAAGTATTCTGCTCGCTAATGTCCAATCCTTGGAGAATAAGATGGACGATCTTAGAGCCAGGATTAGTTTCAACGGGACATTAGAGACTGCAACATCTTTGTTTGACTGAAAGCGTGGCTCACGCCCTCGGTCCCGGACACCGCTGTAACGCCGTCTGATAACTTCTCTGTTTTACGGATGGACAGATCAGCCGAGGCCGGAAAAAACAAAGGTGGTGGAGTGTGTTTCTTTATTAACAAGAAATGGTGTGACCCCAGGAATATCTCCATTCTGTCGCATTCCTGTTCGCCTCATCTGGAGCATCTCTCCATTATCTGCCGCCCCTTCTATCTGCCCCGGGAATTTACATCGATCCTCGTGTCTGCCGTTTCTATTCCTCCACAAGCAGACACTAGCGTGGCTTTGTCCAATCTCCACGATGAAATCAGCGGATATGTCAACAAACATCCCGACGCTGCTTGTATCATCGCTGGGGACTTTAACAAGGCCAACCTCAAGAAAGTCCTGCCGAACTTTCATCAACATATATCCTGTCCAACCAGAGGACTGAATACACTGGATCACTGCTACACTCCGCTCAATAACGCCTACAAAGCCCACTCACTGCCGGCTTTTGGCAAATCAGATCATGTCGCCATCTTTCTCACGCCGGAATACAAACAAAGGATCGCTCGCGAACCGCCGGTGGAGAGGGAAGTGACGCGTTGGTCCCCCCACTCTGAAGCTATGCTACAGGCGTCTCTTGATGACGTCGACTGGGACATGTTCGGCGAGTTCATCTGGACGTCAGCGAATTCACGGATGTAGCAGTAAGCTTCAAACACGCTAACCGAGCAAGCCACTGAAACGGTAACAATAAGGACATTTACTTATCAGAAACCGTGGGTGGACAGATCAATCCGTGATGCGGTTAACCATCGCACTGCCGCATACAATGCCGGTCTGTTGTCAGGAAACATGAGCGAGTACAAAACATCGTGCTACGCTCTCCGGCGTACGAGCCGCTAAGCGCCGGTACAGTGAGAAAATTGAGTCACATTTCCAGCTCAATGACTCTCGGCGCATGTGGCAGGGACTGAAGACCATCTGTTCCTCTGGAAATAAATCCTCCGCAGAGGTGAGAGCAGATCCGCTGCTGGCGAAGAGCTAAACACCTTCGGTCGCTTTGACTGCAATGGCGGCGCAAATCTGCCGATCAGCTCATCAGGAAGCAGCAGACAGAGCAGCAATGTTTGTGCTATCACCTTTTCAGAGGCGGCGTTCGGAGGGAACTAAGGAGAGTGAGCGTCAGGAAAGCAGCCGGACTTGATGGGATTACTGGCGGCGTTCTGACAGCTTGCTGGTTTGTTTACTTCCATATTTAATGAGTCCCTTGCTACCTCTGTTGTTCCCACCTCCTTTAAAAAATCTGTCATAATCCCTGTGCCTAAGAACAGTAAACCCTCTTGCCTGAATGACTATCGTCCAGTTGCCCTCACATCGACGGTCATGAAGGTTTTTGAAAGACTTTTAAAGAAACACATTTGCTCCTCCATCCCTGCTACCTTGGACCCTCTTCAGTTTGCCTATCGGCCAAATAGATCTACTGACGATGCCATCTCCCAGGTACTGCACTCCTCCCTCACTCACATCGACAGCAAAAATGGCAACTATGTCAGGCTGCTATTCATAGACTACAGCTCAACTTTCAACACTATAGTCCCCACCAAGCTGACTGTTAAACTCTCAGACCTTGGCCTAAACACTTCACTTTGTGACTGGATTCAAGATTTCCTCACCGCCAGACCACAAGTGGTGAAAGTCGGCCAGTTCACCTCCAACTCCATCACCCTGAACATAGGAGCCCCACAGGGCTGTGTCCTGAGCCCCCTGCTATACTCTCTATACACCCACGACTGCGTGTCCTCTCACAGCTCCACCTCTATTGTCAAATTTGCGGATGATACTGTGGTTCTGGGCCTCATCAACAACGATGGCGAGGCCGCATACTTGGATGAGGTGGAGAGACTTACATCATGGTGCCAGGACAACTGTCTCTCTCTGAGCGTGAGAACGTGAGCAAAACTAAGGAGCTGATCGTGGACTTCAGGAAGAGACAGCAGCAGCCTACACTCCTCTTATGATCAGTGGGACCCCTGTGGAGAGGGTGAGTAGCTTCAAGTACCTCGGTGTAAACATCTCCGAGGACCTGACTTGGACTACACACATTCAAACACAGGTTAAGAAAGCCAGGCAAAGACTGTACCATCTGCGACAGCTGAGGAAATTCAGGGTCTCACCAGCTATCCTGAAAACTTTCTATTCAGGGCCATAGAAAGTGTTCTGACTCAGTGCATCTCAGTGTGGTATAATAATGCCACAAACCAGGACTGCAAAGCCCTACAGAGAGTCGTGCGCTTAGCTGAGCGCATCTCAGGGTCTGCTCTCCCCTCTCTGCAGCACATCTACCTCAAACGCTGCAGAAGCAGAGCTGCTAAAATCCTCAAAGATTCTACTCACCCCGGTAACCACCTTTTCTGTTTACTGCCATCTGGCAGGCGCTTCAGGAGCATGATGGCAAAGACTGAAAGACTGAGGAAGAGCTTCTTCCCTCAGGCCATCAGGCTCCTAAACACAAACTCTGTTTCATAAACACTCACAAGACCCATTGTTAACTGTAAATATCATCACATTCTCATCATTGCTGCTCTATGTACAATACCATGAACAACCCGTCTGCACATCCCTCTTATTCACATTACTATTTATTAAGTCCCAGTTCACTGTTTTTTCTTTTTTTGTACATCTTATTGTTTTTTGCACATCTTGTTGTTTTTTTGCACATCTTATTGTCTTTTGCACATCTTATTGTTTTTTGCACATCTTATTGTTTTGCACTTTTTTTATTTCATTGCACATTTTACTCTTATTTCTCCTTTTCTTACCATATGTATGCCCTTGTGTTATGTTACTTTATATAATTTGTATTCTTATTATTTTGCACTATCCACTGAGCGGACCTGATTCGATTACATTTCACTTCTAATTATACCCTGTATAACTATTATGTGACAAATAAAGAAACCTTGAACCTTGAACCTACGCTGCTATTTGTAAGTGCTACTGCTTCTGTTAGCTTTTAATATACGGTTTTATCCTGATTAAAGCTTTAATACTGCACAGCAACCACACGCGTGTCCATTTATAATGCTTCTCATTGCTGTGTGAAAATAAGTGTATAATTGGAACCGTTTGTTGGAGCTGATCTGACGATCTGAATGAGAGAGAGAGAGAGATGCAGAGCAGGGCGACACAAGTAACAGTATTAAGAACCGCTGCTTTAATGATTTTGAAACTTGTGAATACATTAGAATCGTTAGAAGACAGAATCGCGATTCAAATGAATAGATTTTTACGTGCATCCCTAGTTTTCTCGTCCTCTTCTCTAAAGCAGCGCAGCATGGCCTCGCCCTCTTCTTTACATGTTTCTGGGGGCAGGGTTTATCTGGGTTTGTGACATCAGACCCGGGAAGTAACTCGTTGTAGTCCCTTACCAGTCGTTTTTGCAGGCATTAAACTTCCAGAATTTTAAAAGACGATATCTCCGTTTGCATTGAACTTTCAGCGCCGCAACTCTGCAGATATTGTTTATGCTCAAACAGCAACATTACACACTAACTAATGTTAAAAAAGTGAAATCGCAATCAACCACCCCTTTAATCTATGGAAAATCATTTTGTTGTTTGATGAGAACTAAGATAACATACAGCAGGCCACCTAAGAGCATCCATACTGTGAGTTTGCCTCCATGCATCACATTGAGATCTGACAATTATTCCTATAAGTGTGACCCCTGACTTTGATATCTTCTGGCATGGGGTATGACATGTTTGGTGCCATGCTTAGCTTTATCTTATGTTGGCAGCTCATACGACTCAGCTATAATTAATCCAGTGCTAAATGCTAACCTAATTACACATGGAATCAATGACCTTTCTTCCAGCAGGATATACTTCAGGAAACTGCTAAAAGTCATTAAGGGCCACTTGTAATTTTAGCAGTACATTTAGCATAAATTATTTGAAGAACAGAGGACCATAATTTTATGATTTAGAAAGCTTCATATTTTAGGTTGACCTGCCAGACATGAAGTGAAGGACAATTTGGTAATGGATGTTACATGACAGTACTGGTATCATCTTAATCAGTCGGTTATCATGTTTAATTCAGAGTATTGTAATATCCACACATGCTTTTTTACTTAAGCTAGATAAGACTGATGGACATGGATCATGGAGGACCAGCCACAAAGAGTTGACAGTCATAGTTATTGTGAAATCAAAATGTGTATTAATTGTCACTGTTTAAGGACAAAAAAAAGTCCATATAATAATGTTAAACAATGCATCATATTTCTCTGGACTTCCTGTTTCAGCTTTGTTAGTCTTTCACCATGCAGCAGCAAACCAGCCTTTTAGAGTGAAGAAGTGTATAATGTCATTTCTGTCTACAGAGGAACTGCATTATAGGAACTAGAGACAAATAGAGGAAGAATAAACAATTCTACTTCATGCTTGAACACAAAGTTGATTTTTGGGTTCAGGATGACCCTTAAATGTCATTGAGTTGTGTGAGGGTGGGTGTATTTTACATTTGTGATGTGTTGAATGTCCAGATGCTCACAGCAGGGATAACCTCCACCTCCTGCAGACTGTGGCCATTTGGTTTCACACAGAAACACTCACATTGACACACGAGCCTTCATTAACAACTTACAGTGCCACTGGCAAACAGATTCCATTTCTCCATTTAGACTCCTGTAGCGTTACCCTGACTGTGACAGACAAAATCTAGGGAACAGAAGAACCCTCAGCGGTAGGTACACTTTCCTTGTAGCTTAACTTTATACTTACATTTTACTTACACTTTATGACTTTATACTTACTGTTGCGTAAATATTTTTTAAAGTAGACACTTTAATTATGAATAAACAAATAAATAAATAATACAACATGACAACTACAATATTCCATATTGTACCATACAATATATGGCTGCATTCATATTACTATATTCATCCTTTCCTCCTTATATAGCCAAAAAACACATTTTGGCAATTTCTTTGTATATGACTATAAATGGCTTGAAATACTGTATAGTTTAGCTAACTCATGCAAATCACATTTCAATGCCTGAAAAAAAAATCATAGTAAAAATGTATTCACCCACATTTTTTATATGACCAGGATTTAGTGGGACCAAGAGAAAGCTATGTCTTTTGGTTTGTTCAAAGTCATACCTTCTTTATTAACCACTTCTCATTTGAATCATGGTGTTGATAGCCAAGCTCTTTATAAGCATTAACACACACACACACACACACACACACACACAATCTGTTGCACCTTTGCACAACTATCTACTGCTCAACCTATCTGCTGTTAATTTATAATCTGTTGCACCTTCACATTATGACTATGTATAGACTACATAATTATAGATAGTGTACATAATGTAGATGTGCACATACGGTGTATAATGTGTAGTTGATAATAAAGTATGTCTTTATAGTACACTATGTGTACTGAGTATATGTATGTGTTTTTTGCACATTGTCTTCTGTACAGTCTGTAAATATGTACTGTCCATATGTAAATTGTTGTTTTTTTGCACTGTCTGGAGCACGCTCGTAAGAATTTCACTCACCAAGGCACTTGTGCTGTGGTGATGTGACAATAAAAGTGATTTGATTTGATTTGATTTATCAGTGTTCTCTCTGATTTGCCAGCATAGTGTTTGTATTCATCATGCCCTGGGTTTACTGTTCAATAAACCTGCTATGTGAATCTTGGGCTCATTGCTTTTTATGTCAACTTAAGGGCAGAAGACACCCTATCTTAGATTTGTCATTTGCCTGAGTGTTATTTATTTATCTGACTATTAATTTATCTGACTTATTTTGTGTGACAGCAAAGACTGGTGACAGTGCCAAGGGTTTTATACCACCCTTTCTTCATACAAACTTCTTACATTTACTGTGTTGTAAATGTAAGAATTTACATTTTAAAGAATTTACCACTCTTTAGCTCTTTCCCCTCCCCACTCGCAGACACACAAACGTTCTTTAATTAGTTTGGAGAGTGCTCTGTGGCGTTATGGTTGAATGAAGGTGCTGTCACATAGACTCTGTTTTGTACTACTGCAGACGCACATACACAAACATTCCCATTGAACTCAGCACAGTATAGTTGATTGTATTGGGACAGCCAGCAGGCACTTTTTTATTACCTTGTGTGTGTATGTGTGTGTAGTGCACAAGTCAGTATTCCCTCTTCAATTATTTTCTTTGCTTGTATTTAGTATGAACAGAGACCTGCTACCGTACTACCACTTCCTGCATCTACAATTTTAAAAAAATTGCTCTAATGGGTTTTTCTAATGTATGCAATGCAATGAACTGGCCAGAAATTTTCTTCTTGATTTATTAAGACTGGTTAAAAGTAACATTTTGTTTGTCTATTATAGCTGTTGACAGTTCAAAGTTAAAGTTTACTTAACATAAATGATCGATAAATATAACATGTTTTTTTTTAATCAATGAAGTCGTTATTAAATTTATGAATAACTACACTTGCCCTAACTACACTAAGAATTTGCATGAAAAAAGTTAATGAGGACCATGAACTGTTTGAGTATCAAAACTATTACAATTATTGTGTTTTCTCAACAATTACAGCATGTGTTGCACAGTTGAGGTGCTCTTTAGAGAATGTATGTTTGTGTGCTACATATAGCTGTGGTGTGTTCTCTGGTCTTTACATTTATTGACTCTTAAAGTGAAACTTCTCTCCACTACTACCTATTCCAAAAACCTAGAGAACTGCCAATCTATAGGAAGCATTTGAAGGCATCACAGGCACAGGCTGTGCCCTGTTAACCTTACTGTGGTGCAATTTTAACAGCACTACATAAAAATGTAGGTTTTTACAAATTCACAGCCATAAGACAGAAAGATAGGCTATCCTTTTTTAGTATAAGACTGAGTTTGTACTTTATTTGTATAGACTGAGTTTGTTTGTCTATTGCAGCTGTTGAATAATAACTTAGTGTGACTTTTGTCAAATCATTTAATTCTAGATGTTACTTCTCATCAAAGCTTGATAAATATGAAATATCTATCAGTAAACAGAACAATCATTATTTCCTTAACATTTTTTTTCAAAGCATAACCTAGTTCCCTACTTAGCACATACTAACCTGATCTCCTAATCCTTACTGTGACCTAGAAAGAGATAAACATATATGTTTTTACAAATTCATAGCCATTAGAAAGTTTAAGAGACATGTTTAGGAAGTGTTTCCGCTTTTTGCCTGACCTGACCTAGTGCATATCTGATTCCTTTTTTCTTTCCTGTGACTATACAGTCAGCATGACTGTACAGTAGCTGCTTTTGTGCTGAGGGCATTTTTCCGCAAGCAACTGATTTCTGCAAGCTTTTCCATAGTTCTTAAGTCTTCCGTGTTATAAAACTGGAGTGGAAAGCTTGTCAATCATCTACCACACACGGTGGTCAAGCTAAGGATACAATTATTTTTGAACAAAGCAGCTTGTACTGAACTATATTTATAGAACTCATTCATTGTAATTAAATGTAATATTACTTATTTTTGGTTTAAGAATGCTGAGAATGCAGAGGTACTAGGAACAGCTGAGACTTTATCTGTTCTTTTGTGTAGCCTTTTCTTTTGTGAAGAATATTCGTTCATGGGGTAAATCCGCTGGAATTCAAATTGACTTGCACTCGCAAACTGCAGGGGGTCTGCATGTGCAGGCAGGAGGGAGTCTTCCCAATCAAAAGGCGTAGACCAATCTGATGACCTCAGCAATTTGCAATGACAGTTTTCTGGCTGGAATATGCTGGAGTGAAGCTGTATTGGCACAGTCCTGAAAAGGATTTTATATGGTTATTAGATGTTTTTTATCAATATATTTCAAGCATGACAAATGGATTGGGTTATAAACTTAAATCTTTGGTTTGACTGCCATTTTACAAAGGTTTGTTTGGTCTTAAATAAACTGTTCATTTCTCTGTGTGCATGTTTGCATTTCTTTTTTAGCATACGTATTATTAAGATATATGAATGACCTCCTCTGATAATCATTACCTATTCTGGGGGAAGGGCTTTGTTTATATATTCTGTCCCCAGTTGTGTTCATTATATGCATGCAAATCCATTATCCAAACACCTTCAGTTCTGTAGGCTTATCTGCTGTGAAAAACTATTGCCACTCTACCTAAATACAATTAGTTTAGCAGGTTATTCCATCACATCTTCTGTTTCTATTCTTTTCTTTCATCTGTTTTTTTAGAGAGTTCCCTTTTTATCTCTTTTTTAGAGTCTGAATCTTTTTATACTGAGACAGTATTTAAATGCTGTAGCATTGTTTGAAGCATATACGTCTCTTACAGAGAAGCTTTCTGTTTGTAAACACGACAGATCCGTGTGACAACTGACATCTCAAACTTTCTTAGCAATTTACAATTATAATTTATAAGAAACATACATTTTCAAAAATAAACATAACTCCTTCACATTTTCGGTTTGGGTGTGTCCAGTTTACATTGTAGAAAAAAGGTCAAAGTATCATCAAGTTATATTCACCACATGCTTTATTTTACTCAGAAACTGAAAATGCCATTATAAAACCCCATAGGAAATATTGAAGGAACCAGTGGCAAATAAGTCTTCTGTGTTGTGGCATCATACACCACTCTATTGTGTGCGAGTAGTTACAATGCGCAATGCTGTAAAAAAATGTGTGAAAATAAATATGATGCAACATGAGCGGATCTGCTGAATTTGATGCAATCCACATTTTTTTTCATTTTATTTTCACTTTATTCAGCTATAATAGATTTTAAATAATTGTACAGCATGTGGCATTTTTGCCCCAAAACCCGAATTAATTTTTAAGTGGTGCTTATTGCAGAGCCAAATTACCTAGTCTAGGTCCACCTCTGTGGACCTGATGGGTGGAGCTTGGCCTAGTTATGTTTAGAGATAGGGTTATGGTTGGGTGTGTTTTGACCTACAAGCTCCACTATTACATCTAGAGAGGGTGAGCTGAATGTCAAGCTTGGCTCTGCAGCAAACACCTTCTCATTGAATTTCTGACCCGTGGCCAGGGGAAGGCTAAGCCTTATGCAGCCTTACACACACTCTGCCTAGGCAGTGTACTTATTTGAACTTTTATTTCACAGAGGGCTGTAATATATCTCGAGCTCACACATTAACTCAAACACTGATTAAAAATGCGAAAGGCATTCTAAAGTCGTTTGAAGGCTTTTATTCAGTCTGTCCATGAGAATTATACTCTGGACTGCATGAATATAATCACTGATAGCCTTTACAATGAAAGGGGCACAAACCTTCAACAAACTGCTTTTAAACAAATAGCCTGCAGCCATTGGTTGACCTGTGGACAAATTCTTTCTGAGGGAGCCCATGAGAAACATACCCCCCATCCGATTTTTGTTCCTCCAAATACCAGGAGAAACATGATACCGCCAGATACCAGGAAGAATAAGAGCGGTAAATGCACTAGTGTTTCTGTTTTGAACTTCCCTCAAGAGATTTGGCTAAAAGATATGGATTTGGTTTTGTGTCGTTTGGGGTCGCTTGTATTAATGTGACATGAACTGAGAAACTGGAGACAGGTGTGGATGAAGAACATTTACCCGAGCTAATGCAAAACAGACAGTAAGAAAACTTGATATGTGGAGACATACATGGAGTATGAGAATAAAACAGGTCAGAAGACAAAAACCAACAATACATGTGTTTCAGGAAAAAGAAGAACGGGGGGGATTACTTAGTCAGCACATGGCTCAGTTGGTCTAGTATGGAGCAGCAGGTGTATGTTATTTTATTAAGCTGGGCTTAGTTTGTGAACAAATGTCTTCAGGGATTATGCTGCTGGGGTCTCATAGTCACAGGCTTTAGAAGTCACGGGTCATTTGTTAGAATGATCAGGGTGAGAGGTAGGCTAACAGGAGAGCTCACTGAAATAAATTAGCATTTTATGCTCTTGCCCATCTAATTAGTTTTCACAATTAGATTTCAGAGTTGCACTCTGAGAGATAGTTGCAGATGTAAGAGGACTTTTTGAGAGAAGACATGTTTCCAAGTCTGCAATAGTGCAACCACAAATCCAGTTTCACAATGAATCATATGTGCAAACAAACCGTACAAACTGGTCTTATACGGAAGGAAGTGAGATTGTGAGGTTTGGTACTTTTGCGTGTGACGTTGCAATTAATATCAACTCCTCCAACTTCCCCGTTTGTGCCATTTCTGGTGATAGAAATCGTTTTTTTGTATACAAAAAAAGTCTTTTTTCTTATTTCACCTGGAATTGAAAATGTTTAACTTGAATGCAATTTATGCAATGTTTCAAAGTCCTCTAGCCCCTCAGCTTTCAAACTAACGCACTTCTTGTTGTCGCTGATTACTATTTGCCAAACACAACTTTATTGCACATATAATTAGAGAGTTATTGAACGCGGAAATGTGTGAATGTTGTGAATGTGCGAATATAAAACCAACTTTACCCCGGTCGACTAAGGTGTACCTGAATATGCAAATAATTTAAATAGGAGCCAGCGTACAGCTTTTTCAGCTCCACCCACAGGACCTCCTCTGAAGCCGGTTGCCTGACAACAGCCATAGAGATTGAGAAGGGGAGAGTAGGAGTGGCTGGAAACCAGCAAGTTGCAACTGCATTCAGAGCTTCTGTGAGTGTGTGGAGGGAGGGTGTGTGGTCATGCAAGCCTGAATCTTGCAGTGTGTTTGCACAAGTTTCAGAAACTGTTAGATTCATTCAAGAAGTAAGCATATGGAAACAGTCAGCATAAGGATTATCTCTCTTTTCCTTGGATGTGGATTACAGTAGTTAAGGACTTTTGAACAGAAGCTTACCAGTGGATGAGGCCTCACCTGTTTGGATTTGAGTTGGATGACTACAGTGGATAGTAGAAGTGGACTGTGAGGAGTGGAAGAGGTCATGGTCACTCGGCTGTGAGAGACAGGGTAAGAGGAGCTCTTTGTATTGTGTTTGACAGAAGGAGGAAAGGACTTAAGGAATTGATGTCAAAGGTTTCATGTTTATGTTGCTCACTCGTGGATTACCTTTAACATTACTTGTTACCGTTTAATTTTTGTTACTACTTACACTCGGTTTCATTTATATCCCCCCAAGTCTGACATTCTTTACTACCACTAATATGCTAGACTATGCCTGCGTCCTAATGTGCACAATAACCATCCTAAATTCTAGGTGATATTAGTAATTTGCAATACTATTTATTTATGGAAGTTAGGGTGGATAGTATGGACATTGGGACGCAGGGTATGGCTTTTTTGTTCTCTGTCGTACCTGTCCCTCTCTCATTGTTAAACTGTCTGATTGCCTTGCAGTCAGTTGATAATGAGATTAATTGTTAATTGAGGGCAGCTGGCAACGTGTGTGCATAAACCTAAAAGTAATTTATAGTAGCAGCAGACATGATCAATATGTAGGTCAAAGTATGTATCGCAGCTGTTTCTGATCTTGACACTGTATTGTCTTTTTCGCTAAACAAAAAATGTCCTATAAAAAGGAATTATTACTTGATATGTGGAAGGTCTCATGAGAGTGATTGACATTAAAGTGCCATTAAAACATGGTAGAAGCTAGACTTTTATGAAGTTTTGTTAGAATATACCTACTGTAATCTCAAAATCTGGATCTAACCAATGTAGGTCTTAATGATATAATAATCGTGTTCCTGGAGCACGTAGAACGCACCTCATCAGGTAACTAGACCAGCCAAGATAGGTCATTTAAAATGTATTCTAGGTGAGCGTTTCAGATATGATTTGAATGTCACTGAATATGGATGTCAGTTGCTTCAATATCTGGTCTGTAACCGAAACATTCAAACACAGAATTTCCATAGAATTGTAATTTTCTAGTTTGTCACAAATTAAATACGCTGTTAAAACTGCTGCTGATAGTAGACTTTGGAGAAAGATCACCATTACACAGATTTTGGTAATTTTTTCTTCATATTTCAAAGTGAAATAGTTAATGGAAATATGTAAATGTATTTTAGACCGTGTGGCAGCCCTGCTGTCCCTATCTATCATTTTGCTGACATTTGTTATATCACCTGTCCCTCACCCTTGCAAACAGTCTTACTTTTTCTTTCTCTCTGCTGTCTCCGTTAGTTTGAGTCTGCTAAATATAGACACAACAGGACCAGGGCATACTTGAATTTAATTGCCCACTTGACTTTCCACACACTTAATGTATTGTGTAAAATATTCATACACCAACCTGCATAGAAATCTCTGAAAATATGTCATAATTGATATATAGACCACTAATCAATTGTGACTTTTGTTTATTAGAAAAAAAAGGAATTTAATATTTAGAACTACAACATTTATTCCATTTGTATAGCATTCAGCATCAGACGTGCTTCGAGAAATTATAGCTTTTTTTTTTACTTTGACAACTGTGTAAGAAGTGTGCTTGAAATCCCCTTAAGTGTTTTCTGTATCTCTTTGAGAAGAAATCTCTCACACAAAAAAAAACCTCTGAGTTACCACTTTAGCACAGTCCAGGTTTCGATTCACTTTACAAGCTGCACAGCGGAGTCTAAACAAATGCCAGCTGTATGTTTAAAAATAATATTCGGCATAGCAACCAGGCACAATCTACACTACATATATACAGATACATATAGCAGTACACAGAAATAGTATATATATATATATATACATATACATACATACATACATACATACATACAGGTGCATCTCAAATTAGAATGTCGTGGAAAAATTAATTTATTTCAGTAATTCAACTCAAATTGTGAAACTCGTGTATTAAATTCAATGCACACAGACTGAAGTAGTTTAAGTCTTTGGTTCTTTTAATTGTGATGATTTTTGCTCACATTTAACAAAAACCCACCAATTCATCTCAACAAATTGGAATACTTCATAAGACCAATAAAAAAAAAAAATTGTGAATTGTTGGCCTTCTAAAAAGTATGTTCATTTACTGTACTCAATACTTGGTAGGGGCTCCTTTTGCTTTAATTACGGCCTCAATTCGGCATGGCATGGAGGTGATCAGTTTGTGGCACTTCTGAGGTGGAATGGAAGCCCAGGTTTCTTTGATAGTGGCCTTCAGCTCATCTGCATTTTTTGGTCTCTTGTTTCTCATTTTCCTCTTGACAATACCCCATAGATTCTCTATGGGGTTCAGATTCTGGTGAGTTTGCTGGCCAGTCAAGCACACCAACACCATGGTCATTTAACCAACTTTTGGTGCTTTTGGCAGTGTGGGCATGTGCCAAATCCTGCTGGATAATGAAATCAGCATCTTTAAAAAGCTGGTCAGCAGAAGGAAGCATGAAGTGCTCCAAAATGTCTTGGTAAACGGGTGCAGTGACGTTGGATGACATTGCACCACAAATCATCACAGACTGTGGAAACTTAACACTGGACTTCAAGCAACTTGGGCTATGAGCTTCTCCACCCATCCTCCAGACTCTATGACTAGTGATCGACCGATATTGATTTTTTATAACCGATACCGATTATTTGTACGTTTATGTACCCGATAACCGATATGCAGAACCGATATTTATTTACTGTTATAAAGTAAATAAATAACAGAGTGAAGTAAGTCCATTCTTCGCTTTTGTTTTTTCCTCCTTTCAGTCATCTTAACAACAACAAACAACGGTTGAAAATGAACATTTTCATGTAAAATGTTATCTTCAAATTACAACAATATAAACATTTTATTTATAAAAAGCATCATCAGCAACACTGATATTAACAATAAGCAAAAGAATGTCTAATGTTTTCAAATGGCGAAAATAAAGGACATGCGTCATATCAACTTCCTTTTAAACTACAGTTTTAGTAGGTTTATAAGCTGTTTAATAGGCTAACGAGTGAATAATAATTCACTGGATAATGTTAATTCAATTAATAACATTTTCTGGAATATTGAAATAAGCTATAACAAACAAAACATCATATTTTATTGCATTTCTTAACTGAAATGTTTTATCAGAATTATTAAAATGTTTTTGTCATTCTAGATTATGAAAACTGCTGACAGAGTGGTTTATCTATGCATTTACACAGAACTATACTCAAACTGCGATCGCTTGTGGAGATAATAAATAATTAATTTCATTAATAGAGATGTATTTATTGAGATGTTTATTGGCGAAATAATGGTTCTATAGTTAATATAATTTAGCGTGTTTCAAACAAGCGAATCTTGTATAAAGTTACATGCGGTGGTCGTGCTGGAGCTTCTCCTGAGTGAACAGTGCCCACTGCTCCAAGTGTGTGTGAAATACAAAGAACACATTTCACTGCTGGTTATACTTTGTATGATTGTGTATGTGACTAATTAAAAATAAATAAATAAATAAATAAAATATCGGTTATCGTTTTTGTTCAAAATGGATATCAGATTATGGTAAAATGCTTAAATATCGGGAAAAATATCGGTAAACCGATATATCGGTCGATCTCTATCTAGGACCTTTGTTTCCAAATGAAATACAAAACTTTCTCTAATCTGAAAAGAGGACTTTGGACCACTGAGCAACAGTCCTGTTCTTATTCTCCTTAGCCCAGGTAAGACGCCTCTGAAGACCACTGTAGCCAAATGCCTTGACACGTCTGTGTGTGGTGGCTCTTGATGCCTTGACCCCAGCCTCAGTCCATTCCTTGTGAAGTTTACCCAAATTCTTGAATCGATTTTGCTTGACAATCCTCATAAGGCTGCGGTTCTCTCAGTTGGTTGTGCATCTTTTTCCTTCCACTCAACTTTCTGTTAACATGCTTGGATACAGCACTCTGTGAACAGCCAGTTTCTTTGGCAATGAATGTTTGTGGCTTACCCTCCTTGTGAAGGGTGTCAATGATTGTCTTCTGGGCAACTGTCAGATCAGCGGTCTTCCCTATGATTGTGTAGCCTAGTGAACCAAACTGAGAGACCATTTTGAAGGCTCAGGAAACCTTTGCAGGTGTTTTGAGTTGATTAGATGATTGGCATGTCACCATATTCTAATTTGTTGAGAAAGTGAATTGGTGGGTTTTTGTTAAATGTGAGACAAAATCATCACAATTAAAAGAACCCAAAGACAAACTACTTCAGTCACGAGTTTCATAATTTGAGTTGAACTACTGAAATTAACTTTTCCACGATATTCTAATTTATTGAGATGCACCTGTGTGTGTGTGTGTGTGTGTGTCTGTGTGTGTATATTATTTATTTTTTCTGATGCATGAAATGCACTGTTTAAATCTGAGAATTATGCATTTGGGAAGTAAACCTTGTCTTGGCAGGGAGTTTTTGCTATTGACAAAACCATAGGTTGGGCACAGTGTTTTTTTATTTCTTTTTTGGATTGCAAAAATTGCAGTTCATCTCAGGATGGTGAGTCATTGGTTCCTGTGCATCAGCTCAGCAATGACGAATCTTTTTGTTTTTTCCTGGGTGTGTGTGGGAGTGAAACCGTTGTCTCAGCTGAGTGATAAATACGAATTAGTATGATACATTATACCGTAATCATCATTATAAAAGTGGAAAATACACTCATCACTTCTGTTATAAAAGTGTGCTGATTCCAAATTTGAGTGTTTAATAAAATACCGTGAGATTGGTCAAGATGTAGTAGTAATAATAATAATAATAATAATGTATATGCGGCAATAGACACTACCACATTTTACATGGCAGTAAATTCTAACACATGATCTCAGCTTGCCTGTTAACACACCCAGTTGTGCCAATGTGCAAATGCCTCTTGGGAATCCTCTCTCTGTCTCCTAAAATGATTTCACATTTAGCTGAGCAGGCCCTGAATCAGTGGTCTGAATACTCTCATTAGTACATACCATCTCACTATTTTCCCCCTTTTCTAATCACAATCTCTGATCAGTTTCGCTTAAATGCTGCAAAAATGCTTTCTTACCTAGAATTTTTGTCTTGTTTCCAGCCAAAATATCGAAACATTCTTAAATTAAGAAATATTTTCTAGACAAGTAAAAACTATTGACTTTGCAGAAAAAAACAAGCAAAATAATCTTATTTTAAACAGAAAACAATTATTAACCGTTATTTTGCCTAACCCATTGGCAGATTATTTTACTTGTTTCAAGCAAAAACTCACTTAATTTTGACTATTTTTATGAAAACAAGACAATAATTTTTACTTGTCTAGAAAATATTTCTTAATTTAAGAATTTGTATATATTTTACCTGGAACAAAGACAAAACATTTAAGAATTTTTTTTTTCAGTGAACCTATAAAAAAATATAATAACTGTTTATATAAAAAGACTTTGACTTTGCCCAGTGTAATAGATATTTTAATCCTAGATAATAAATTAATTGTATCAGAATTATCTTCAAGATGCAGTGCAGCTAGTTTAGCTGTGACATCGTGCTACCTCCCATAGGTCGCTTAGTATTGTCCAAAGAGTTTCTGGGCTTACAGCTGATAAATAAGAGCATTCCATAGAAATCCCTCAGCATAGTAACCGCTCATCATGTGACAAAAACACCTGAGCCTGCTTTTGGCCTAATAGAACAGTCAGGTTTTGTACAGAGTGCAGATTCTGTTGTGATTCTTAAAAAAAAAAAATAAAGAACAAAACAAAGTTACTTGTAAAGTACGGTTGTGGCGAGGGGGGCGTGGTTCAGCGAAGTCTGCAGCGGGAGAAAGACTCAGGAGACAGCGGTAAGTAAGTGGGTCAAGTGCAAAATGAGGAACACCTGTGTCTGATTGCAGTAATTGGCGTGGAGAGACCCAATAAAGCCACTGTGGAGTGGGAACTCGAGGAGAGAGACGGAATGAAGACTCGGGCGCACGGTCTGTGAGCGGGAGACAGCCGAAACGAATGCTGAGAGTGATCGCGGAGACAACCGAGAGAGTTGATGTTTTTAGAGCGCTCAGAGTGCGCAGCTGTTTAAGTTTATCTGAATAAATTTCACCCGAGTCTTCCCAAGCCAACCCTGTCCGCTTCCTTCCTTCCACTACGAACTTTGTTACACTGGTTGCCGAAACCCGGGAAGGAAGCCGGAACGCCGCTGCCATCATGTCCTCACCAACGGGATCGCCGTTTGCGGAGGTTATCCAATCGCTCGCGGGACTCCACCAGGAACACCACAAGGCGCTGATGGACATGAGGGCAGACCAGGAGAGAAGATTTTGTGCCCTCGTCCAGAATCAGCGGGAGGACCGCGAGCTGCTCCGGAGCTGGATGGACCGGGAGGTTCGGGCCGGGGAGAGTTCAACAACCCCGGCCCCGCCCACCCACATGCCGGTACAGAAGATGGGGCCGCAGGATGACCCGGAGGCGTTCATCGATCTCTTTGAGAAGACCGCGGCGGCATGTGGGTGGCCCCAAACGGACTGGCCAGTGCGCCTCATCCCACTGCTAACCGGGGAGGCGCAGCTGGCGGCGCAGCAGTTGCCAGTCCAGAACCTCCTGGTCTATGAAGACCTGAAACGGGCCATCCTCCAGCGGGTCGGCCGGAGCCCCGAGCAGCACCGCCAGCGCTTCCGGTCGCTGGAGCTGGGGGAGAACGGCCGGCCCTTCGTGATGGCTCACCAGCTCCGGGACGCCTGCCGCAGATGGCTGTTGGCCGGAGAAGGCGGCGTCGATGACATCATCGACCAGGTGGTGCTGGAGCAATTTATTGCGCGGCTCCCGAAGAGGACCGCGCAGTGGGTCCAGTGCCACCGCCCGGCGTCGCTGGACCTGGCCATCCAACTCGCAGAGGACCAGATGGTGGCGTGCCATGGGGTTGGCGAACCCCTACCGTCCGTCTCTCTCTTTCTCCCCTCCCCTTCTGTCTCGCCCCCTGTCTTTCTCCCCAGGTCCCGTGCTGGCGTGGTTCCCCGAGCCCAGCCCCGATGGAGGGGAGGGCCGGCCCCGGAGTCGACGGCCGCAAGAGCCCACAGCAGGGAGGCAGGGTCGGCTGGCCCGAGCCACGCTGCTGGTCCCGTTTCCTCAGTCTCTCCACGTCAATTCCTTGTCCCTCTTCCCGCCACTGGGGTGGCGGGGAAGCCTGGGCCGGCCTGTTGGCGTTGCGGGGACCCGGGCCATTTTATCGATCGGTGTCCGGTGATGGAGGTGGGGACCCTGGTCCGGGTTCCGGACGCCCCGCAGGCCGCCCGATCAGGCTGGCGGGTACCAGATACCTGTGAGTATGAGGGGGTACTGTTGGGCTTTGGTGGATTCGGGCTGTAACCAAACCTCGATCCATCAAAGCCTAGTTCAGCCTGAGGCATTGGATATGAGCTGCATGGTTCGGGTAAGGTGTGTGCACGGGGACGTGGCGGAATACCCAGTAGTGCGTTTAGCCATCCAATTTCGGGGACAAAAGCATAATGTGGAGGTGGCGTTAACCCCACCTCCGGCATCCGCTGATTTTGGGAACCAATTGGCCTCGTTTAAAATTTTATTGGGAGTTTTGTGCGGATGCCTCCTGGGGAAAAGAGACGCCAGGGAGGGAGGCGGCGGTGCGCTGGGAGGCTGAGCCTGGGCTCGCTGAGGCGGCTCGGGGATCGGAACGCGATCGAGGTCAATCCTCACGGGCGTGATGATTTCCCCCTGGAGCAGTCTCAGGACGAGACCCTGAGAAATGCGTTCGCACAGGTCTGTTCCATTGACGGCCGGCCTCTCCAGACCGCACGGGCCCCTTCCTATCCATATTTTGCGATTTTAAAAGATAGGTTGTATCGAGTGACCCAGGACGCTCAATCAAAGCAAGATACAACCCAGTTGTTGGTACCCAAAAGCCGTCGGGAAATGCTTTTCCAGGCGGCTCATTGCAATCCTATGGCCGGGCACCTGGGGCAGGCGACAACACTAAACCGTTTAATGGCCCGCTTCTTTTGGCCGGGCATCCACGAGAATGTACGCCGGTGGTGTGCGGCTTGTCGTGAATGTCAGCTAGTGAATCCCCCGGCCTCCCCAAAAGCGCCTTTGCGCCCCCTTCCGCTAATGCAGGTCCCCTTCGAGCGAATTGGTATGGACCTCATCGGGCCATTAGAGCGAAATCGGCACGAGGGCATCGATTTGCATTAGTTCTGGTGGATTATGCAACCCGATACCCGGAGGCAGTAGCGCTCCGCAACATTTCCGCAAAAAGTGTGGCGGAGGCTCTGTTCAGTATGATCTCCCGGGTGGGGATCCCGAAAGAGATTCTCACCGATCAGGCACGCGCGTTTATGTCACGAACCATTCGCGAACTTTATGAATTATTGGGAATTAAATCGATTCGCACCAGCGTCTATCACCCACAAACGACGGCCTGGTGGAACGGTTTAATCGTGCGTTGAAAACCATGATTCAAAGTTCGCTCACGAAGACGCCAAAATTGGGACAAATGGCTGGAACCCCTTTTGTTCGCTGTCGCGAGGTCCCGCAAGCCTCCACGGGGTTTTCCCTTCGAGCTCCTGTACGGCCGCCAGCCCCGCTGGGTTTTGGACGTCCTGAGGGAGACTTGGGAGGAGGGACCTTCGAGAGTAAAATGAAATTCAGCATGTGCTGGACCTGAGAACAAAACTCCACACATTGGGGCAGCTCTCCATGGAGAATTTGTTACAGGCCCAGGACAAGCAAAGCCGGCTATACAATCGGGGCCAGATTACGCAATTTCACGCCGGAGATAAAGTACTTGTGTTACTCCCTACCTCTAGCTCCAAATTACTCGCCAAGTGGCAAGGACCGTTTGAGGTCACACGGCAGGTAGGGGATCTCAATTATGAGGTGGTTTGAACGGATCGGAGCGGGCACGTCAGATTTATCACCTCAACCTCCTTAAAAATGGAACGAGGTCGAGCCGGTGATGCTGGCGACGGTAGTAAATAACGAGGAAGATCTCGGGCCAGAGGCGAGCCTTAAAGTTCCATCACTCACTCTGGCCCCGGGGATCACCTCACCCTCCCAGCTCACCGATGTAGCCCGGTTGCAGAGAGAATTTGCGGACGTGTTCTCGCCCGGCCCGGTCGAACCAACCTTATTCAACACCATATTGAGACCGAGCCGGGCGTGGTAGTGCGCAGCCGGCCGTATCGCATCGGAGCACAAGAAAAAGGTGGTCCAGTCAGAATTAGAGGCGATGCTAGAGATGGGAGTAATAGAAGAGTCCCGCAGTGACTGGGCGAGCCCGATCGTTTTGGTGCCGAAACAGGACGGCTCGGTCCGATTCTGCGTGGATTATCGCAAGGTGAATGCGGTGTCGAAATTCGGCGCCTATCCAATGCCGGGTTGACGAGTTGCTTGATCGGCTGGGTACCGCTCGTTTTTATTCGACACTGGACTTAACGAAAGGATATTGGCAGATCCCCTTATCACCGTTATCCAAAGAAAAGTCAGCCTTCACAACGCCGTTTGGATTGCACCAATTTGTCACGCTTCCGTTTGGGTTGTTCGGGGCGCCCGCTACCTTTCAGCGCCTCATGGACAAAATCCTCCGACCGCACACCGCATCGCCGCTGCCTACCTGGATGACATCATCATCTACAGTCAGGACTGGCAGCGGCACATGGTGCACCTGCGGAGGTGCTGAGAGCTGAGGGAGCGGGACTAACGGCCAACCCAAAGAAGTGTGCGATTGGGCGGGTGGAGGTGCGTTATCTGGGTTTCCACTTGGGTCACGGACAGGTGCGTCCCCAAATTGATAAGGACGGCAGCTATTGCGGCCTGCCGAGACCTAAGACCAAAAGGAGGTGAGGCAGTTCCTGGGGCTGGCGGGGTATTACAGGAGGTTTGTTCCTGACTATTCGGAGCTCACCAGCCCGCTGACTGACCTCACTAAAAAGGAGGTCCCAGATACGGTCCCGTGGACGGAGCGGTGCCAGCAGGTTTTCACCCAGGTAAAGGCTGCTCTGTGTGGCGGGCCGCTATTACACTCTCCTGACTTTTCTCTCCCCTTCTTGCTGCAGACGGACGCTGCCGGACCGGGGCTGGGAGCTGTCCTGACCCAGGAGATAGGGGTGAGGCGCCCGGTGCTGTACATCAGTCGGAAGCTCTCTAAGAGAGACGATGTACAGCACCATTGAGAAGTGTTTGGCAATCCGTGGGCGGTCCTCACCCTCCGCTATTATCTCCTGGGACGGAATTCACCCTCTGTTCGGACCACGCCCCTTGCAGTGGCTCCACCGCATGAAGGATACCAACGCGGATCACCCGCGTTGGTATCTGGCATTACAGCCCTTCAAATTCAAGGTGATCCACAGGCCGGGACGGATGACTGTAGCCGACTTCCTCTCCAGGAATGGGGGGGGGGGAGCTGCAGGCCGGAGGGCTTCCCGGCCTGAGTCGGGCGGTGGGGGTATGTGGCGAGGGGGGCGTGGTTCAGCGAAGTCTGCAGCGGGAGAAAGACTCAGGAGACAGCGGTAAGTAAGTGGGTCAAGTGCAAAATGAGGAACACCTGTGTCTGATTGCAGTAATTGGCGTGGAGAGACCCAATAAAGCCACTGTGGAGTGGGAACTCGAGGAGAGAGACGGAGTGAAGACTCGGGCGCACGGTCTGTGAGCGGGAGACAGCCGAAACGAATGCTGAGAGTGATCGCGGAGACAACCGAGAGAGTTGATGTTTTTAGAGCGCTCAGAGTGCGCAGCTGTTTAAGTTTATCTGAATAAATTTCACCCGAGTCTTCCCAAGCCAACCCTGTCCGCTTCCTTCCTTCCACTACGAACTTTGTTACAACGGTTATTATCAGTTTGCTTTGGCAGGATCAAAAAGTAATGCATTCAGTTTCTACCATGATTACATTTTACTCCAGTTAATATTTGTAGGCTAATTTTAAATTTCTGTATTGGGACATACCTTAATTCTTTGGATACAATTTCTGCTCAGGAAAGACACAGATTAAGTTACAATGGAACCTGCCATTAAACAATCCATTATAAAGCGTATTATTTGTTATATTATAATTTATTGCACTAAAGCAATTATAAACATATTAACGAAACAGTAGAAATGTAATATATTAGGGATGCAGCAATTAACCGGTTTTACTAATAACCGCTCAAAACGTCCCGGTTAATTAATCTTAAAGGCTCCGCTAAACCGAGTGTTTCTGTTGCATGGAACGGAACTGTTGCTGCGTGCGCAAAACAAAACAAAGTTACACTAGCGGTGGTGCATCAGCTTAAAATTACGTGCTTATCAGAGACATGGAGGCTACTACACAAACTAGATTAACTATGACAGAGGAACCAAACAGTGATCCTTTATTTCCACCAGAGAATGTCTGAAGTTGATAGTGTGGGACCATTTTGGGTACACCAAGAATGACTAGGGCGTCAAATAAATGATTTTAATGCACGACGTGAAGGCAAGGAACACCTGACGCGAAGTTCGTTAGCTCTAGCATTCTTCCCGCTTCAGACAGAGATGAAATAGTGCAGAGAGAGAGAGAGGTGACCGTTGCGTGTGAATTAGCCTACCTGCATCTGCGCGTCACTACAAACAATGAATATTTGAGTTTAGTGATTTAAACAGTCATTTTACTAGTGATCGACCGATATTGACTTTTTATAACCGATATCGATTATTTATAGTTTATTTAACGATATTCAGAACCGATATTTATTTACTGTTTTAAAGTAAATAAATAACAGAGTGAAGTAGGCTTGCCGCGTTAGACGTGACGACGGTTATACTGGTGTTAAGCCGCAACACTGTTACATCACTTGCTCACCATGGCACCGTCCCCCACCTTCGTTTAGATTGTTTTTATAGTAATAAAAATAAATTCGTTCAGATAGAGGACACTAAAATTAAAACTGAACGCGGCTGCTAAATGCAACGCACCGAACGAACGAGAGTCTTGCATCACAGCAGTCTAGGTCTGCATTGCCAGCTGTCCCGACCAGATTTATTACTCCGCGGGATTTATTACTCCGCTGTCCTTGAAGGACGTGCAATTCTCTTTACTTTTTTTTGTATTATGCTTATCCTATCATTTTAAATGACAGACTGTGTCGAATTTATTTATTTTTTCTCTGCTGCACTTTTCACTGTGTTAACAGCAAGATGTTAAATGAATTTAGTGTTTTGACAAGACTAATAAAATAGCTATTAGGCTAAACCTACATTTTTTTCCTATTGTGTTGTAGGCTGAATGTTAGCATAAACGAATTATATCCTGACAAAACAAATTATAATAGGGATTACAATTTTTGTATAACTTTTTTCCTCTCTGTGAAACTTTATTCCGTGTTGGCAGCAAAATGTTATTGACATTTATCAGTCAATACATTCAAGACTCTTGACAAGACGAATAAAATAAATACACTTTTGTGCAGACTAAACTTGTATTTGTTAGCCTATCTCTCTTTCTTTCAGCAGAAATGTGAACAAACAGAATATATAGCGGGAGCGGGTGTGTGCGGAATACAACCTAAAATAGTCCCGCGCAGACCTCTACATCACAGATCAGATTTAATTTATCACGTGAAGAGAGATGACTGACAAGAAAAGTGAGGTGAAACGGACAAGACGATGCGGAAGAGTTTCGAAACCAAATGTAAAAGAGCCCGTTTTAAGCCTGTTGACTTCTGAGTCTGACATTAATCTAAGTCAAGGGAGAAAACTCACCGAGATCTACCAAGTGAAAAGTAAATAAATGATAAAATACACATTAAATAAATAATTAAAAAGGCTTGTTGTGATGTATCTTTATGTTGCATTAATTTAATAATGATAAATAAAATAGTATTTTATTATTATTCACTATTCACGTCGCTGTATTTAACTATATACTGAGCTGTATTCAAGCAGAAATATGATGTTATGATCGAGAGCGCACATACACGGTTCGTTTGCGCATCATTTATAACGGACATAACGCGCGCCTAATGCACAATCATATAAACACAGAATATGTAGAGGTGAATACGATCTATTACCCCTGATCTAAGTGATAATGTTTTAAAAAAAAAAACATTTGTTTCTCATTTATTTGGTTCCACAGTATTTGCTGTTTTTTATTTTAAACACTGCTTGGCCTTGGTGCTGCTGATATTAAAGTCAAAGTAAACGGCGGCACTTACAGGCTTATTTAAAACCTAAGGAAAAGAGGGAAAACTCAAACAAAATATCAACTTCATTTTAAACTACAGTTTTAGGTTTATAAGCTGTTTAACAGACTAAAGAGTGAATAATAATAATTCACTGGATAATGTTAATTCACTGAATAATATTCTCTGAAATATTGAAACAAGCTATAACAAACAAAACATCGTATTTTATTGCATTTCTCAACTGGCATGTTTTATCAGAATTATTCAAATGTTTTTGTCATTCTAGATTATGAAATAACTGCTGACAGCGCGGTTTATCTATGCATTTACACAGAACTATACTCAAACTGCGATCGCTTGTGGAGAAAATAAATAATTAATTTCGATAGAGATGTATTTATTTTAGTGGTGGGCCGTTATCGGCGTTAACGTGCTGCGTTAACGTGAGACTCTTATCGGCGATAAAAAAAATATCGCCGTTAATCTATTCTCAAAGTTGGGTTGGGAGCTGGGTCTATACTACGCAAGCTATGATGACTTTCACCCTGATATTTTAGCGCGGATGTATACCTAGCCGAATTGCACTGTAGGGGGCGAGAACGAGTCTTCGAACTAGAGGCTCGCAGTCCGTGATGGACAGATTGTTAACGGCTGGTCTGTGTGGTAATACAATCGGGCAGGACATCCAAACGCTCACCTATCATTCATCAACCTCAAATATGGCTTTTCATCTGAAAGATGTATGTAGTAGCAACTTTACATGGCCGCTCAATATGATGTTAACCTAGAGAAATGTGCGCTATTGAAGTGTTTGTGTGGAAGCGCTCCGGTGGCTCAGTGCGCTCACTTGCTCTTAAAATCTCCGTCATTCTTGGTCATACAGATAAAAGTAGCCTAATACATCTTTCGAATCTGTAAAGACTCTACGTTTATTTGTGTGCACTCAGAATAACAACGAAACGTTGCGCTTTTAAGCAAACAGGATGCGCTTTAGGTCTCATGTGAACTTGAGCAAGAAACTTCGAAACTCGAATATATCTAAAAATACAGTACATAGAAAAATATATCTATAGAGAGTGAAATGTCTAAAAAAAATAGAAGACGTGTGTGTTAGCATGGATGATTTACATGAAATTTAATCTGTGCAACACTGTGCATAATAAGATGGCTTTCAGTTCAATATAATAACAAAACGACATTTTGGGTTTTATTCAACTAATAAGGTGGGCACGCTGTGATCTGTACTATATTTTTACTGTAATTGACAGTTATCGGCAAAAAAAAAAAAAAAAAAAAACACGGGAGTGGGAGGGAATGGGAGTCATTCTTCCGGGAGTGGAACGGGATTTTCCCCAGTTTTTTCGTGGGATTGGGACGGGAAGAGATTAAAGTTTGTGATGCATTTTGGAAACAGGAGATGAGCCCCTGGTTTAATGCGCCACCTGGCTTGAGAAACCCGTTCTCAAAGACTTACTTTTAGTCATTATTTGGGTAGCACACATATTCTGAATGCCTTCGGCAGAATTCAAATGAGCCATTTTAATCTAGATTAATCTAGATTAATTCCAAGATTAATCTAGATTAATCTAGATTAAAAAAATTAATCTATGCCCACCTCTAATTTATTTAGATGTTTATTGGCGAAATAATGGTTCTATAGTAAATGTTAATATAATTCAGCGTGTTTCAAACAAGTTAATCTTGTATAAAGTTACATGCGGTGGTCGTGCTGGAGCATTTCCTGAGTGAACACTGCTCCAGGTGTGTGTGTACTTGGATGGGTCAAATGTAGGTCAAAATTTCACTGCTGGTTATACTCTGTATAATTATTTATGTATATAAAAAAAATAATAAAAAAAAATTCAAAACCGATATTTTTTTTTCCCAAAACCGATAATGGTAAAATGCTTAAATATCGGGAAAAATATCGGTAAACCGATATATCGGTCGATCTCTACATTTTACCCCCTCTTTGCTGTTTAATATAATGTAGAGATCCAGTATCTAAGCTATTTTATTAATGAAAGTCGACTTTAAATGCAGACCTTGAGCCAAAAATGTATCTCCAAACACCAGTGACTTGTACATTCATTGCATAGACAAAAGTACTGGGACACCCCCTTCTTTAGAAGAGAAAAAGGCATTTCCAAACTGTGGCAACAAAGAAATTAATGTACTTAAAAATTGTATTTCCACCTCTGTTGCAACAGATTTGAAGTGGATGAAATGACTGTACCCATATGTACCAATATGTCATTGGTGTTTGGTGATGAATTTTTGGCTCAAGGTCTGCATTTAAAGTCACACCAGAGGTGTTCAGCTGGGATTAGGACTTTGATTTCTGCAGACCAGTTAAGTTCTTCCACACTGACTGAATCATAATTTCTCTTTGATCCTTGCCTTATACCAGCAGTTCTCAATTCCAGTCCTCGCGCCCCCCACTCTGCATATTTCGTATGTTACTCTTATCGCTTCAGATATTTGTCCTATTCGAACGTAAGTGCCCTGCGAAGTGGACATCACAGGATATTCCGCCATGATTACAGTTCGAAGCGAATGTATATATTCCATTCAAAGTGCATTGAACTGTGCAAGACGTGAATTAAAATTGTATATATTTACAGAGGTATATGATGTCACACTCGTCCGTGCGTGAAGACATTGCGTAGTGCAAATCCATGAATGAATGTTCCGAAATAAAGTAAACTTCAGCGGATTTCCTGCTCAGGAGTAGGGAGCAATGGACCCTGTGTAGGGAGCATGTCAATCGGAACACACAGTTCATGCATAGAGCGCACTTCTAACAAGCTGATTATCTGAATCAGGTGTGTTAACAAAGAGAGACATGCAAAATATGCAGAGCGCGCGAGGACTGGAATTGAGAACCTCTGCCTTATACACAGAGGCACTGTCATGTTAGAATAGAAAAGGGTCCTGTTCAAACTGTTGCTATAAAATTAGAAGCACACAATTCCATAGAATATCATTATATGCTTAAACATTAAGATTTGTTCTCATGGAAATGACTAAAGTAGTCAAACCTTTCATTAGAAGGGGTGACCCAATACTTTGGCAATATAGTGTATCAGATAAAAATCTTCATGGAAAACTTTCATTAGACCGAGACCTTTGCTTAAATAAAAGCTAGTGTGGTTTTGAGTTAGCCTAAAATTTAATTCCAGCTACAGTAATGCAAAAAAAATTGTTATTAGAATTGTACTTTGAAGCATACAATTAACAAAGTTTAGTCAAATTAAAATTTCAGCAGCCATATCACCCTGCTGCCCAAGACTGGTTGCCCACTGAAGCTAAGCAGGGTTGAGCCTGGTCAGTACCTGGATGGGAGACCTCCTGGGAAAACTAGGTTGCTGTTGGAAGAGGTGTTAGTGAGGCCGTGCAGTCTATGTGGGTCCTAACACCCCATTGTAGTGACGGGGACACTAAGCACTGTGCTTCAGATGAGACGTTAAACAGAGGTCCTGACTCTCTATGGTCATTAAAAATCCAGTGTAACTCCTGCATCCTGGCCAAATTTCCCCATTGGCCTCTGACCATCATAGCCTCCTAATCATCCCCATACACTGATTGGCTTCATCACTCGGTCTCCTCTCCACCAGTAAGCCGGTGTGTGGTGGGCGTTCTGGTGCAATATTGCTGCCGTCGCATCATCCAGGTGGATGCTGCACACTGGTTGTGGTTGAGGAGATTCCCACTTTGTATGTAAAGCTCTTTGAGTACCCAGAAAAGCGCTATATAAATGTAACTAATTATTATTTATTATTATTATTATAATAATAAATGTAAAGGTGTATTAACTAACGTCTTTGATAATTGAGTTATCTCATGTCCAATCAAGCCAGGGAAGTTATTATAATGGTAACTTTTAAGAGCATTTTTTAACAATGATTTGTTATTTAACTCATATTTGAAAACCTCATAGTTCTTGAGATAACATCTTGATTTAGTCTGGTGGTTAATCTGTGACAACATCTTCAAGTAGACCCAGTCTCCTATACACACTTTTGCGTGTGTATCTTTACAGACTAAAAGATTAAGAAAAATGATATAAAAATCCAAGGTAAAATCATCTGTTTACTGTGTAAACTAATGAACTTAACCAATAGTTTGAAGAGTGTATGGACTATATGGGCATATTTAACTTGCTTTTGATTCAAGTTAGTAAAGAGGCCTGATGAGGATTGCTATGAATTCTCTAGGCAGTTAGCAGTTAAATGGAGCTTATGATGATAAGCTGTTAATAAGATGGAAATGAGAACAGGGCCCATGGGCTCTTTGGTTCAAGGTCAGACATCACATTCCAAAAAGGATCTAATGTACACTATTGGTTCTGTAGTTGTCTGTAGCTGCACCCATTCTGCCCTGGGGAAGGATCATGTTTTTATCATTTCTCCTTGGTGATATTGCATGAGTTTACCTTTCTAGCTTCTGTTGTTGCAGTTCATGTACCTGACTAAACCAGTTTGTTGTTTTGGGAGCAGTCTTTCACCCTGGATGAAACAGAAACTTCTCTAAGAATGATGTAAGAGGAGTTTTGTCATTGCTAAGCTTACTTGGTCTTACTTAATTCTAGTATTCTGTTTGAATTTGATGTTTTTTTCCTTTTCACTTCTGGTTTTGAGTCATTTAATAAGCGGTGCGCACCTCTTGTTTTCTGTCTAAATTATATCATGCTTGCTAACTGTACATGTAACTGTACATGTCCCTTTTAGTTTTGCCGACTGTATTCATGAAAAGCTGCCCACAGTGGCCTCGAATCTGTTTACTGAAACCCATTAGAGTATTATATAGTGGCTGGTGGGTGGTATGTTTGTGATTTCTTAATGCATCTGTCTAAGTGGACTGGTGGAAGACTCACACGTCTTTGACTAGACAATAAGTCATTGCTACTTCACAGTTTCTCAATACTTAACATTGTGTTTGTGCTGAAAATAGTTTTAGATATTGTTCTCAATGACAGCTTGGGAAAATCATGAGATGAGAACATAAAAGATGTTTAACCATAAAAGTATATTTCCTCATGCTAGAGGAGTACACATTGTCAATCTATGTCATAATAAACACAATTGTTAATTGTGTACAGTCATGTCTGGTCTCTGAGGTTCACAAAGAACGTGTTTTCAGACAGCATGCCTTTTCAGTTTCATGTATGGCATATTGTTTGTCTGAGACAAGGGATTACATAATGCCTGCAACTGACGAGTGTTTTCAACATCTGAAAAATACACTTTTTTTCTTTCTGAATGTTAACATTATTTTGGAGACCATTATGTAATAATATTCTAAAGGGGCACTGCACTGTGCTATTTCAATTTGTGTGTTTCACACATGCATAATAAAGCATTCAGTGTGTGCATATACTGATCACTCTCTAGATTTACTATGGACGTTTGCATCGTTTATGTAAGAGCTTCCTGCAGGGCTTTGAATGTCATGTTTCAAGTTGCGGCGAGTTGTGTGCATTTATAATCGGGTGGTCAAACATACAGTAGGTACACATACTCATACCCTGCTGTTATGAGATAGTCGAGGATCGTATTGTGGAGGAGATCTATTCACAAATACAAGGGCACATACATTTTGTGACCTGTTTTGATTTTGTCCTGTGACACAAAATTTGAGAAAAGTGTGTTTGTTTTGTGTGTGAGAGAGAACAAACGTTTTTGTGTTTGTGTGTGCTTACTGCTTCACTGTTCAAGCAGCCTGATCACACACTGGCATTTTGTATCCCTGCCCCCTCATGTTCAGCACAACAGAATACTAAAGAGCTCTTTTTTTCTTTCTCACACACACACACACACACACACACGCACACCCACCTGCTTTGTGCTCAACTTACAAAAGTGACTGTTAGTTGTAGAGCCAGTTTAGTAAACCAGAGAAGCAGTGTGTTATTGATTAAGAATTGGCAAGAGATTCCAATTGGGCAGTTCTGTCCATTCTTCTGCAAAGGAGGAACATTGGTGCCTGCCCCATTTTAGCCATGTTTGTTTTTGTTGTAGGTCTGTCATGTTAAAGATTCCTTCATTTCCTTCTGTGTTTTCCATGCTAAGACATATTACAAGCAGTTTACTTCCTTCTGACTCTTCTATTTTCTTTATTCGTTATTCAGTTTCAGGCTGATACAACTTTCCTGATAACACAATGAATAAAAAGCCTCATTAAAAGAATGACATTGTAGAAAGAAACCCACAAAGTATGGCATATTAATTTTTTATAAAAATGCTACAAAAATGTTACAACAATATAAAATGTATTTACATGAGACCCTGACTTATTAAAGGGGTCATATGAGGCTATTTCAGTAATATCAGGAAGGAGATTGGCACATCTTCCTGTAATACAGAGGTCACACAGATTCGACAGCAATCTCAAAAAGAAGTGACTATGTCTGTTTTAAAAAATTGATAGCAAAATTTTGGAAGAAATAGTACAGCATCTTAAATCGTCAACCTGCTATCTTGACACACTTCCCACATCTTTTTTCAAAAGTGTGCTTAACTGTTTGGAAGCAGATCTCTTAGAAGTGGTGAACACCTCACTTCTTTCTGGGACTTTTCCAAACTCCTGAAAACTGCAGTTGTTAAGCCCTTCTGAAAAAGCGCAATCTTGATAACACTGTGTTGAGCAACTATAGACCAATATCAAATCTTCCTTTCATAGGAAAGATTATTGAAAAGGTAGTTTTTAATCAGCTGAACAACTACTTAAACTCAAATGGATACCTGGATAATTTTCAATCTGGTTTCCGCGTGCATCACAGCACAGAGACAGCACTCATTAAGATAATAAATGATATTCGCTTTAATTCTGATTCTGGCAAAATATCAGTGCTGGTACTACTAGATCTTAGTGCTGCTTTGACACTGTCGACCATAACATACTTCTAGAGAGACTGGAAAACTGGGTCGGGCTTTCTGGGATGGCACTCAAATGGTTCAGGTCATACTTAGAAGGAGAGGTTATTATGTGAGTATAGGAGAGCATAAGTCTAAGTGGACGTCCATGACATGTGGAGTAGGGGTCGACCGATATGTGTTTTCAGGGCCGATACCGATTATTACAGATCAAGTAGACCGATAACCGATATTTTGAACCGATATCGTGTCTGGTGTAAAATGAAAATGAATGCCAAAATTAATAATAACAAGAGCTCTGACAAAAAACGTTCTTTAAATGCTTTTAAACATGTCTTTAATTCTGAAAACTGTTAATAACAACAACATTAAATAAACAGTAATATTAATAATAACATAAGTAGGCTACAGAGATCACCCAGAAGCATTCTGTAAACATTTTGTAAAACTTAAAGTAAACGTATTTAAGGACATTGTGTGATTATTCTCAACAAAAGTTGTAATAATTGTTGTAGTTGTATTACGATACAGTAATATATTCGCTAAACCGAACTTATATTTTGACAGGTTGCCATGAGGACCTTTTAAGTTTCTGTAGCCTATGTATATATGATATGACGATCGTTTACTCAAATGAAACGGTCAAATGCTCATGAAGTGACTCTCCGAGCAGTTCTGGGGATGTTGTTCATGTATTTATGTCCTCATTTAGTGAGACGGCAGATGCTGAAAACACTGCGAGAATCACACGCTCTTCAGTATGTATCTGTGCAGTAAATGAAACCGCACGTCCTGTGTCATTCATTAACAGAGATGCAGAACATGCAGGATTCATATTTAAATAGTGTTTTGCGGCAATATTTATAGATACTAGTCCATAGCGCGAGCCGATTTAAGTGTACTGACCTGCTTTTGATTAATTCATCCAAACTTCGACAAATTCCATGACATTCCGCGTTATACGGTAAATTCCATTATATGACTGCATTCCGTGATTCCGCCGCATTTTCGCATCGCGACATCATAGGTTATATTGAGGTGTTTTGCAACTTCAGCAACGCCTGCTGCTGCCTTACCTTTGAGAGACAACTGATGCGTGATCACTGACGCAGCTCCAGTTAGCAAGTGCTTTCGGTGTGAGACTGCCTTCAGTTTTCCGCGTTGATTGGTCGGACTCGTGACTCATATCAGATGAGCGGTGGAGATTGCTCTAGGCCAGAGTGTTGAGCTCAGACAGGCTGCATCGAGCCAAATAGTGGCACATTTAAAAATTAAATAATTTCACCTGTATTATTTATTCACCAATAAATAATGTCACCTGTAAATAGTATGTTTGTTTGCATAATAATAATTAAAAAATTGAATAAATAAAAAATTATCGGCAAATCTGTTTTGAAAATGGCCGATATCGATAATCGTAAAATGCTTAATATCGGCGCCGATAATCGACCAGGCCGATAATCGGTCGACCCTACTGTACATTATTGTAGTTTCTCTATGCCCTGCTTCTCTCAAATGCTTCGCTTTAAACAAAGCCCTCCTTCCAACAAATGAAATCTGCTCTGATTGGCCACATTGCATTGTGTTTGGCCGAACACCACAAGCACGTCCGTAACTCCCCTCACCATAATCGCGAGCTTCAGTTTTCAAGTTAGTTTTATCAGTTCAAGCCCGAAAGGGGAACAGAGTCGAGTGACAGACACAGTAATGATGCTCATATGTATTTGCAGTACACAAGCCACGGTTAAGACTATTTCTGACGGGCTGTACACTCCGCTGATGTGACCCTGTTCCCCTCACACACATGACGCGTTGCGCAAAACTCCGCATTTGAACAGTCAATAGCAAATACTTGAACTAATAACAAAACAAACATACAGTCGCTGATTTAGAAGCGCCAGATTGTCATATCAAAGTCGTGGAATAGACCCTCTTTTTTATTGTTATTTTTTTTTAAGCCTTCGTGCATAGTCAGCCTTGTACTCTCCTAGGTTCACAAAACTGTCGTCCATAAAGTGCTTTGCACAAATTCTAACATTTGGGTTGTGCTGTTATGTTGTAAACAAACCTTATCCAATGATTCCTAAATGCATCTACTTTCGGAAGGCCAAATAAAGTGCTTTTGCTTTCGGATAGAAACACACAACGTCTCCTTTTCATGGCTGCATCAACACTACTGCGGTTACTGAAACCACAACTTCTTTCTTTGCATTAACATTTGGGAGGCATTACGCAAATATTTCCACATCGTGATGTAGATGTGGGGGCGTATTTGAATGAGCCATTTTAGGGGGGCGTGGACGAGTCATAACTTTTATAAAGAATATCTCTTTGGGTTTGAAACTTTAGTCTTTGCAACTTTAGGGATCTCATCTATGCACAAACAGCTTGTAACACTCCAAAGAGAAAGGAAAACTTAAAATCGCATCATATGACCCCTTTAACCACATGACTGTATCAAGGTCAATATGTTTCTGAAACGCAATGATATTTGTAAATACATCATTTGGGATAACCTTGAATAATAATTTTTGAATATAATGATTATGATTTTTACTTGATGGTTATACCTCATGCCGTTTTAGTTACATTTATATGGTATAATAAACAGTGTAAACATTTTTCAAAAGAGTATAAAAACCAATATGAATACAAAGAATGTTTACATATTTAATATTATTAAAAAATATTTGTATTTTCTTTTTGTCCCTAAATTGTTTTCAGTCACTAATATTACTAACATGGGTGAACTGTTGATATTCATATTCACAGCTTGTGAGGCACCAAAATATGGCTGTGATTATCATAGATAAATGCAGCTGTCACTCCCAGAGATTTTATCCGTGTCAGATATCCATGCGTTCATATTTTCATAATTGTTTCTATTCTTATGTAACACAGATTGGGTGTTGTGTAAATGTTCTAAAAGTTGAATGTCTTTTGCGTTTGACAGTACAGTGAGGACAAGTCGAGATACTAGTTATCATGTCCATCCTGGAGTGCCCAGAGAGTCCACTGCTTGAGGAGGGTGAGGAAGGCAAAGGGGTGGAGAGCGAGTCGGACAGGGACAGTGCAGTAGGCAGCGCTCTGTCGTCAGAGATATCGGATGGAGGGAGAACTGGAGAAAAAGAGGAAGGGATTGGGCTTGGCCTCCCAGGAGAAAAGTGAGTGCTTTTATCATGTTTTCTTGAGTACATAAGGCTGAATTTATGGATTCAAATTATTTCGAATGCATTGAATTAGGTGAAAAAACTAAGTCAAAATAAATGTTTATTTAATTTCCATTTCCTCTCTCATTCCTCAAGGTGTGGTCAGATGTATAATCGCTCTGAGATTTCTGATAATTCTACACGTTCATCTGCCTCATTAAATGAAGAGCAGTTTGAGGACTATGGAGAAGGAGAAGATGGAGACTTCAATCCTAGCAGCCCCTGTCCAGATGATGAGATCCGCATTAATGGATGTTCAGATCTGGGATCCTCTGTTTCCTCCAGGTGTGTGTTTGTCTGTGTGTGTATTCCTAATGTTTTTATTATTATTTATTTATTTTATAATATTAATAATAATTATTATAATTTTTATATTTAACCACAACAGTACTGTCTCTCCTTCTGACTGCCCCAAAGTCTATTTTCAGGGATTTACCTTAAAATGAAAGGATGAAATCCAGATATCTGCCTTCATTACACAATATTTATTTCAGCATGTATATATATTAGTGACTATTAGTGGATGGACTGACTGTGGGGAAACTTTTTCACTCACAAGGGATACTGCGTTATGATTATTTTTAGTGCTGAGATCACTATACAAAATACTATCCAAATGGCTGGATTTGCAATGTCAGAAATATGTATATGTGTGCGTGTGTGTGTGTGTGTGTTTATAATTTTTTTTTAAGCACAGAATAGAAAACTTTTGTGCATTTATTTTAAAATAATGAATTTTACTTGTTCTAAATATGCTTACCTGTCCCCCCCAAACAACTACCTCCTTCTATAGCTTAATTTAATATAGTAAAACATTTTTTAGCCCTACTGTCTGCTTAGCCCAGGGCTGTCCAAACTAGGGCTGTGACGATAACCGCATTACCGCTTCACCGCGGTAATGAGATGCGACCAGCATGTGTTGTGGTCATCACCGCCATCACCGCACTGTTTTTCGGGACCCGACCAAATTTCTTGCAACGCGGAATAAAACACGGTAACGGTCGGTAACTCTGGTGTAATTTGAACGAGAGGGCGGTTCTAACAATATCCCGTTCCCAACATCCTTTCAGAACAGCATATCTGTGTGTTTTACTCCCTCTTACGCTCACGCGCTGCGCACGCACCAGTGCTTCTGCGTCATGTGTTTTATTGCGCACAGTGCGCAGCATGTGCATAACGGCACCCTGACAGAACTGGCGATCTGCATGTGCATATAGGCGAACAAGGCAGTCGCCTCGGCAGCAACACGGTCAGGGGCAAAGGGACAGATATTGTAGTTTATCTTTTGGGCATTCGTTATCACTGCTTAGTTATTCTACATCTAAATTAACTTTGCTTCATAGTAATGCTGCTCCCGCGCCGCCCCCCAACTGAGCATCATCAATAGGCTACTCTTCATGCAAAACATTATAATGTTCATTCATAAATGTCATCAAATCGAATAAAACTATCCAGACATGAATTTCTTTTGCTGTCTGGTGAGTTTTAAAGCCAGACACGCGCTTCTGAAAGGTAAGATTATAAGTTAGCCTAATGTATGTGTGTGAGAGAGAAAGCGCAGGGGAGATAACACAAGTGTAATATTATCTATTAAAGGCTTACGTACACCCAAAACCGTGTTTTGTTGTGTTTTAGCCATGGAATACTAAATATTTAGCGTTTATCATATGCAGTGTTTAATTGGTGTAATAAAGCGGGGTGACCGATCCGGCATCAGAGGATGGAGAGGTAAGAGATCATTCGCGTGATTACCAGCTTGCATTAGTTGCTTTTATTGTGTGCATATACTCTAAAAATCACGGTTATTTTATTAAAAAAAGAGGTTTTGTGTAACCATCACTATAGTAAGGATCATCTTTATTGCTTTTGTTGGGGCTATTTCTCGAGTTAAGAAATTAGTTCTGTCTAGTTTTTTTCATAATAAAACAGTACGACTATTTAAATATTTTATGCAACTCAAACCAAGTCTTAAATGAGCCGTTTATTTTTAGGACTATAGGTTTTATTTTGTATTGACAGTTTTATTTTAGGCAATAAACAATAATAAATGATCAATTTGTGAAAATAATTTTGTAACATGAATTTAGAAAGATTAAAGTGTCTGTTTAAAGAAAGATAAATCTGGCATAATGTAAACTGAAACTTTGAACAAAACCTATGATGAAAAAGTAAAATAAACAATGACATGTAAATAATGCAACTTAAATTTTTAATCATTAGTTTAATCAGCATTTTTTAATCGCTAGTGGTTAACAAGTGTTAAATTAAAATGTCTTTGGTCCAACTCTGGAAGTGTTACTGTTAATTCTTCTAAACTTACAAAACTTAAAAACTCCTGAAGTGCCATTCTAATATGGTGAAAACTTGATAAACTTAAACTTTTAAATTTTTAGTAAAAATAAACAGCAAAACTTACAAAACACATCTTAATTTTTTCAAATTTATTTGAGGAATCCGCTGGAATGATCGGGCTGACAGGTGGTCCGGTTTCGTTGATTAAGCCCTGTAACGCACATGACTTTGTTAATAAACAAATTATCAGTTTCTAACATGCCTAGAGCCCGTTTATGACACAGAATAAGGATGAAGCTTTGCATGAAAATGGCAGAAGTTTGATGAACAAGTCTGGAGACACAGCGAAGAAACCCCATGACCTACACGGGAAGTCTGATTTCTCAGGGAAGTTAAATTGTTTGGTTTCAAAAAAAGATTTAATTTTGCAATGTAATGACGGTTTTGTTCATATTTTACATATAAATTTAAGATGTCTTTTTTTTCTTTTTCTTCCCAGGAGTGAGACAGCAAAGGTTAAACAAATGTAGTATTTTGACAAGCTGAACAACTAGCAAACTTTTTACATTTTTGACAAACTTCTTTATTCTTTCTCTTGACAACGTAAAATTAATAGACAATATCTGAAAGGCAGATAAAATAAATAGCCTACAATAAAATACATTTTATTTGTTAGCAGACTACATTTTTATTTGTTTCAGTAGAGGAGGAAAGAGATTCTCATTGTGAAGATATTAGGGAGGGCATTCGGTCAATAGAAGCCTTTTTATGTTGCACTTAAAAAGGTTATTATTGGAAGAAAAAAGCACCTTTATTATATGTAGCCTATTAGTCACTATTAAAATTACATCCTAATTTGCTGTTAAATCCGCAGATAACAACAGTTGCACAAGTAATACAACGCGTATATCACACAAACACAAAAACAGTGAATTTGGAGAGAGACATTTAGCGAACAACATTATAACAAACTGAAACATGTTGAGCTCATGTTTAGCACGCAGTATTTATGGTTGCATAAGCTATTTGTACATATGTATTTAGACATGGGTTGACAAAGACTTTCCATATAATTCCTATTAAACTCAGAAGATATATATAAAAAAAAGTTATAGAGATTAATATTATTTTGTTATTATTGTTAATTTAATTAGCTTGTTTTAAGAATAAAGACGACGACGACTTTATTATTATTCATTTCCATGTTCATTTACAAGCTGCATGCGTTCTTGATCCAGTCATTCAGGGCTCTGCTCATTCTTCCCACTGGTCTCAACTTTATCTTTTTAATACAACATTATGATAAAAGTTAATCAGCATGCATTGATTAATATAGCTATATGGTAACGAAAGTGTTCAACATTCAACCCGTTCTTTTTCATCAGTATTATTTATGTCACCTTCTCTGGTTTAAGAAGCAGTCTTTTACTTTAGTTTGAAAACCAAATCCGCCATTGCTCAGTCTGCTGCGTGCACCTTCATGCTCGTGCTGATGCAGTGAGTATAGGCTCTACCCACAAAGTGCTCGCTCTGAAAGTACATCTCTTCATGTGATCAGTGAAATCTTACTCCTGCTACAATGTGCTGTGGCTCTGCAGCGCGCAGACGCTTTGGAGCAGCAGACCATGCACTTGCACAAGTGCGACCACGTCAATTTTTTTTTACTTGGGGGGGTCGTGCGATTAACCGCCAAACCGCGATATTTGTTGCTGCATCACCGCGGTAAGGAAAAATCCAATACCGTCACAGCCCTAGTCCAAACGCTGTCTTGGAGGGCAGTGTCCTGCAGAGTTTAGCTCTGCAGGACACTGGCCCTCCAGGACCGAGTTTGGACAGCCCTAGCTTGGCCATTATAGGTCAGGTAGATGTTGATTTGTATTATATATCAAATTAAACAACGTCATCTGCATAAGTGGGGAAACATGAAGTTTCCGATAGCACGTGAAGGTGGCAGAGAAGTGCTCTCGCTCATGGAGTGCATGGTTTTGTTAATTTTGTGGTTTATTATTTTGAGTTGTTTGGGACACTGTAACAAACGGCCCTCTCACAATATATTGCTTAGCAGGTCTATTGTTCAAGCAATCAGGCTGCACGTATCAGAAGTTCCGTGCTCCGGCGCGGTTAGCGCTCACACTACATGTGTGCCGTGCCCGAGTCCAACTGAACCGCACTCTGGCCCACCTCTTACAACCAAGCCAGGGCATGCTAAACGAACCACGCAGAGCGCGGCACGGAGCGATCATCAGACGCGCTCTGGCATGGTTCAAACCACTCAGTGTGGGTACACCTTTAGAAAAGAATCGCACAACCTAATCGATATTCTATAATTAAATCGAAAATCATGACCCATCCCTACCATAAATGTGTGTGACCTTCTCTCACTCTCTCTCCCCCTCCCTCTCCCTGTTTCCTGCAGTGCTGGTCAGACTCCTCAGAAGATGCGCCATGCTGGTGACCAGATGGATGTGTTTTGCTCTCAGTGTTGTAAGAGGGTCAGTCTGCTCAATGACCTGGAGAACAGGCTGAAAAACCTCAAAACCAACAGGTACTGCATAAACTATAGTTTACATCTGTTATCTGAAAGATAAAGTTATAAAAGACTTTCACCCAGATGGGATTGTCATACACTGGGTGTAAGCTCATCTTCAGGCATTCTTGTTGTTAGAGCTAAACCTTTGAAATAAGAGTTAAGTGAATATTGCCTTGTCTAGTTTCTTTTCAGTAATGTAGAAGGAGTGACCCCTCACATCTGGGAAATAAACTTTTAGTGGCTTGGAAACCACTTTAGAGGCGCTTTGAGAGGATTAGTGTTTGTGGGCGATTCCACAGTTTAGGCCTAACTGCAAGGACAATAGCCTGCAAAATCAATCTTCATGGAGAAAGCCATTGTCCTCAGGTTAACATCCTGAGAAAACCTGGGGTACAGCTGTGTGAAAGGCAGGATAAATCTGGCAATGGTAAACTAGTAAACTTTGATCAAAGTTGAGTTGATGTAAAAATTAACGTATGTAACATGGACGGAAAATCAGTGTAAATTCAAGCAGAAAGTGTACTTAATCTAATTCAGTTTAATACAATTCTGGTTGAATCCCAGTTCATGTTTTGCTTTGGTCCTAATTTGGTATAGTTATGAGTCATGCGTTGTGTATGGGTCACAAAACTGGTAATAGGACTTCCATGCAGGCAGGGTGGCCATCTAATATTATCTGTTCTATAAACTTAAAGGTGCATTTTTGATTCTGGTATGTTCATAAACTGAAAGCCAGCAAAATTACTAACAAATACCACAGGTATATTTTTCAAATTTATTTGCCAAATGTAGAAGCCAAAGGAACTCCTACAAGTGTGCAAAGTTATAAAGTGTGTAACGTGGACGGAAAAAAATTAAACAATCCTGCAAGATTGCCTCTGTAACACAAAATAATACCATTTCATGAAAACTGGCAAAGAATAGAACAAGTTCATAACACATTAAAATAACCTGTCATCATTTACTATCAAATTTAAATAATAAAATAAAGTCCATATATATATGTATGTTTGCAAAGGATATAAGAGTTATGACTAATTATTTTTGAACACTTAAAATTTATAATGTGTTTAATTATATGCTCTGAACACCACAGCAAACTTAATTTACAGAATAGCTGTTTCATTTCTTGAATACACTTCTTAAAATTAAGAATCTGAAATATGAATGATGACTGTTAGTCTGTTTCATGTAAAAGCTCATTCAGTGTTTCAAACTGAGGAAAACGTGTAAAGCTTGTAAACATTAGGGATGGGCATTTTAAGCAAAAGTAATATTCGATAATCCCTGGGTATTATTCGATACTATTCAAAATCGCACCCTCCAGCATGCACCGCCTGCACACACACACGCACTCACACACACACACACACACAGAGAGAGAGGGGGAGAGAGACCGTCCAGGCTTTCAATCTGTATGATAACAAACTGTTTAATTAATTAGAGAATAGTCTATCTTAACCCAAGAAAATTAATGGTTGTAAAGTATGAGTGCTGAAACATATTAATATAACATAACCGAATGACGGCATTTATTAACCGAACAGTCCGTCGATTATCAACTGCTCATAACGCTAGGACATTTCTTTTTAAAAATGAGCATGAACATTCATATTATTAAAAAGAAAATCTTAAATCTGATTAATGCATCAATGAATATTAAGCGTAAAACATATTGCGCGCTAAACAGAATATCATTCTTAAAACATATTACGCGCTAAAACATATTGTGAACCGCCTGAATGACGGCACTTATTATGTGAACATTAATTTTAACGTCTGTCTTCATAACAATAACCTATTTCATATAAACAAATATATTAAATGAACATGTTCACATGCTCGGGAAGAAGACGGGAGTGCAATCTGTTCACAATTAGTTCGGTGAACTTTGAATTGAAACAAGGGAAGGAATATAGATCCCTGCAGCAGCCTGAGGCTCGCTCTCTCTCTCTCTCTCTCTCTCTCTCTCTCTCTCTCCTCTCTCTCTGTCTGTCTCTCTCTCTCTCTCTCTCTCTCGCTCTCTCTCACTCTAGCTGAGCCATTTAAATAGTTCAGTTTTGGTTTTTAATAACAAATTGGTCATTATTTTGTTTCCTTTCTTTATTAATTTAATTTAGAAATATGATTGGAACATCTTATTTTTGTTAAATTCAAGTTTTAGTTTTTAAATGCCAAGCGGCCAGCTAAGTTTGATCAGTTTATCTTTCTCAAATAAATAACTAAATAAATAACGTCCATAATATTTTAAGAATAAAGTCAAAATTACGATCATAAAATCATGTTACATTGCCTAAAGTTAAAGTTAAAATTACACCTGTATACTCTGCCAAAAAAATTATAATAATAAGTGTGGCATCCAACCTGTCATTCTTCACATTTAACACGAAAAACAGCACAACTATTTAGCATATAAATATAATATATCAACCAGTGGAATATTACGTTATTATTTCAGCAAAAAAACTAATCATTTGAATGCAGGGAGCTCGTCACGGCTTCATTAATGGGAAGCACTCTCGTGCATCGTTCTGTTAACTTTGTGGTTTATTATTTTGAGTTGTTTGGGATGCTGTAACAAACGGCCCTCTCACAATATATTGTTTAACAGGTCTATTGTTCACGCAATCAGGCTGCACGTATCAGAAGTCCGTTTCTGGAAAATTCTGAAATTTATGCGCTATTGCATATTAATATTTGTACTTAATCTGCTGTCTACGTGATTCAACTCCTCCTATACAATTGTATTTTACTAATGAAGAAAAACAGACTGAATGTGTGAAAGACATGACAACATTTATAGGATGCACTGAGGAGGAGCCCAAACAGTGGCCAAGTGATGCTTATGGTCCATGATATTGGTACAGATTCTGTGTAAAACAATTCTTTGTGACTGTATATAATTTGGACATGATGAAGGTACACTTGACAGGCTGTGGGGCTTCATTTTACCACAAAGCTAATGTTTAAACTAGCTTTATTGTGTGCCGTCCGTGCGGAAAATCTGCGTGTGTTCCTTAACATTATAGCCCAGTTCACTGTTGTTTAAAAACCTATGCGATTAACGCCGACAGTTTATTCTAATGGCATAAGTGAGATTGTGTTAACGCACTATTAACATGTTAACTTCGACAGCCTAAGCTATATTCTTACGAACATTGGACAAAAAAAAAAAAACACGGAAAAAAGTCAGCAAAATCATTGACGATGTTGACTTTCATGAACAGCTTGAGTCAAAAATACTCCGAAAACAACGTTCGAAGTTGGACAGATGTGCAGAATCTGTCAAAATGTATACAACCACCATTCATGCATGCTCTTTCACGATGAACACGACGCTGCTTTCGTTCCGAAACCACTAGCAATCATCCGACTTGCACACTCTTTTATCCTTTCTCATCATAATGATCCTATTTAATGTTTACTTAACCAAAGTTTATCACGTTCGTAACATTTTAACGTTCGTAAACTTTTGGACAGAAGCCACAAACTTACCCACATTCGTCCGAAATCCGTGAAATCCTGTTAACTCTTCCTGCCATGCAGAGCATGCGTGACCGAGACAATCTTATTTCTGACATGAGAACCGTTGAGACATTAGGAGATGGAAATTCAGCGTCAGAATAAAATGTTACGAGTGTTACGATTTTTGGACAGAAAATCTCTGCCCCTGTTTTATCCCGATTTATTAACAATTTATCATGTAGCAACGCATATAAGAATTTAACCCACACAAGATGTTTTTATCGTTTTGCTATTGATACAATTACATGGAAAAATGATATATCTGTTTCCTTTAGAATCATAGTTTAACGTTTGTAACTGTTTGGACAGAACGTGTAACGAACGTTAGTAAATGTTTCCATTGCATCGTGGTGGATTAAGGGAATTATACTTTCAGTGTTAGTAGTAGTATCTTGAAGAAGACACACCAAAATAAATATTATGCGCCAAAATTCAGGATTTTATTAAAGGAAATTAAATAAATGACTTAGGAAAAATCCAGACGCAATGAATGTCCCACCCTGACATCCGCAATTTCTGGGGACGGAAATAAAATAAAGTCTCATTACACGATAATGCCAAGGCTTAGTGGGATACAATTAACTTTATTATTTCTTACATCTATCTTAAATAAAATAGTGAACTAAAAATAAAAAAATGACAACAACTGGGTATTATTCAATCTATATTGTTCATTATACCCCTTGTGGACAGAAACTGTGGAATCGCTCTTATCAGTTCTACATTGTCTTCCTGTGGGCTACAATAGACAAAATGAAAGCAACAGTGTAATAGAGGTAGAGTGTTCCTCAAGGACTTAATGGGAGTATACATGAGAACACAGCTGATGTGGAGGAGCTTTGATATCTTGCTGCATTGTCTCTGCACCACGAATGATTCACTTCCTTATATTAGGCATCGGGACGTGAGTTACACATCCACACATTTATCTGACTGAGCATTCTGTATTTTACCATCTCTCTTTGTCTCTGTATCATTCACATCCACATGAAACAACACGCGAAAAACAAGCAAACCCTTCTGAGGCTCTGGATACTTTTCTTGTCTTTTCTTCACCCTTAACAATTTCCAGTGCGTTTGCTTTAACATTTGTTTTCTTTTGAGAGGGCTTGCAATAAGATTATCATATCTTATTTTCTCAAAACAGAGGATGAAATAGGAATTGGATCAGATAGACAGAGGGATTTTGGTGAAGAGAGTGTCATACTATAGAAGGGAAAGGGAGAAAAAAAGGACAGGATGGGCTATGGGATAGAGAGGAGGAATGAAAGCTAAATGCCCCGTCAGCAGGCTGCTTCAAGAAATGCATTAGTTCACACCTCATACTGTCACTGCTAGAAAAGCTTTATTGGCAATAACTCTGTGTGTGAGAGAGAAGTGAGAGAGAGTTTTGTGTATGAAACTTTAGTATGTGCTTTCCCTTAGAAATTATTAATATTTGAATTCTGGATAGTGAAGAATTGAACAGTCTTATAGAAAGGAAACCATTAACATTCACATGCTTTCTTTCTGCTCTTGTTGTGTTGATCTATTCTCTATTTGAGCTATGTAACAAACTCTATTCAAATACCTTTTGTGAGCTTTAAGGTTGGAGGCATGTGACCTGATGTTCGTGTCAGGGCCAACGCTATATTCAAATATATTGTGTGAGTGGGTCTGGGTTAGGTGCAAATAATTAAATGCCCCAAAATAGAATGAAGCCTCTGGAACGTTCCACTAAAATAGGTACAATTTGTTGTTCCATTACTTTTTAAAAGCATCAGAGACACATCTCATGTTTTTGTTTAGATAATTATTATCTACTAACATATAATTAACTAGCATGTCTATATCACGCCTATGATTAGGTGACTTTGATCTGCTCCACATCAGAGTACTTGAACATCTTTACTAAAATCATATAATGTGTTGAACTGCTATTTAATTAATAGTTGTACAAATCTATTGTGATTTTGTTTTTTTTTGTCTTTCCAAATTTTCAGCTAGAATGTAATGTTTAACAATTTTCTGTAACACTTTATTTTAAGGTGTCCTTGTTACATGTTAAATGTACTTACTATTAAATTAACACTTCATTATGCATATTTACATGCAATTATCCATAAGCAAAGCCCTAATCCTAACCATATTGTAAGTGCATGTAGTTACTTAATATTACTCAGTGCTTAAATGTATAATTACACTGTAACAAGGACACCTTAAAATAAAGTGAAACCCAATTTTCTTCATTTTTATACAAGTGTAGCATCTGATGCATTTATCAAAGTCAACCATTCAGTTCGGAAATAAGTTATTATAAAAACATGGGAAATATAATTTCAACAATAACTACAAACCATGCAAACCAACCCTCATATATACAGTAAATAAAATAATGATATGTTTTACTGAACAATTGTTGAAAAATATATATTTTTTCACAAATATCAAACTGATGAATTTACACAATATTACTAATTTATTATCTCCTTTACTTTAATGGTGTAATCATATTCTGTATTCAAATGCTTTGGCATTACTGTAACACAAATGTCATGCCAATAAAGCAACTTGAACTTTATTCACACCTGCTAATATGTTGAAGCTCTAATTAGCTCTCCTTTGTTTGTTTTCCAGCCCAAACAGAAAGATCTCCAGCACTGCATTTGGAAGGTAGGTCACTCAATATTGCTATGCTCTCTGTGTGTTTGTGTAGTGTATGCTGCTGTTAATCATTACTGTGTTTGTTTCCAACTCTCTCGCTGCATTGACTGTGAGCCTCTCCTGTCATTAAATAAATGTTATATGAAGTTGTGATATCAATATTAAGCCAGCAATATTAAACAATGTGAAGACAGCTTGGGAGAGGAATGGTTGAGAATGAGATGGGTTTTAGTTAAAGGTTATAATCCAGTGCTAAGTCAATTAAAGATTTATAATGGTACTTTATACTGACAAAATAATTTAGAATAATAATCTGACTTTATAATTTAACACATACTGACAAAAAATGTATAGCCTAAATGCACTGAAAGTCGCTTTGGATAAAAGCGTCTGCTAAATGCGTAAATGTAAATGTAATAATGGAATGGAAGCACATAGAATGGAAATTAGCTAAATATGTGCTCTAGACCAGTATTTACTTATGTACCCTTATAGCCCCTCATAAGGTCACGTCAAATCAGAAATGTGTTCTTCATATCAGCATACATTTAAATATGGTGTGAAATCTGTCAATTGCGATAGTGAGAACACCATTTCCTTTTTATGGTTGTAAAATGAAATATGTAACCATAAGCCTATTTGTCTCTCATGAGTCTAAATCTGTTTAAAAATGATTCATTATTAATATTATATATATTAAATTTAGATTTTCATGAGGTTCCTGGCTTAGAATATTATGGTTTGTGGCATAGTTGGGATTATGTTAAATTGTTGTCAAGTCTGCTTTATTGTCAATTCTTCCACATGTACAGTACATACATACAGAGAATTGAAATTGCGTTACTCTCAGACCCTTGGTGCATACAGTTAACATTAAACACTGACAGTAGACGTTCAAATACAGATAAATACAGTTTAACCATATGTACATACAAACTATACAGATATATAGTTTGCATGTACAAATATAGTAGAAATATATATAGTTTGTATAGTTTGTTTTATTATTGAAGATTTGCGTTGACTTTAGTGATTGCACCCCATGCTGATACAATTTGAGAAATAAGCAATCAGTGTTTATTTTACTGAATTTATTACACCAGTTTTGTCTGTTGTATTATTATTGATAGAGAGAGCTTAGCATTGTTGTGAAGAAGAGAGTGTGTCATGTCATATATATATATACATATACACACACACACACATTCATATACATACATTGTGCTGGAAGTATCATCCGCATGCAAATACAAAACTTAAACACTTAGTTTAAAAATCTTTTGGGTATGGACATACCCCTGGTTGGGAATCACTGCTCTAGACAGTTCCCTTTGTGTTTAATTGCAAGAATCTGATCAAATGTTGCGTGGGAGTGTAAACGCTGGGTGGAAAAAATTGTGTGGGTGAATGGCAGTTTTTCTTGTCAATTTGGCAACCAGTCTCCTACTCTTAATCACAGTGACGAGATGAAAGTGGCCTGCCACAGCTGACCTGAGTGTAAGAGAGTGAGAGAAAGCAAAACCACAGAGAGAGAGACTGATGTGTGTAATTTATATAATGGATTATCATGTGTGAAGTCATTGCTTTATTGAGAATGACACACAGCCATAAAACAAAGCGACAACCAAGACCCGACTCTGCAGAAGAGTTATGTGTATTTGTGTACGCACAAGATTACAGCTCTCTTAGAGGCTAATGCAAGTGGGACAAGAGAATAGTGTGCGTGCCTGCGCATGCGCTTGTGTCTTTTAGACGAGTGCTGTGTGGTACGGTCTGGGTGTGTCGACTGGATCGGACACTGCATCAGCTCTCACAATACCTGTACTGATCAGTCCCTTCTCTCCCTCGTCACTGCAGTGCTCCTAAAGATGCTCAGGCATGGAATATAAATTAATAGAATGGATAAGTGGTCTGCTGCAGTGATGCGGCATGGGTAATGTAGTTTGCAAGTATTGATGCTGCAGTGTAGTCCAATCCATCCATAGGTCTAAGCAGAGAGGTAAGTGGGACGTTACTCTTGCAAAATATAACTGTCAGCATGGGATCTGAATGCTGAAGATGCACAATATTAACAGGTGTGGCATGGGATGAAACAAAATATAATGTAATTCTAATGTTATTGTGGTGCATTATAGTATTTTATAAATAACTTATCTTGTTTATGTGTGTATTTTGGGTCCAACAGGCAGCTGCTCCACAACAGTAACCTCAGCAGTAGTAACGGCAGCACAGAGGATTTGTTCAATGACAGCATTGACTCCTGTGAAATAGACATTACTGAGAAGGTAAAATCCCCTCACATAGTACACTCACATCCTTCCTGAACACAGCAATGTGAAGACTGCATCACCAATGCAGTCTATCTTTGGAGTGTCTTGTTAAACACGCTTAGTCCTGACCTGCGCTCTTGAAATCACATCCGTAGATGCAAGCTTCTTAATACAGGGGGTCAAATGGGTCCAGATGATGCTGCTGACTTAAATTGGATTTAGTCTTGGTGTCTGGGTGTGCACTGTTATGTCCCAAGGGTTGATTTTAATTAAACGTTTCTACCTCTTCATTGCCTTTATGTATAGATTTCAGTGTTTTTCAGACAGACTTTCAATCTTAAAATATGACTTTGATATAGTCACTATATATGACTATTTATATATATATATATATATATATATGACTATTATATATATATATATATATATATATATATATATATATATATATATATATATATATATATATATATATATAATACACAGACACGCACAATATATTTACTTTTGCCTTATGATACACACCATATACAAACATAAGTCCATAATTCAAGATACTTGAGTGGTGGCAATGATGGATTATGATGTTTCAGAAAAATTACAAAATTCAGCTGTGATGTCCACTTGTACCTAGTTTGAATGCACATAAAGTAAACTAGTTAGTGTGTGAAAAGTATGTTTATTTTCTAAACGTCCACAGGGCCATATATGCTTTAGTTGAAAAACCATTATCTGTACACACAAACACTTTTCAAACTCTTAACCTGCACTGTTGTAGCAAAACTGTTTTTTTTTTTTTTGGTTGTGCAGATCAAGGGTCATGTTTCAGTGCTGACAGTCATTCAGACTAAACTGGTTCAGAAACGACTTCTAATTCAGAGCTGTTCTTTGAGTGATAGTAAGATTTGCATATATTTTAACTTTGTTACAGGTGAGTTACTTGGACAAGAAAGTGACAGAGCTGGAAAATGAGATTCTGATGAGCGGGGATGTGAAGTCGAAGTTGAAACAGGAAAACACACAGTTGGTTCACAGGTAAATCGCTACTCAAAGTCCACCCACCCACTCTTCAGACAAAGTTAATTTCATTGGAACTATGTTACGTATATGCATATCTATTTGCATACTTGTCTCTTTAAACGGCAGATTTTTTCCACTAGAAAAACCTAACAAAAGTTTTGCATTTGCTAAATGCTAAAAAGTCAAAGTGGGCCTCAGCAGGACTGACAAAGTATTCATGATGATGATGAGGACTGTGCTTCAACAGGATTCACGAGTTGGAGGAGCAGCTAAAAGACCAGGAGACCAGAGCGGAGAACATGATGGAAGAGGAGCTCAGGAGACACAGAGAGGCCTACAGCCGACTGGAGAAAGACAAAAACACACACATGGAGCTGCTCACAAATAGGTTGGCTCATCTCAAGACCAGAAATGCCATTTCCCCCCCCCCTTGTTTTCCAGGAAAATTGTTTTAAAACAAGATATTTTTTCATAAATCTAACTAAACACGGTTAAAACAAGAAAAATGAGTTTTGAAAACAAGTTGTTATTAGAATTAAATTTGTTTATCTTGTTATATTTTTGATGTTTACAAAAAATATTATATTGGAAAAAAGAGCAACAATATTAATAATACTATTATTTTTGTCATGCAGTATAATGCTTTTTAATTGTATTTTGATGTTTTACATTGTCCATTGTGCCGCTACACCCAGATTAGAATTATAATATGTGATAGCGGACATTATGCAAATGTCCATAAGCCGACTCCTTTTTTTTGATAGACAATAACTTTATT
>CM050419.1:18701561-18939061 GCA_027564155.1 Gymnocypris eckloni scoliostomus | reverse complement strand
TTTACACTTGTTATAAAAAAAAATCTATTTTAAATAAATAAATTGTTATTTTGAAATTGTTCGTAAAAATAAATCCTGGGGAAATTTTTTTCACAAAATTATTGAGCAGCACAATTTTTAAAATTGATAATAATAAGAAATGTTACTTGAGCACCAAAGTAAGATCAGTACTGGCGATCAGTTCAGTTTTGGCATCACGGGAATACATTTTAAATTACATGAAAACAGAACACATTTATTAATAATTATAATGATATTTCACAATATTAATATTTTTAGTAATATTTCTGATCAAAAATATTTTGCAGTCTTGGTAAGCATGATAGACTTTATTTAAAAAAAAAAAAAAAAAAAATTCTGCCCCAAACTTTTTAACAGTTTATTAGTTTTAGTTCAAGAATAGGGATGAGCGAGTACAGCATTATCTGTATCTGTATCTGTATCTGTTAACCATATGAATTATCTGTATCTGTATCCGTACTCGGACTGGGCGGGGCCTAACCCGGAAGTGGGCGGGATTTAACCTGGAAGTGGGTCGGGTTGTCTTGAAATGGGCGGGGCTTTAACCGGTATGTTATTTTAAGCATGCAATTGATATGGGTTGATCAGAAATTGTTATATTTATTGCTGATTAGAAAACTATTTACATGACAGCATCAGTATTAAGCTTCAGATCAATGGTTTTGATCACGATAACAAACGAACTATATACAGAACAAGTTTTGCAACAATGAATACAACACATGCGGTTGCAATTATGAAGTAAATTGTAATGAACAAGAGTTTTCATCTCAACATAACTTTCTTTTTTTAACTTCTTTTTTTTTTTTTTTACACCAGGTATGTGTGTGTGTAGCTAATTAATTTGTAATATAGTTTTATACCACCACTACCTTTTTTTTTATGAAATACAGCAAGAAAGTGTCAGACACTCTCTTGGTTTAAAAGGTTTAAAAAAGAAAAACAAATTCGCATTCTACCAAGCACCACGTCTGAACAAACCCCACGTTTACCAAAACTCTACTGGTTAATAAGTAAGTACTACAAACCAAAGTAAAAAACAAACCTGAAGCTGAAGAAACCCTAAACGTTAACGGAAAAAACCCGCGAACCTGAGTGACTGAGGGAGAGACAGAGAGAGAGAGCGCGCTGTTCTCTTCTCTTCTCAGTGTTCTGTGTGTGAGTGAGCAGAGCGGGACACAGCAACGTTCTGTAGGGGTCGTTCACATATCGCGCCTAAAAACGCTAGGCGCGCTGCTTTCTCCTTTTTTTCCAAAGCGCTCGGGCGGTTGCGCTCCGGAGGCGTTTGTCGTTGCTAAGCAACCATCAGCTGCGCTCTCCGTTACAAGAAGGTGCGGTGCGCTTGCGGCATTCTGAAAAGTTGAGATGTTTTTATCTCGATGCGGCGCGGACGCGCCTGTTAAAAACGAGCGTCGCTTATTATGAGCGCATCCCGCGCTTCTACATTTGAAATAACGAACTTGAACTTGCGCGCATAAGACCCGATATGTGAGCGGCCCTAAACCTGTATGTGTGTAGGAGAGGGGCGCTGTGACTAGTTTATCACAGAACGCAGACACAGTCAGCTACCCAATGAGAATGTTTATTCAATCCGAGCACAGATATTGACTCGTATTACTCGTATGATACTCGTACTCGGCAAAAGTGCTTTATCCGTACCGGATACTCGTTTCAGCCGAGTATCCGGCTCAACTCTATTCAAGAATGAAACTTTACTTTAAAGTGTTACAGTTTATCTACATTTCACAGGTGGTAGAATCACAACTTTTACGAATCATATAGATTTTCAGTAATAAAGCAATTTTATTGCAATGTTTCAGCGAACAAGTTATGCATAGCTTATGTTTGTCTTTTCAATTAATAATTTGGCAAAACTGTCTGAATCTGTTAATGATTCAGTCTGTATCATTTAGACAACTGGCTCGCTGAATGAATAGTTTGGAGCATTTTTCACTGAGTAAAAACAGTAAAGTACGGGAATACTTTACTACCCAGGGAACATTTCAATGCATTCCACCATTAGTCAATAATACGAAAAATAGTCTTTAATTCCAAACCTTAAATGAGCAGCTCATAAATACATTTACCAACCAAAAGTGTATTAAGACACAGTACCTATAACTCTAAACCTTTTCTTTATATGCTAATATGTGCAAGAAAGAAAGAAGACCCAGAGAAGAAAAAACTGTCCTCTAAAAATATTAGCAGAGGGAGGGACGGATAGCAGAGAAAGATGATAGAGCAAGACGAGAAGAAGGGAAGAGAGAAAGAGGAATTGGCCCTTTGAGGACTTTAAAGAGAAAGCCACCATGAGGAGAAGGGAAAGAAAATGTTTACTCAGGGAATTAGTTCAGGATCATTGTGTGTGCGCAAGGGCATTAGTTCCCTGGCTTGATTTCAGGGCCCAAGTGGCTCAAGCAGAGCTCCCTCTAGGCCAGGCCTAATTACCACAGGACTAGGGCCATTAAAATGCTTAACTAACCTCGTTTCTCCAAAACGCACAGATTAGCAGCAGCCTCCAGCAAAGTGGAGGGGATAACCCTGCTGCCTAATACCCCCTTTGATTTATTTTTAAAAAAGAGAGGGGCGAGGGAGCGAAGTGGTAACCGTGGAGAACTGGCACTGCGTACGCACTCAAACTTTAAGCGAAATGAAAAGATTCAAACTTCTGTGTCCACACACTGAGGAGGATTTGGGGATGCAACCTCAGCTATTCACAATGCCACCCTACATACCAACCTGAGTTAAAACAAAACTAGGGCTGCTGATCGATTCAAAATTGTAATCAAATTAACCATATTACCAATTCATATACCAATTAATTATTTAAAATAATTACTTTTGATGGCACATAGCAATATTTGCTAATTAAACCCCCAAATAAACATATTTCAAAGGCACTACAACATGACAGATGACAAAACAGACAAAAAGTGACTTAAGATGTCAATTAGTGCTGTCAAACGATTCATTAATTGCATCCAAAATAAAAGTTTTTGTTTACATAATATATGTATGTGTACTGCGTTTATTTATTATATACACACACATACAGTATATATTTTGAAAATATGTACATGTATATACATATATATATTTATATTATTGTATTTATATTATATATAAATATATTTAATAATAAATATACAAAGTTCACCCTAATATATTATGTAAACAAAAACGTTTATTTTGGATGCGATTAATCATGATTAATCGTTTGACAGCACTAATATCAATATAGTCATATGTAATAGATGTCAGAAATTAATATTTCTGCTGAGCAAGAATGCATTACATTGATAAAAAAAGTTTTTAACCCTCTATTTACCAAATAATTTATAAATAATAATAATAATACATTTTCATGGTTTCTACAAAATATTAAGCAACACAACCATTTTTAACTGTACTAACAAACAGACATGTTTCTTGAGCATTAAATCAACATATTAAAATCATTTCTGAAGAATCGTGTCACATTTAAAATTCAACTTTGCCATCACATGTATAATTTACATATTATAGCAAATTACAAATATATTAAAATAGAAAAGTGTTTAAATTGTAATTCTATTTCACAGTATTACAGTTTTTACAGTATTTTACGGCATCCAAAACCAGATACTTCGCTATAGGATGCGAAAAACACAACAGTACACAAAAAGAATAGTATGTCCGAATTCATAGAAAAGTTCCCGGATGACTTATTACTTCCACCTGGATTCTGAGGTATGCAGTCGATGGACACTTTACTATCCCATGAGGCCATGGGAGGGGATATATGAATGGCAGTGAAGCGATGTAACTGATTCTGGTAGGTCACACAGCAGATGTAGTTGTATGTCTGAATTTCGTCATACTATCCTTATTCATACTATATAGAATGCTCTTTTTTTACAGTCTCGAAGTAAGTTCAAATTTAAATGCATAGTACCTAAACAGTAGACAGTATGCGATTTTGGACGTATCATTAGTCTTAGGTTGAATTTCCTCAAATAAAAATGGCATTTACAAAACGTGCACCTTAAATGTTGTAATGCTCTGAAATGAAGTGCCATTTTCTTTAAGTCAAACACTCAACTGTTACTTTTAAGGGAGGAAGGACAAAATCAAAAGTCTGTGATTATAATCAATCACTAATAATCTCATCAACTGGTCAAGATGAAATTGTGTACATTCAGGCCTTTGTTTTTACCTGATACTTCACAAACCGAATATTGTGATCTTGTCAGTATTTATTACTGGACAGATGCTTGTGAAAACTGATGATGATGTCAAGGTAACATATTGGTAAACGGTGTCCCTGTGTCACTCGCACACCATCAGTGAACATCTCTCGCGGTTTCCATTGTCACATCTTTTCGGAAAATATGTTTTCCCTCTGGATTCGCTCATTATCATGTTTCATAAATGATGTTTGCATTTTGACGATCATTGTTGTTCCTTGTCATTTGTCATGTGTGACGAGAGACAAAAGATGAATATTTTAGAATCAATTTGCATAATTCAATAAATAGACATACGTAAACTAGGATGCAAAATAATGTTGTGTGAAGCACAATGTTTATGTAAATGATTGGTGTCAAGATGCTTGTAGACTAAACAAGTGTCGATCATGCTTTGGCAATCCTTAAAATGCATTTGCTGTGCTACCCACTTTTTTTGTTCACAGGACTGAAAGGAAGAGAATATGGCACCTTAGAGCAATACTGTCAGCTTTGTCCAACACACTAAGAGTGGGATTTGCTTTATTTTGACAATTGTGTGTGATTACTGCAGCCAAATATGACAGTAACTGTATTTTGTTCATCGTGATTATACCCTTATTGTCAGTCATCACTTTGTTTTATGCATGTTTTTCTTGCATTTCACCATTTGATTTAATTCTCTCTGTGCCTGCAATGATAAAAAGGATTAGTTCATCCAAAAATGAATATTTTGTCATCATTTACTCACCCTCATGTCATTCCAAACCCGTTTGACTTTCCCTGAAACACTATAAGAGAAGTTCTGAATTACGCTGTTCTCTATGCAATCATATAGAGACTGACTAACTTTCAAGCTTCAAAAATGTCACCAAAGCATCATAAAAGTATAAAATATATAAATGCACATATCTTCAATTTTCCAGAGTCTTCAAAATAATTCTTCACTCTTAATCTTCTCCTTCAATGAGCTGTTAACTGTTACGACTGGACCAATGAGTCAGTAAGTTGGACTAGTGATCTGATTTGTAAACAAATCACACAGACCTGTTGTATAAACTGAATCAACCAATTCTTTGAAAAGAAAGAACTGAAAAGAAGAATTCATCCTCATATCAGACATCGCTACTTCCCACATGAACACATAAGGCAGATGTCAAGATTATCAGTGAATAATTTACCCTCTAAGAAAAGTTCTAAAAACATGACACAATGCAAGTATAAAAGGTTTTTTTTCATAGTTTTAAATAAAAAATATTGAAGAAAATGTTTTATTTAAAGGGTTACTCCACCCCAAAATGAAGATTTTGTCATTAATCACTTACCCCCATGCCGTTCCAAACCCGTAAAAGCTTCGTTTATCTTCGGAACACAAATTAAGATATTTTTGATGCATTCTGACAGCTCTCTGACCCTCCCATAGACAGCAATGTAATTAACACGATCAACATCCAGAAACGTAGTAAGGAGATCGTTAAAATAATCCATGAGACATCAGTGGGTCAACCTTAAGTTTACGAAGCTACGAGAATACTTTTTGCATGCTAAGAAACCAAAATAACGACTTTAGTCAACAGTTCGTCTCCTCTGCGTCAGTGTCGCGCCATTATGGAGAGTATCCACTGAACACAAACTGCGTATGCTTTTCTGTGTCAGCTGGGTCACACGGATGCGCTGTAAACACAACTATTGAATAAAGTCGTTATTTTGGTTTTCTTTGCATACAAAAAGTATCGATCGTGTTAATTACATTACTGTCTATGGGAGGGTCTGAGAGCTGTCGAAAATATCTTAATTTGTGCTCTGAAGACGAACAAAGCTTTTACGGGTTTGGAACGACATGGGGGTAAGTGATTAATGACAAAATTTCAATTTTGAGGTGGAGTAACCTTTAATGCGAGGAAACAATTCTTTGTGAACTATCCGTTAACTCAGTTAGGCAAGCAAACCCTGAGATGAACAGTCACCTTTTTTATTATCCTGTTTGACAAACATTATCTGCTGGATGAAATCCAACAAGCCTTTCTATTTGCGAAAATGCAGTTTAATAATACGGTTTACGTTTGAGCAAAAGAGAGTGCACGGCTAATCAGAAGGGAATAAGCATTGATAATTATTTAACTTCTCCAGAACAACATAATCCCTTTAAGGATGTGTTTTTCTTAGAAAAAGCAGAAAAAGGGAACGCAACAAAAATAAATAAATATATAAAAGCGTAAAAATGCAGGCCTGACTGGAGTGCGCGGTGTCATGGGAGGTGTAGTGTGGAGAGAAGATAGTGCCTAAGCTAGCTAATAGCATCTTTGTTTTCAGTCAATGCAGTGCTGTGTTCTCCAGGGCATTGCAAGACGTCTTTGGCAAAGCCAGTAGTCCACAGTTCTTCACTTGAGCTCAAGCCACAGGGACACCTTAGTTTATTTATCTTTCAATCAAGCCCCAGCAGTCACAGCCGAGCGGTCAGCAGCTGCCAGAAAAGAAGCCATTTCCCTGAGGACATGTATCTAAGTCACACCTACCTTAGGACGGCAGATTCCGAGACAAAGGATCTAAGACACAAACCCTTTCAAGCGGAATTTGTTCCACGTCTTAAGTCTTTGAAAAGGAATCTGGATGTCTTGGATTTTCCTCATACTGCCGCACGAACAAACAAACAAACAGCAAGCGTCGTGGTAGGACACCGAGAGAAGTTATTGTCACTTATTTATGTCCACCGAGGATTTATTATTGTTACCCAGAATTTCATTCTGGCTCTCTTTTGACACAAATAAATGACTCAGAGACCTTGAAAGTTTAATTTAAAATAGGAGCTTGTCTCGCAGTCAAGACTTTAAAATAAAACAATCGCTTGACTGTAGCGGCTGTGGTGACGTGGAGGAAAGAAGTCTGGAACTGATATTTATTCCTCTGCCCTTGGAGATGGGATTCGCAATGCCAATTCATCGGCATGTCTGCGTCGCAGACGGACACACAGGCCACCAAAGTCCTTTTTCATTGGAACACCTCCGATCGTTTATCTTGACGCTGGGAAAAATAACGTGACAAACGCTTCAGTTAATCTGTTGCTGTAGAGCAACAATTAACTTGTAGTTCCCGGTAAAAAGCAGCCAGTGTGAAAGGACACGTCATAGAAACATTGAATAATGGCTTTAGGCCTGGCTTTTGGGCCTATCGGCATTTGAGTAATGAAAAGGCTGAAAAGGGAAAATGTTTAGTACTCGCAGATACTTTTATTGCAAGAGAAAAGGCATCATATACTTTTACAGCGCGTCTTAAGTGCTTATCTATCAGGCGGCTGAAACCCTATTCTGAATGTGCCTAAAACTAACATGAGCCCAGTCTTGCCTTTAATTTCCTGTTAAACTCAATCAGATTACCTTTGTGGCACTGTGAAGTAGACTGCTCCTCCTCTATTGAATTATGCTATTAGCACAGCTGGGCTCTTAAAACAGATAAGCACTGCTAGGCTTGTTCAGGAAGAGTTTTTTTTCCTCACGCAACCACATGGTCTGGAACGGTGGGCTTGGGCTTTGACAGGCACTACGTCAGGCTGAGTTTATAACCTGTACGGCCCAATGAGGTTGTGGTTGTCACAAGATGCTCTGCCAACATGAGTCAAGTTCTAATCTCAAGTAATTTGGAAGTATGCAAAAAGCAAGTATAGCAAAAGTTTAACACTTTAATACACCAGTTGCTTATAAATGTGTATGCATAAATGATTACTTGAGTAATTTGAGATATATAAATGATTACTTGAGTATTTACCTAATAATATTTTGGTAACTGCTTAATATTTGCTAACTCTTTATTGTGATGGTATTCCAGACATTCTACTGACTATAAGTAACTTTGCAAGTAGATGTCAACTTATTCTAACCCTACTTGTCTAGTAATACTCTACTAACACTGGGGGGTTTAGGGTCCATAAAAATAAAGTGAAACAATTTTTTAATAATTTAAATTATTAAAATCTTTCGTACACACACACAGATTAAATGACTAGTGAGATTTACTTAAAGGGCTTATGTGATGCTATTTTAAAGATAATTATTTTGTGAATTTGGTGTAACAGAATGTGTTGACATGCTTTAAAGCGCCCCTATTATGGCTTATTAAAGGTTCATATATTGGTTTTAGGAGTGCCCAACATTAGGTTGACATGCATGCAAGGTCAAAAAACACTTTCATTGTCTTAAAATATGCATTATTTGTTTTACTTTTTTGCTCATGACTCCCTAGCAGGACTTGGCACCTGCCCACACTGCCAAAGGTACCAAAAGCTGGTTCAATGACCATGGTGTTACTGTGTTTGATTGGCCAGCAAACTCACCTGACCTGAACCCCATAGAGAATATATGGGTTATTATCAAGAGGAAGATGAGAGACACCCGACCCAACAATGCAGATGACCTGAAGGCCGCTATCAAAGCAACCTGGGCTTCCATTACACCTGAGCAGTGCCACAGGATGATTGCCTCCATGCCACGCTGCAATGATGCAGTAATTCATGCAAAAGGAGGCCCAACCAAGTATTGAGTGCATATAATGAACATACTTTTCAGAAGCCTGACATTTCTGTTTAAAATATCCTTTTTTATTGATCTTATGTAACATTCTAATTTTCTGAGACTGAATTTTGGGTTTTCATTATCTGTAAGCCATAATCATCAAAATATCAAGAAATAAAGGCTTGAAATATTTAACTCTATGTGTAATGAAGCTATATAATATATGGGTTTCACTTTCTGAAATGACAGACAAAATATATAGACCTTTTTCATGATATTCTAATTTTTTGAGATATACCTGTATATACAGATTACATATGATTTGGAATTTCACTTAAGGTTGCCAAATATTCTGTCAATTCCAATTCACAGGGCACTATCATGCAATTGGAATGTAACACATTTTAGGAAAATCACTAGCTAAATGGTGTAGCCTACTGGACTTGCCACCCACCACATAGTGCCAAAAGCATTCAAGATGCATTTCTCTAGAGTTAATTTGATGGTTTATAAAGATAACAGACTATTTAGATAATGGACAATCAAACCAAATGTCATATACATGTCATCAAATGAATAAATAACCAGAGACAAGCAAATATGTACTATATTCTTCTCAGCACTGATTGTAGCGCCCCAGACACTAAGGAAAGCAAAAGATAGTAGCCTGAGCACTCTGTCACGAGTTCTCGCTTTACAGCAGATTTCCTTTTTCAGCTGGTTTCCGGGATACAGGTGAACCACGTTCAGAGAAATCCTCGTCCGTCTCCGTCTACTTAATATTCTGACCATGAAAGTGTTTAACCCCCCAAAAGATATCAGATAACTTTTTCTTCCTCTCCACAGATGATATTAAGTGCCTGCCATTATCTCAGTAGGTCTGTATCATATTAGAATCTGCAATCGGGTCAGAAAGTATACAGGGCTCTTGTCTCGCCCACTGCTGCAGAATTACTTTCTGCCACACAATGCCGGCTGAATGGGTGGAAGCTTTGTCATTTAAACTGCATAAAGAGGCCAGAAATTGATTTTTATTGTAGATCTTCATATCTAATAAAGCTCAGAGGATCTCTTTTCTTCAGCGTCTGAATGGCCACTGAATGCTTTCAATCTACTTCTATGTTTCATGCATAAAAGTGGAGGCCTGGACGAATTAGAGAGGGAGGGGGGCCACAACGCCAGTCAAATGCGTTGTGCAGCCCCCACACCCACCTCTGGCTGCTTTCATTCTCTGAGGGAGGCAGATCCGGGGAGGAGGGATAAGGTGAAGTAGATGGGGGTAATTGAAAAAGGAACAGATTTTTCCCTCTTCTTTTTCAGAAGAATGTGTTCTTTTCAATGAGAAAAACAGAATCAGAGCTGGATTTTGCAAAATTAAAAGAGGGCCCATGGAGAAGTCCGGCATGAATGTGAAAAGAATAAAAAGATTCTTCATATTTTTCATTTCAGTCAAAGGCAGCTCACCTGGTTCACTGCCCAGGTTTTCAGAAGAAAGTGCGTCTGGAACCCTGAGGCGGCTTCAATGAGCCATTTAGAATTTTATTTTCCTTCAACATTTCTGCCTGTGCGATCATCCTTTGCGGCTAAACGCTTTACCTTGCTTACAGAGCTCCTTGCAGAATTTTACTCATTTCCCCTCATTGCGCGTAATCCTAAACATGTAAACAAAATTTGTTTTCATGCGACTGAATATGATTAATTATCTCGGAGTAATCCAGCTCCACTCGCAAAGACTTTTCAGAGGAGATTACAATTTCCAAACTGACAACCATGATAGTTGGGAGCGCTCTGTACGTCTTAGATTAAAGGTCACAGAGAGAGAGCGAGCACAACTCAGGGAACATTAAGTTAGGTTAGGGCAGATGCAATCGTAGCCACTTCACACGCAAAAGGAAGCCTCGAACGAGAAAAAGAAAATGAACATGGATATCTGCATATTTGCCACCAAAACATATGGCTGTGCCTAATGCCATTTAACACTTGGGGCTGGGTTTAATCAAACTTCAGCAATTAAAAACACAAATTAGATGCAAACAGCTGAAAGTTGGGTTATGATACACAGAGGAATGGCAGACTTAGATAGAACGAAAGCTATACACACCCCAGAAATCCTGACAAAGACATCTCACTACACGCTCTGCGTATCAACATCAACACACACACACACACACCCTGTTTGGCATCTACATTATAACAACCCGTATGAATAAAATTATGAAATATTGACAATACCATATGCATGATGGAAACATATGGGAATAGTCTTATTTCCATGCCTCAGTCATAAGCAAATGTAATGCATTTCGGGGTCCTAAAATCAATGATGTAAAAAAATTCTATAACTACCGACTAAGCTGTTTATATCAACATCCATGTGATGTAAAAAAAAATGTAAATAAAAAATAAATACCGGTAATGTTTTCAAGTAATGGCTACTTCCTGAAACCTTCCTTTGCACAGTGAGCTGTGAGTAATATGTAGTGTAATTTGACTGTAAGACTCAGTAAAGGTGATAGTTTGGACTCGACTGACCATAATAACATTAGGAGGGATGCAAGTGTCCATCACCCACTGCTGCACAGCCTGCTCATCCAATGAAGACCATCCCACTCAATCACAACACAAAGTTATTTTCCATATAGGACATGTTTGTGTGTGTGATCCTGTCAACAGCATACAATAACACCAGCCTATAATATATTGAGTAACCTTGTAATATTCACTGAGAGTGGAATGGGCACAGACCTTACATATATTTGACAAGCTGTTATTGTATATTCTCTAGGCAGTTTGCATCCAGTGTCATGTCACAATTCAATTTCCAACCCTTTGTCCCTCTACTGTCCAGTACATTAAAGCAAAAAAGGTCATAAACAAAAATAAAGTATAAAATAAAAGTATTAAATACGGGGTAATTCATGACAGTACCATGTATGCGTGTAGTGCTACTGATGCAGGAGCCGCTGTTCTGATGAAGAACCCAGATGCGCTGCTCCTTGTTTGCAAGCAGAGGAATGCACACGCATGCATCATGGTACTCTCATGAACATGTGTCAAAGACTGATATGGAAGAGAAGAAATTATTTAATAAAGTCATTATTTTTTTATTTGTGCAAAAAATTTTTTATCATTGCTTCTTAAATGAAGGTTGAACTACTGATGTAACATTAACGTTTGTGTCCATACTACCTCCCTGGGCCATGATCGATAGTTTCGTTGTTGTCTATAGAGGGAAAGTTTTTGGATTTCATAAAAAATATCTTAATTTGTGTTCCGAAGATGAACGAAGGTCTTGTGGGTTTTTAACAAATATATGATTTAGAAGAAATTCAATGTTGTAATAACATTGTTATATGAAAAGCATAGCACAGAAAACACAAACATCAAAATGATTTTATAGTAATTTTAATCAGGCACTGAATAGAGTACCCATAAACGTTCTATCAGCTCTCTTTTGCAAAAGAAATCGGTGCCTTAAATTCTTCATTATAATGACAAAAATCCAAAGATTATTCAATTATAGAAATGTTCTGAACATATGTCACATTTGACAAATCTGACTGGATTTGTAAGATTTAACAATAGATTTCTTGGTTTTAAATAGTAAAAATGGGACTAATTGCAATGAGGAGTAAACACAGAATAATGGTAAAAATTTGAGCTCCTGGTGACACCTGAAAGTTTGACTGGGAGACCCCCAAATGGGTTAAGGGACTATTCAGACCCATCCCAATAAGTGTGCCACAAATTCCTCAAATCAGGATGCAGGATAATAGTAAATGTAGGAAAACTACATGCACAAAAAAATAAGATTAACTTTCATACACAAACCTTGGATGATGTAAATTATAAATATAAGGTACCTAAAATATTTCATATCCAATGTGTCAGTTGACCGTCTAAAAAAAAGAGTTAGCAACATAGGATTTATGCATTGGTGCACCAGCCACAAGCTAGATGCTCACGGTTATAGCCAGCATTTATGTGTCATATTCAAATATGAGATGTCACAAAGTTCATTTTTCTTTCTCCACTTGCAGGAACGCTGAAGGACAATAGCGTCTGTTGACTCCTCAGCTCTAAAAGAGCAATGTAAATCACACCATTCACAACACAGCTGCAGCTAGCCCAGGCCAAGGTGAGCCTATGTAGACACTGTGGGCCCAACACAAGTCTCCCCCTTTACGTTACAGAGGAGAGAGGGGGAGAAGAGGGAGGTGGAGGAAGGGAGGAGGCTTTGAGAGGATTCTTTATGCAGCTCTGTGTATTTCTTTCATGTTGTCCAGCCGGTAACTGAGTTGGCTTGCCGGAGGTGATGGCTAATTCACACCCTCAGATCAGGAGCATGAAATGAGAGAGGAGAGCAGAAGGGGAGAGCCCTGGGGTTAATGATAGCTCTCCCTGCGCATATATCCAACACCATTTCATATAAATCTGCCCAAATGGTTTCATTTGAGATGATCCCTGGCATCTCCTGAGCGCACACACATGCACATAATCTCATATGACATAGCATATGCACTCTCATAACATCTACTGTACACTAAACACACGTTGAAGAACGATTAGTTAATAAATAAGTAATATAATGAAAGACTATCAATCTAAATTTGATTCAGATTATTTTATATTATTATGATTAACCACACATTCGTTTGGCAATGATGGAGATATTCTGGAGCCAGACGATCAACAAAGCGAACAAAAACGGTTACACTGTATTACATTGCTAACTAAAAAAAGGCACAACATTAACTTCACAAATCTTTGACTCCTCAGTTGAACAAGCTTGTGGATAAAGAATGTGTGCCCGCTTTCTCCACCAAAAAACCCTCTTTAAAGTTATTTCAAATTTTCCAGCAAGGCTTTGAGAAATCTGTTTGTTTGAGGGCAGCATTAGATGTGACCAGCGTTTTATTGTGACATAAAACCGCATTTCTTCCTCGGCAGATTAAAAATAAAATCGGTTAATAAGAAAAGCTGTCAGCGGTAGAAAACGGCTGACATAATCCGTTTATCCTCCAAGCAATAAAGATATTGGTCCTTGGGAGTCTATCTTCCCTCTTATGTTATTTCGCCCAAAACATTATCTTCTATGCATTCAGATGGATTAAGAAGTCATATGGTAGATAGAAGAAAAATGACAGATACAATAAAATATAATATCCTTTCAGTTCTCCTCACATCCTCACACAGAAGGCTACACATATGTGCACACACATAGGCTAAAAAGGAAGGAGAGATAGAGAACGAAGGAGAGAAAAGTAAACAGAGATGGAGCATGAGCCGAAGAAAAGAGCAGCCGGGGTAGGCAACGGTGTTTTGAAATGCTGATATGATGAGAAAGCGATTGGACTGGCTTCTAGAGAGGTCACAGCATCCCTCTCCTGTTACTCCCCTCCGTACCTGCTTTTAAATGGTCACAATTCTACTTCCTGCAGGTCTGCCAGCCCCCTGCCTCCTGCGAAACCGCAACGCTGCAATATACAAGGATGACAATAAAACTTACTGTGTGATGCTTTTCACAACTCTGTTATGCAGTAGATATCTGTTGCGCAATAAATGTTATGTGGCTACATTTTAACCGAAAAGACAGGCAAACAAACCAATTAATAAATAAATAATTTAAAGCTCCGTTAGTTAGCATGACCCAATTAGCCAATTAGCATGGCCCCTGCTGGAAGTTGCAGTTATTACACCTTCTGAACACATTTATCTCCATTCACTGGCAATCAAAATTAGAGTAAGAATCACATATTTTTTCCTTTTTCTTTTTTTGCAAACAACATTAATTTCCATAATTTTGACTAACTATTTTGCCCTAATTATTTTAAGCTAATTATAAGTGTAAAATAAATGTTTTAAATAACAAACAAACAAATAAAGAAAGAAAAAATTGAGGCTGGGATAGTTATCCTGGCCCAATTAGCCCCTGCTGGTAGATGTCATAATTACACCTTCTGAACAAAAAAAAGCATCTTTCTCCATTCACTGGCATTTAAAATTGACTGAGGCTATTTACACTAACTCCGCCCACCAATGTGAGATTGGGACAGTCAACACTGAAAAAAGACGCTCAGGAATCATCAGTTTTAATGGCGTAGATAAGGGTTTCCCAAAGTGAGGTTCGCGAACCCTTGGTGGTTTGTGAGAAATGCAGGGGGTTCATAAGTTGGTACAGGGTATGCCTACGAGTGTATACCATTAGCGAATTAATAAAAAATAAAAAATACTATTAAAACGTTTTTGCAAAAAAATGTACAGGTTTATACAATTGTCATGTAAATGTAAAATCTTAAATGTATAAAAATAATTCTCCTTTTGGAAAACCCTGTATATAAAAAAAATGTATTATAAAGTAATATAAATTTTTATAATTTTCTGAGTGTAATAATAACAATAGCTATATAAATATTACAGAAACTTTACAACTGATAACAATTGTTTTTAAAGTTAAATATGCAAACGTGCCATTAAATTATTTAAATATTTACTTAAAATATCAGGGGTACTTTCAGAATATAATATATGTCAAAGGGATTCAGTTGACAAAAAAGATATAAAAAACCCTTGGCGCAGATGGTACAGTGTGCTTTTTGATGCGATCGACCCGGGTTCGAATCCACCTTTTACCGAACTTTTTTTTTCTTCCTTTTCAAACCTCATATCGCATCGGAAAGGCATTTATTCTTAATAAGAATTAAGGAAATAACCAAAAGTTGAAAATAAAGTATCGGGTAGGGTTAGGGTATGTGTAAGGAGGGCTTTATTGACCCAAAAAGGTGGCATCCTTTTAATAAATTGAATAAAATTATAATTTGCACTCAATAGGTCTACATTATTATTGCGTGCTGTTTTATAATGTACTACAATACTGAGGTGCAGATAATTGCCACTATTTGCAATAAGCAGTATAAATAACAGAAAATCTTGCTATTTTAACAAAAACAGGTTTTATACCATTTAAAATACAATAATGTATTAATAACTACAAATATATTATATAAATGGCATAATAAAACAAAATACTGAATAAATATTATAAAATATATAATGAAAACAGTGGTCCCCTGGAGTTGTGTCACTGGTGTTTCCGTTTAACAAAGATCTGTTATTTTGAAATAAAAATCACACTGATGACATCACTTGACTTCCTCTTTCCTATTTTCTAAAGATCTTTGAAAAAGGCCCATGTTATGTCCACTGTTTATTTTCACAGTTTATCTCATAATTTCATATGAAGCTTTTAGTTGACATCACTGGTATGACCTATTTATTGTTAGGAAATTGTAAACTATAATACAAATGGATTAAACTACTTAATTTAATGAGTATACTATGATTGACAACATGTGGTTTGATACTTTGCAGCAGACATTGTGTAAAATGCATTTTTCATGAAAATTGTCACTGATGCTAGTCACTGGTGTTACCTTCCTTATGGATAACAACAGTGAAGATCAGTATATCAGGTCTGATGTATGTCACTGGCGATTCATTGTGTCACTGGTGTTACTCTACTGTTTTTTTTCTGTCACATTAAATAAATAAAACATAATCTCCTTATTTCGTGCATTTTCATTATTTTTTCTGGAACTCCGACTACATGTGCTGAAAATAGAGAAATAATATTAATAAAAACTTTTAATATTGCTAAAGAAGGTAACACCAGTTACCAAAAATAGTACATGTGGTCTTGAAATAATTGCACAAAAAAAGCTACAAAAAATAATTAAGTTGTCATTTATATGTATTCATAAAGTCAAAAGGTAATCTAATAATGTGGTCTAAGTTTAAATGTTAGAAAAATTAATATATTTTACGACATCTTGCCATACCAAAAGTGGACGTAGAATGTAGATTGACCGATTTGCACATTGCCAAAAGCATATTGTTAAAAATACTGCTATTTTCACTTAGTGTAAATAGCATCCATCGCTATTTACACTTGCCGCTGCCTTTATAATTGGTGCAAACATCTTTTTATTTCATTTTATCATTATTATTATGCAAAAACACATTAATTTATAATTAATTCTATTGAAATATTTGTTTAACTCATCTGTGCATTCTTGTGTTGCCATCATGTCTATGGAGTTTTTATTCATTTTTGTTCCAGTTTTAGTTATTTTAGTATATCAAGGCAATATTTAATTTAGCTAACTAATTATTTCAGTTATCATTTATTTTATAATTGTTTTGATTTTAGTCCAGTTCTACTTTTAGTTAACTAAAATAACCCGGCTCAACAGTGATTAGTCACATGACATTTACATCTTAGATATTGCAGATTTCACCAGCCGAGCAACTGCCATTGAGATGAACAGAAATGCTAATGGATAGCTCTCCAGGAATTATAAAAGCTCCTGGGTCAAAACAAACAAATTCATTAATTTATATTAATGCACGAGTACACATTATCTCCCACCCCTGACAATGATAAATACGTTGATATATATCCTTTAGCACTTCGGTATCTCTGTGGTTCCACTTGAATCTGATGAGCATTTAATATGTTTGCTTAATGGCGATAATAGCCCATTTCTCAAAGAGGTCTTGTCCGCTCTGGTTTCTGAGGGTCTGGATAGATTGAGGATGGGGGTGAGGGGAGTCTGAGCGCAGTGTCTGCATGTGAACTGAGTCTGAATGTTTAATCAGGCCGGTTTTGGCTGGTAATGAATTTTGATTACGCCTGTTAACGGCAGCAGAGTGTAAAGTCGGGAGATGGGGGGAGGTCAGGAAAGAGAGGGGGTGAAATATTAATATCTTCTAAAATGATGCATGAATCCCTTGTGTGTAATTTCCTTCGCTCGCCTTGTCCGCTATTAAACAGTTAGCACTTCATCATTAGAGAGGGAACTTTTTGATTTTCCATTCATCTCTCTGTAATGGCCACTCGTTGATTAATGCAGATCTTGATTCATTAGTTTATCATCACTGTGGTTTTAAGTGATCATTGCATATCCATCATGTGGCAATAGGAAGTGTGTGCGAGCGGAGCGGAGCGCTTTGAACGCATAGGCTCCCCACAGGGCCTGCTGCACCGACCCGTGAATTTAAGGGAGTGTTTTTGCAGAGGGTGGGGAGGAGTAATAACTCACATTGTCTCCAGCCTGTCCCCCTGCACGCAATGAGAGGCGATTGTCTCCTCGTGTCTGCACACACCCACCTATTAAAATGCCATCACTTTCATTTATAATAAGCAAAAAGAGCTGAAAATGCACAAAACATTATTTGATTAAGAGTGGTTGCCTGCGGAGGATCTTATTAAATGCTAAAGAGCTCACAGAGAGTAAATGGATATAAAGTCCAAATAGCCAGGGATTTTTTTTTTTGAGATTCATTAAAAAGGCCAGTGTAAAAGGTCACTTTGAAGACTGGACAGGTGTGTAAAAATATACAGACTGATAAAGCTATTATTGCCAATGCTAACAAGGGGAAAACCCCTTGTAGTAACCCCTTAAAAATACAATACGTTAAACCTATTAAATTGTTGTAAATACTCACAGCAGAGGGAAATGTATTAGTGTATTCAAAGTCAGCTAGCACATTATGTGGAGCTATTCATGATATAAAATTACCTTTGTGTTTATTAAATATTTTTTGATAATGCTTTCAGCTACAAAGTCCCTTTTGTGCAGTTCTTGATTTGGAACTGTATTTACCTGAAGCTATGAACAAGAAAATAATATTATGTAATTTTTAGTCCAGTTAAATGATTAATCATGATTAAACGCATCCAAAATAAAAAAAAATGTTTACATAATATATGTATGTGTACAGTGTATATTTATTATGTATATATAAATACACACACATTCAGTATATATTTTGAAAATATTTACATGTACATGTACATTTACATTCTTTATTTTATATTATATATGAATATATGCAATATATAAACATAACATATTTTTCTTAAATACATACATGCATGCTTGTGTATATATATATATATATACACAGTACACCTACATATATTATATAAACCTTTTGTTTTATGCGATTAATCATGATTAATCGTTTGACAGCACTAGTTATTTTCTGTGCTTATATTAGAATACTTATTAAAACCAAGTCACATTTTTTAAATATTGGTTAAAAGTAATATGCATAAATAATATAAAAGTAAAAATAACAATAACAAATAATAATAATAATACAAATATTAATAATTAGTTTTGAAATTATTTACAAATATGTTTAATAATCATCATCATCATCATCATCAAAAACCACAACAACAATAGTAATTACCTTTTTAGAGTTAAGTTCTTTGTGAACTGTACAAATACTAGTCGCAAAAGTACAGCTTCATTTTAGATGAACTGAGAGGTTGATTTTGGGTCCATTTTCATTCAGGCTTTTTTGAGGACAAGTTGTTAACATTATTGTGTTGAAAGAACAAGCACAGCGACATGGAGGCAGTGCCTCCTCTCAAGTTAGTTTTTGCCTGTATCTCGTTGTTAACACCGCTCATGTTCACACTACACTTTAGGATCTCAATGACAGTTCAATCACTTCAACCAGTTCAAGGGAGGCGAGAGAGACAAGGCCTTCCTCCAAAACCTTATCCAATCTGCTATGGCTGCTAGGACAGTGTTACCTCCAAACAAGTGATTTCTGTATTATTTTCTGATGATCTGAGAATCGTGCAGAATGACACACATTTTCCCCACCAAAACAACTAACAATGTATGGGAGGAAAAAAACACATTGTATTTTAACAGGCAGACACAGAGCTCGTTCAGGCTGGATTCTATTTGATCTAGTTAAGTACAGACAGAGTAAACATATTTAAGAAGTAGTTTACATTTCATCATTTCAAGTTGAACTAAGTATCTTGACTAAAACAGTCATTCAGCCTTGTATAAAAGAAACTGAGAAATGACTTTAACAAGATCAGTGAATTCAATTGTGGGTTCATGATTAAAAAAATTAATTTCTCTCATGCAGAACAAAGGAGGAACTTTCACTAAATTCAAAAGAGAAAAGATCAACCTCCAACCGTAGACCCACTTAAATTAATTGGCTGATGATGTCTGCAAAGAATTAGTTCAGAGTTTCATAATTGTCCATTAATTTTTCAAGCCAGACTGAACTCATGACTCCGGAGAGAGACAGTGAGAAATCTGAAGGTACCCCCGGCGTCTAAAACCCAGCATGAAAAAAACAGATCTATAAATTCACACCGTAATCACATTTTACATCAGACCTCAGGTCTTCTGTCTTGCCCAAAGTCTTTTGTCTTCCTCTCTTTCTTCTTCCTATCAGTCTCTGACTCTCTCTACCAACTACTCAGCTTAGTAGATGACATGACTCAAATGTTCTAAAAATGAGTCTCAGAGACACAAAGTTCATTTCAATAGCTTGAAAAAAAAATTACATTGAGGCGTCAAGTTAATACTTTTCCCAGTCATGAGAACTTTTTATGAACTGCATTTTAAATCAATCAATCAATAATTAATTCAATCAATCAATCAATCGATCAATCAATCAATCAATCAATCAATCAATCAATCAATCAATCAATCAATCAATCAATCAATCAATCAATCAATAATTAAATAAATAAATCAATAAACAAACAAACAAACAAACAAACCATTTTTGTCATTATTCTTACATAATCAAAAATATGCTTTTTTAATATTATTATCTCTGTTCTATTGTGGTTTTGTGTTATGTTTGTTTGTTTGTTTACTTATTTATTCCCCCTTTTCTAATAACAAAATCACAGTGTGCTTATAAAACCTGTTGTTTTTTCCTTCTCTTAGTATTTTAATCAAATTAATAAATACAATGTTTTCCCAGATTATTTTTATTATGATTTTAGTTTTTCTGGGATCAAAAAAAAAGTTTTGGGTAAAAATGACATTGAAGCGTCAAGTTAATACTTTTCTATTGTGCATTGTGCATATAAAACCAGTTGTTTGTTCCTTCTCTGAGTAGTTTAATCAATTATTCTATAAAACAATCAACCAATCAATAAAATGGATTCTCAGAGATGTTTTCTACACTATTTTTATTATGGAGTTAATTATTTCTGGGGTCAAAATTTAAATATAATTTTTACTATTAACATTTATGAAAAGTGTGTTGCTACCTTTTGAAACAAAAAATCAATAAATAAAAAGAAAAGAAAAAGTTTTAGAGGCCCTAAATATAAGTAACGTAATATGTATATAAGTATGTATTGAATATCTGGTTAAATATTGGAGAATGTGAATGTTAAATGTTGACTTTGAAATCACTATTACAATTGTAGGGTCTCTGGAATCCCACACACCAAAACAGTAAAGGTAAATGACTTGCAAGCCATAAACTGCAGCCAAAAACAGGTTTTGTTAGCCTCCAAACCTGGACCATCTTGACTTTCACATTTATCTTGCTTTTGTCCTGTTTATTTCACAGCACAGCTTGTAAAAGTCTGCGGGCACCGCTGGGATTAGGAGGTGCGTCTTGTGGAGGCGGCCTGCGGAACAGAAGTTGACACACAAGTGACGCCAACACAAAGCGACCATGACACCCGGGCTAACATGTGGAGAGTCAGGTACGTCTCGACATCCTCCTCCACTGGCTGAGTGGCGGTTCCACACTAGAACGCGTGCAGCCAACTGGGGCTTAATGGAAAAATTCAAATAGCGTCCATCTTTTGCGTACGCAGCCATAACGGTGTCACCTCAGTCCCGGTATTACAGACTGGATCCGATAACAGAGTCCTGGATACGGGCAAAAAAATATAAAAAATCCTCTGATGTGGATTTGCAGTGACCTGAAGTGCAGGGCGTATCAGCCGAAGCTCAAGCGGACATGAACTTACGGCTCCAGCAAACCTAATGAGCGCTCAGTACCACTTAACACCAAGTGTGACCAGATAAACTCCCCTAATATTCTCTCTGCGAGTCTGGTGTCCGTCCCATAATACTGTCATTTCATTTTCGTAATCCTAGCTATTAAAATGATATGTAAGGGAGACGGTTGCAAGGTTACAAGTGTAAAAGAGCGCAGTAAGGGATCTTTGGCCAAATATGTTAGCTGGGTTATGATAATGAAGGGTGGACTCATATTTTCCTCATACTGCTGACAAAATCCTCCATTTCATACAAGCCATTTTTTCACCCTATTAAAAAGCAATACAATTTAGAAATTGTTCCGAGATTATATGTCATATATTTAGGTTTACAGAACACTAAAGCAGCATAAATTGCATATCAATGATGCAAGGCAGTTCATTTTTCTCAGTATCATTACCTCTGAAGATTATCGAGCTCAAAAGTCTTTTGAACGGCTTCTTTTAAAACCAATGTAACGTTTATAAAATGGTGTAGCTCGCTGCCAGAGCTGTCACCCACTATCTGTTGGATGTCTTTACAAACAAATTTATTCTAAAGATATGATGAAAGATCAAGCTATAAACCTCAAAAAGAATCTAATTTAATCTTTTCTTTTCATTTTAAAAATCTGCGATTCATTTCGCCGCTTGACAGAGGAATAAATAAAATGTTGTCCACCCTCTCTTCATGGCCGTGCTATAGAAAAAAAACCGAACAGAAGGAGGACCCCTTTCAGTCACTCTCTTGCTTTCTTTTTCTCTCCCTCCATCTCTCCCCTCTTCTTCAGCTCTCCTCTAATGCACCCTAATCCCAGCTGAAGACAGACGTATGCGCTGTGTATGTGTGTGTGTGTGTGTGTGTGTGTGTGTGTGTGTGTGTGTGTGTGTGAGAGAGACTGAGTGTGTGTAAGAAATATCTCTTTGCTTTTTCTGCCTCAGTTCATTATTTTTCTTTCTTGTCACTTAGTGTGATAGGTTGGACAGAGGCGCACAGATGAGCGCTGAAGACACAGTCACAGGGCCTTAATCTAGTCTTTAATGCGTGACTTCAGAGATGTCATTTATCTTGTGACTGCAGCAGGCGTCCACAAAACTTTATCTCTAATAATATATTGATGGATTAAAGGGGTCAGGCTGGAGACCAGGCAAGAAAAATTGCTTATTGACATCAAAATACAGTGCCCCCAAAACCTGATAAACATAGGGACAGGAGAGTGGAAGTCAGAAAGAGGGGAGTTACAGAGAGAGAGAGAGAGAGAGAGATGAGAGCGGGGAGGCATTGTGACTGTTTGTGACCGCTGATTTTCCTCCATCACAGGAGCCTCCGGTGGTCTAGGCCCTTGGCTTGATAAAAACACCCGCGGTTCTGTCCTCTCGAAGTGCAGTCGTTACGCGCTGCATACCGACATGCCACCGTTCGCCAGAGGAAATAATGCAGAGTTTCTGCAGGACTCCGCCGTATCTTTCAGAGTACGCTTGTCCTCACCACGCATTTGTCGCTGTGCACTTTATTAAACCCTTTTAAGTAGATTGTGAGGCTGGAGTACTTGTGTAGGGGCCACAGCGAGAGCAGGGGAGCTTCAACAGCTATCAAATACACACTACCTGCTATACGTGCAAAGCAAAATATTACACAAAGAGATGAACCAAGAACATCTAAAAATGATTCTTAGGTGTATGGGTAAATGTAGTGGCCCTCAGGGTCCTATTTACTGCCTTCTTGTTCATTGTAGTCAAGGTGTATTCAAGGCACTCTTTTATTCATTTATTTATTGATGCATGGATGGAAAAACAACCCCAAAAACAGGATGTGTGATTCTTTTTGTCACCGTGTCTCATGGTCAAAATTTTTCTTAAAATATCTGATAATTTAACCTTAAATGTCACTTGGTGCGAATAATTATATTTATGAATTAATATTGAATATTGTTTTTATATACCATTTATCATGAAAGTACATTTAAAAAATATATATATATAATGGTTAAGAATTAGATGTGTATATGTATGTTTGTCCTTGATGGCTACACAAAATTACATTTTCTATTACATCAAAACTTTTCTTGAAAATAGTATGTATGAAAGTTTTTCAAACCCATATGAAACCAACATGAATGCAAAGTGCATTTCCAAGAACTTGGCACATATATATTAAACTGGATTTTTAAAAGACTTTTCTTTACCGTGGACATGCATACAACATTTACATCATGAAGCCAAAGATGGGGAAAGTGTAAAAGTAAAGAACATATACAATCTTGAAGAGAAGCATTTAACCTCAACTGGAAAAATATTTCAGAAAATGCTTTTGAAGTGTGTTTTTAAGCTTTACTTGAAGAGGGAGGTAATAATAAATTCTGTATTCCTGTATTAAAAACTCCTGATACAAGTATTCTTGCACATAATCCTCTCTTGTGCAGCCAAACCAACAGCAAAGAGCCATTTGACAAAGCCTCAATTTTGGTGTACTTTTCGGAAAGTAGTTATTCACGAGATACACCTTTTCTCCAGATAGATTTTGATAAATCTGTGCTTAGGGTATCTAAGAAATGCATGAGGGTCTTCAGCTGTCTCGCACCTCGCCGGCTCCCCGCGTGAAAAATGTGTTTGAAGAGTGTGTCGAGCAGCCCCAATCCCAAACGGTGTCAAACCCGTCCCTTCGCGCTCTCTCTCGAACACTCTCTGAAAGTCCACTAAAATTAATACACTTTTACCATTACAAGATAAAGCTGGGGACATATTACAGCAGGCATATCTGCAAGCCTGTAATACCACAGAGTCAGCATTCAATAAAAGACATTTGCAACCAGGCGTTTCTCACGACAACGACGGCAAAAGATTTAAAGGCTGCTAAATTAGGTGCGGCTTGCCGTGCGAAAGGTGCCGGGTAAGCAGGCCCATGCTTACTTAAAATGACAGAGTTGTTTACGAGGGGGGCGCCTCCGTCTCACGCTACTGCCACGCGAGAGGGACAGTTTACGATGCGCTCACAGGGTTATTTAGACTCAAACAGTGTGCATAATGTTAGCTAACAATCAACCGCCGTTTCTCACAGCGCTCTTCAACAGATGCCGCTTCCACATGGCTGTTCATTTATATATTTATTTCACTTTATGCGTCATTTTAGCTCCTCTTAAAAAGCCTTCCTTTTCGCAGAAGATTAAACTTGTAGGGCACGTATGGTCACGAAACGGTCTCAGACTAAACATTTGACGGTTTTCTCTAGGAGGAAGAACACATGCGTTTCCAATAACCTTTTCTTGCGTTATTGCAGCACTTTTTTATGACTCATGACAACTACCAATGGAGCCATTAAAAATGTAATCCTGCTGCTGCACGTACATAAAACATTCCCGCTATTATACTACAGCAGGCAGCGGACAGCATGAAAGTCGAAGGCAAAAAAAATGGCTAAAAGGAGGGTAAATGAGAGAAAGAGGTGATTCTTTAACCTTTACACTACGAGATTGAAAAAACAAACCCACTGGCCATGTCTCATCCGTCAATCTCGTAGTTTCGAAGTCTCTACTGCACAACACAAAAACATCCCCAATGCTTCGACCAACTGCAATATGGTCGTTAAAAGTGTGATTAGGAATTTACAATCAGTTTTATGATATTCCACAGCTATAAGTTATTGTCAGGTGGTGATTCACAACCTAAAAGCACAATATAATTTGACCTCATGAAGTTTCTGGCGAATCAAATGCTTATTTAGTGTTTACACAGTATCATTTGATTGAAACAGAACAATGCCGTGTCACTTGAAGGGCAACGGCTGCTCAATCCTGCGGTTAACCGGGCTATGTTCATCTAAAACCAGACCCTCTGAACATCTAGTCATGGCGATAAATCAGCCATTGAAAAGAACAGATCATGATTGTTGATGGGTGGCAAATTTAAGCGGCGCCACTGGTGCCTCTGGTCCTTCAAAATAAGGCCTGCAATTTGTCCCCCCTCATTTTGATGGGCAGTTTATCCGGTGGATAATAAATGGAATCAAAACGGAAGAATAATACTCACAAAATGGGCCTGGACATTCACAGGGGACCAATAAAAAAACAGAGCAATTTCCTCAATAAATAATTGTATTGTTGGTGGACCTAAACACAGAGCGTTCAGGCCACTGGGGTTGACACACTGTAATCTAGCTTTGGGCGTGGGGTCTATTAATGCCATTTCCATATTCAGCGCCCTACCTCCGTATACTCGTGGCCCCCCTCACCCCTTCGGAGGAAGAAAAGGGCTGCTCCGAGGCTCGGAAATACCCCTGGGTCCCTTAGCTGGCGCTCTGTAATACTAGCATTGCTCATTATTTAGTATGTCACTGCTATTTTACATGTTAAAGCACCTCTGTTGCCATCTAATTTATTGAAGGAATATCAAACGGTCTGGACTGGAATGGGGTCACCAGCGTTTTCATGACACAGGAAATAAATATATATACAGTCAGTCAAGTCAAGGTGAAAACCTCTTTTTTTCAAAGATGGGGTCTGAAAACAAAAAAAAACGTTAAAAAAAATAGCACAGAAAATAAATTAGAATGGCAGGTGGGTCTGTTTTCATAGCAAGGTGCTTTTTTGTGCTATAATCGGTTGTTTCAACAAAAGCAAATTCAGGTTACTTTTCTTCTCTTACCCTCCCGCATTTTTTTTTTAGGATGAAATAGGGCAGCAACTCTGAGAAGGCTGTTCTTGCTTTGATGAGATTCGGCAGTAATTATATTTTTCTGACAATAACAATAGGAACAACAACAGCGGCAGGGCTAATCCGTCAGTGAGAAGGCCCACTTCTGCATTCTGCTGACAATGATTAGCTCTAATCTAGACTGCTGCTCTGTTCACAAGAGAAATGCACTTCTGAACACGACTGCGTCTGTTTTGTTTGCTTTTTCTTTCTTTTATGCTCTCATTTTTGTATACTGTCCCTTTTTATGCACTCAGAATGAACCAATATTTGATTGAATCAGTTGAAAAGATTAATTTGATGGTGCTCAGTTGCAAATAATCCATATAATTTCCGAGTGCATTACTGGAAATGATCATACAGACATGGAACGTTGTATAATACCAGCATTGCCCTTAATAAAAATCTAGCAAATTTTTATTTGAATGTATATAACACTTTTAAACCTTTATTCCTGTCTTCTAACCCAAATGCAATCTAAAATGGAACCAGTCTTTGTTAATTTCAGCAAATATAACAGATCTCAAACCTGCCGGTTATCAGTTCTGAATGTACTCTACAGATTATACTTGCCTTGTACAGTCTTCTACATCCAAAATAAATCAGAGTTTGTCATCTATCTACTCTTCAAACTACAAAATCGCCAGAAATCCTCACTGCACTATCATCAGGACAGAGAGAGGGGGTGAAAGGTCACGCATCAGGCCTTCGATGGTAAAGGGATTGTCGATCACTGTGAATGTGGCCGAAGAAAAGCAATGTTTTGTGCCTCAAACATCCTGCTTACAGCAGCAAGGTCTGATCTTGGCATTACGTGTAAATACATCAGTCACTCTGGACCCCCTCTTTACACAGAAAGACAGACGCACACACACCTCAACCCCCCACCTTGGGTTCTGTACCCTCCTCCCGCTTCCTCTACAGAAGTAAATTATCAAAACTGTGTTTGAAAGTGAATGAAGGGTGACTTGCTCCCCCTTCTCTCTCTCTCTCTCTCTCCCCCTTTCCTCTTTGACATCTCAGTTTTTTTCCTTACTTGCCACCGTTTCTGGGCTAGGTGATAACTGCCGGTAATAGGATTAACATTGATTTCTTTTTGCAAGAACAGAGATGTGCCGGTTCCAGCTATTTATTGAACTGCCGGCTTTGAACTATCAAAACTGACTGGTGGAAAAGACCTAATGCAGCATTTTAAAGAGAAGAAAAGCCTCTGTGCATTTCTTTCTCTCTTTTTGTTATTCTTCTTTTCTGTCTCTCTCTCCCTCTCTCTTTTGTGTCACTAGGGGATCAAAGGGAACATACTGGTGCCACTGTTCTAAGCCCTGTTAATGACTTTATTCATTTCCATTGTTTTCTCCACTATCCCGTCGTACAGTCCGCAGACATCCCAGTATTGTCCAGATTGGATTTGAGATGGTTGGTGTATTCTGGTGTCTACTTTACCTTGAAATGTGAGATTCATAAACACCTCGTCCTTAAAAGAATATTCTGGGTTCAGTACAAGTCAAGCTCAATCCACAGCGTTTGTGGTATATTTTTAAAAGAAAATAATGTTAATTTGTCCCTCCTTTTTATTAAAAAAGGAAACATCTGGGTTATAATGAGGAGCCTATAATGGAGGGGAATGAGGCCAATCTTTTGTTTGATAAATTTGATCCTAGGATGCAAAGTTAAAAAAATACACTAATCTTTCCTGTCAAGTTTTATTGTAAAGATTTGTTGGTATGACAATGTAACACCTAAAACCCTAAGATAACCATAAAACTGACAAGAAAATCATTACAGCTCAAAGGTTTAATAAAAACAATTTTGTAAGCATTTTTTTTACAATTATAAATGTAATATTTATTTTTTTCTATTCTTCAAAATTGGCCACATGGAAGTTCATTGTAAGTGTCTAACTGTAACCTTGATTTTTATTTTCTTTAAAAATGAATGAAGCATGAATGCATGAATGAATGCATGCATGAAAGAATGAATGAATGAATGAACGAATACATATGTATGTATGTTCATACATGCATAATGGATGAGTCAAAATTACTTTCGTGGACATTATGCCACAAATGATTATATTGAAGCCAGAATATTCTGCTTTTGGTTTCTTTTCTGTCTTATTTAATTCAAAACACACAGTATTTAGTATGACAGAGCACTACAACCCATTACAGGCACACATCTGAACACATTTAAAAACATAAATCATTGTGATGTATTAGCTGTGTGACAGATGCTTGTTTAAATTCAGTCTCTTTATCAGATAGTGACAGCATTTATTGTTAAAGCTGTTATATCTGTTCATATGCCATGCTTAAATGGGTGAATAAAAATAAACAAGGTATGATAAGAGATCATAACACCATATGAATAAGGACAAGCTATAACATACCAGATCGGGTATTTTGGGTCGACACTTAATAACTTGTCTTTTTCAATATGCTGATTTCACGTTTCTTTCATGTTTTCAGTTGCAAGCTCCTTTTTTCTATAAAGTCCTCCTGCTAATTGCTCTTGAGTGAGAATATTGATCATTGATACGAATCAATCAGACACACTAATTACTGTTAAAGCCTGCTAATTGCTAGCCATTTTGAAACATTCACCACCCCTTAACAGGTCTGTGACATATTGGGTCATTCGTTAAGTTTGATGTCACAATTCAGATGCCAGCATCTGCTAAACTCTCGCAGAATTCAGTGCAGGGGAAATAGATTAAACTCTCACTATCATTGGTGCAGTGTAGTGTTAGAAAGACAAGTCACCTCAAGAACAGTGTGAAACACTTCTGTTGTAATTTACCACAAAACACATAAATATACAGAAAAAAATCATATTGAACTTTTTTGAAAACTACCATTTAAGTTATCAGACTGTGTCTCTTTAATATATTAAAATTGTATGTTACATTTCTTAGTGTATGCACGGAAAGTGTCCTAAACAGTTTTAAAAGATTTAGACTGGCATAAAAACCTTTACACATGTCATTTTATAAATATTCTTGGTCTGATATGCAAAATCAAACTAAGCATGTGCCCTCACAGATTTTAGATTTTCAAATATAACTATAAAAAATGTCTGAAAAGTAATTAGTTAATATTGTAGGTATAAAAAGGTGTTTGTCTAAACACGATGGCATTCAAGTTTATATTGATTTGTCAGTCAAATTGATATGTGGTTTTAGCAGATAATTTGCTATAAACTGAAATATAAATTCTGATAGTACAATGAAATACCAGAAAAAAATACCATACTTCTTCAAAATGTACAGGAACCAAATCATGAATCCATTTGAAAGAACTAATGCACTGATCTAATGATCTAAAAAGAATTAAAAAAAATGGTAACACTTTACAATAAAGTTCAAACAAGTTCAATTTGCATTAGATATCATGACCTAAAAATAATAAATACAATAAAAGTATTGTTCAGTCTAGGTTAATGTTAAATTCTACATGCACTAATACGTTTACTACCTTAATATTAACGTATTATGATAAATAATTATAACTCATATGAACAAATATGAACAAGTTAGTTGCTATAAGGTGTGTCTCCTTGCATGTACTTTCAAATGTACCAATCTAGATAGATAGACAGATTAGACAGGCAGGCATGCCCCTGTCCTGTCCACTGGTCTACTTAGTGTATCCACAGTCAGCCCATATGAAGTGACATAACTGTCACTTAGAATGAACCCTTTAGGCAAACGTATAAACCCCAATCAACTGGAATGTCTCCATAAGGACTCAAAATCAATTACGGTGAAAGAGACAAAGAGAGAGAGAGAGAGAGAGAGAGAGAGAGAGAGATTGAAACCGACCCCCCCGCCTCCTCCCTCAGCAATCAACGGCAAAGCCCAGCCAAAGCACATAAGAAAAAAATGCAATCATTAGCAACTGGTGGTGCTAGCTGCTGCAAATGGGTGCGTGAGTGAAGAGTTATGCCCACTCTGGACTGGAAGTGATTTATTTATTCCTGCTTGGCCGTGCAGATCATTAACATCCGCAGTGTCTCAAGGGAACGGCACCTGTGGTCGCCGCACCATTGCTCAGACAAAAGAGCAGCAACACAGACGCGTGGGCTGCACACGCCTTTCCCTGGCCCCCGAATGTGGGGGTCATGACCACTGGTGTGTTTCTAATGTGCTTGAGGAAAGGTCATGGAGGAGGGTTCAGGTCAGTGACTTCACTTGTTGCATTATTTGAGGACCGGGACACGGGTTGAGCATCTGGTGGGTGGAGACGATCGGTAAAGATAGCTATCACAAGAGGGGACCATGCGGCCTGTATTTTATGGGATGGTCGATGAGTTAGGTCATACTTGTTTACTGGTCAATTACTTAAAAAGTAATTAAAGGAATAAACATTTTCATGATAATTATTCTCATAAAAATTGTAATGCCAGATAATTAAATTAAATACCATTTTACATTTAGTCATTTAGCAAACGCTAAATTGAATTTTAATGAAAATAAAGCTAAAACAAAAATAAAGGGTAAAGTGAATTTAGGCATCACATCATTATAATGTACAGTGTGATAAATTTATATTCAGTGCGATAATTAGTAAAAATTACATTTAACAGTTTTACTATATTATTAGTATTTTTATATATTAATTAGGTGAGTGTTAAATGATATCACAAGTAATGTACAATAATTATAAAAAAGGGAAATGAGCATTAAATATGTAACATTGATAAATTATAAAATAAAATCTAATATTGTATGTACAAATGTGTAATAATGTCCGATACTATAAATTATCCATTGTGCATCTCTAGTTCACCCATAGCTCAAGTCTGTTAGCATTTACTAACCCTTATATCATTCTAAATCTGTATGATCTCATATACCATGGAACAAAAAAAGGTGAATTTAAAAAGAATATTCTAGTCTTTTAATATATATAAATGAAATACAAATGTGCACTATATTACACATCTTTTGAAGTTATGAATTGTTTATGGTACTTTTATGGTCCTTTTCATTGACATTTGTTGGAAAAGAGCAACCAGTACATTATAAAAAAATCTATCATTATAAATAAAAGTTAAGGAATAGTTCACACATCTTTTACAGTCGTTCCAAACCTGTTTGTCGTTCATTCTTCTGTGGAACATAAAATAAGATATTCTGATAAATGTCTTTTTTTCCCCATAAAATTGAGTCACTGATCACTAAAACAGCATTACCATTCTTCCAAATATCGTTTGTGCAGAAGTCAGTCATAACGTATTTGGAACGGCATGAGTAAATGACAAAATTGTCATTTTTGGGTAAACTATCCCTTTAATTGCAGAAATAAATACAGGTTGGAACAATGGGTCAGCAAATAATGGAAGAAAACTCATTTACAGGTGAACCATCACTTTAAACAATTGGAACGAATGAATATTATCATCCTTCAAAGCTGGGGTCATTTTGCAACATCTCAAAGTTAGCGGTTGCTTGAAAGTATAGAAAAACACAGAAAATTAAATGTTCACTTCAATGGAATGAAAGAAACCTCATACATGTGCCATTGACTCCTCTGAAAACAGGTACATTTATCAGAAGGGCCCGTATGCACATGAAGGCTCATTTATCATTACAGCCCCTTAGAGACAGATACCGTGTCAGAAATATTACAAAAAGGTATTTGTGAGTGTGATTCTGCAAGCTTGTGCATGAATGTATGTGTGCATATGTGTAAAATTTCGATATGGGCCTTAATAAGATAAGTGAGCCACACAGACCCCAGTCTGCTGTACATTTCTGTTAACAGTTGTCAACAACGATTATCACACACTTAGATTATCCCATTTAAGAGGAGCAGCTATGACATTCCTAGCTTCATGATACGTTAGTCATACACCATTATAACAAAACCCTCTCCGCGGTTCAAACATAAAACAGAAATGTAGCCTCTTTGATAAATGTGGGGGTCTGTCGTTTATGCCAGTCAGAAGTCTCACAGCAATCTCCCGGCTGAATTACATCAGCCATCATTATAGACAAACCCGCTGCAGCACAAGCCAGCACAGAGCACACTTCCATTCACACATTGTTTACAATCTCTTTAATCTTTGCTCCTTTTCAGTGTTTGTCAATGAAATTTGTTGAGCAAAATTAAGTTAATTAGAATTCCTTTGTAAATAAATGAAATTTCATGTGTCCTGGAACTTTACTATTAGTATGAAACGGCTTACACTTCTTTCCCTCTGTTTGTTAGGAATTTTGACTCGTATATACACTTTTATTTGGCTGTCATCACTGTTGCATCCTGCTACATACAAATTGTTACTATTTATTCTAAAACTAAAACAATGACACAAGATTGCTGTTCAAAAATTAATGAATGAGAGCAAAGACATTGTTTGTAATAAATTATGTTCTTTTGAATTTTCTATACACCAAAGCATCTTAAACAAACGTATCACAGTTTCCACAAAAATATTAAGCAGCACAGCTGTTTTCAACATTGATAATAATAAGTAATGTTGCTTGAGCACCAAATCATCATATGTGACCCTGGACCACAAAACCAGTCATAAGGGTCAATTTGTTGAAATTATTGAGATCTGAATAAATAAGCTTTTCATTGATATGGTTTGTTAGGATAGGACGATATTTGGCTGAGATACAACTAATCATAAATATTATTAATTCAAATTAGGTTTTGATATATTTATGGTAGGAAATTGACAAAATATATTTACGGAACATGATATTTACTTAATATCCTAATGATTTTTGACATAAAAGAAAAATTTATAATTTTGACCCATATAATGTTTAAATATTTTTGTCTATTTCCACAAAGATACCTGTGCTTCTTATGACTGGTTTTGTGGTCCAGGAACACATACTAGAATTACATTTTTAAATATAATAAAATAGAAAACAGTTGTTTTAAATTGTAATATTAATAATATTACTGTTTATATACTGTATATTAACACTAAAAAATATATTGAAACAGTATCAACCCTAAAATACATTCTGTAAAATGTCTGTATTATTATGGATTTTAACTAAGAACTAAGATTTAGAGCCTCATGGTGGACAGGACCTCTAGAACATCTCAGGAAATTAAACAGGAGATTTAATTTTAATGAAATTGTCTCGATGCAACATATTTAAGAATAGTCTGCTAATGATACGTACAAAGGTATTCATTTCAGTCTAATTAGAAATATTAAGTTCCTGACAGGGGTCTTACCTGGCAAGAGGAATTAGACAGATAAAGCAAAAGTGTATGTTAATCAGAAATTAATCAGGATTTGAACTTTACGAGGGTGAAGCTGCAGCCCCTGTGTCTTTCAAATCTGTGCAACAGAACATTTACCGCGGCCCTTACATCTGCTTTCAGAGCACCTGAAGTAATACAGGGCCAGAATAATTACAAAGTGATTTTATTTTAGCTTAATTCTGAGTTTTTATATTATAAACATATATAGACCCAAATATGTTTGTGTTTAGACTAGAGTAAAAACAAAAGGCAGCGAGAGAGAAAGGCAGGGAGCGAGAGGTTTGTCACTCAGTGTATGGTGATGATTCTGTTCCAGCCTTATCAAACCAGCCCTTGAGAGGCCTACAAATCAGTATTTTACTGCTGGTAATAAACTCAAGCATCCAATTGAAGCTGAAGCGTTCTCAAATTTACAGGGAATTTAAATAGGGGCATCATTTCCTCCTTCAGCAGGTTAAATGTTAAGACTTTAAAGTAATTTGATTAGAATATAGAATTAAATATTTAAAATTAGTATTACTGTCCTATATAAACATAAATGCTATATAAATGAACACATTAATCCATTTAAATTTAAGTCACAATTGAAGTCATAGTAAAATTACTATAAATACACTGAACTTTTTTTCTATGTTGCCACTGCAAATAGCACAGTTAAGATAATTATATATTACATATCAATAAAATAAGTGCATTGATTGATCTAATAATTGTTTATTATAAAAAACATCTGAAATTGTACTGTTTATTGTGTATTTGCAATAAGCCGCTAAAGTTCCAGCACTACAACATTTTTTGTATAATTTCTTTTAATTATATGACAATTACCAGTCAGCCATTTGCCAAAACCACATACAACAACAACAAAAATATTGTTATCAAAGCCACAAAAAGTCTGCATAATACATAAAACAGCTAAATTTATGCAGCGGACACAACAGATGCCCAATTTAATACATCAAGTTTGGAAAAATCTGCCGAATAAAAGAGGAGGGTAGAGTAATTATTTTGGCAGGGGTGAGGAAAACAATGTGGCGTGGCAGCGAGCTAGAAAGTGAATGATTGAGGGGGGAGGGGGAGAGAGGAGCAACCAAGGGGTAAACAAAACAAACCTCGGCGAGGGCAGCGGAGGAAGGAGCGGGGAGGTCTGGGGGGTCACGCGATGTGTTTGGGGGGGCTGCAGAGTGTGCCAGGAGCGTGGCAATGTGGCACAGGCAGGCTGCTGCCAAGCGGAAGGCAGGCTGATTTATCAGGAGGGCCGCACCAGACACCGCCTCACACTCCCCAGTGCCCCCTGCCTTTATGGAAGGCCTCCCTGACGGCTCTGATAGCACAATCAGGGCCATGGCAGAGCCCAGGCAATTTCTCCTTCACTGTTTGATAACCCTGCATGCCCGTGCTGAAAGCCAATGGCTATGGCAGCCTCACCAACACAACAACAACAACTCAATTGTAATGAATGACTGTGTATTCTGAAGCAGAGGGGGAAATAAGGTTATGCCCGGGCACAATGCTACATGGAAGTTAAACAAGGATTACTACCTCAAATTCACAACCTTTTCCTATAGATTCAGAGAGTCCTGCTGAAGGTCAAGATCTTTTGAGGGATGGATTTTATCTTGACAATCTTTTTTGTTCTACCTACACTCTTAAAAATAACGGTTCTTCAAGCGATGCCATAGAAGAACCATTTTTGGTTCCACAAAGAACATTCAGTCAAAGGTGCTTCTTTTTATAATCTGAAGAACCTTCTTTCACCACAAAGATCCTTTTGTGAAACAGAAAGGTTCTTCGGATGTTAAAGATTCTTTATGGAATAATTTAGGCAAAAAAGTTATTCTATGGCATCACGAAGTCCTTTATTTTTAAGAGTGTGTTCATTTATCTAAAAAAAAACATTAGGCACTATTAAACCTCTTCTAAAAGCATGTTTTATTAAAATATCAGGTTGATACAACTGTGCAGATATAATGAAGACAACATTCTTGTGGTAGCTGTAATCTTGGGGAAGAAAAGAAAGACACAGAGACGAAAGAAATACATTCACCATCCGGGTCAGAAAGAAGTTTACGAAATAAATTATTTTTATTCAGCAAGGAAGGACACATTTAATTGATTAAAAAATCACAATAAGGACATTTATAAAGACATGTATAACAAAAGATCTCTATTTTAAACACACGCTTTTATTTTGAACTTTCTATTGAAAGAATCCCGAAAAAGCTTCACTGTTTCCACAAAAACTATCACGCAGCACAATGTTTTCAAATTCATAACAAGAGAAAGAAGAAGAAGATGATGAAGAAATGTTTCTTTGAAACATTGAGAAAGAAAGAAAGAAAGATATATACAGAATATAGACAGAGAAGAGAAAACAAAATCAAGGTCAAGGGTTCATTGCATCTTGTTTTTAGGAAAAAGAGATTTTGATATAGTTAACCTTAAAAAATGAATCCATAGAAAAGATAATAGGTCATTTTAGTTTGTCAAACTGTAGTCCACCACTTTTTCCAAAAGAGACAGGATGTTCTAGCAAACACGCAAAGCCATTAAAACAGAATTGCCAAGAAAATATACTGGCCAAATGAGAGGACATCTTGACATTGGTTGCATCTTGTTTCAGAACTGATCCAGTATTTAATCAAACATGAATGAATCACAAGATTTTCAACAAAAACAAACCATCAACAGATATTAGACTGGAACTTTTTTGATCTAGTAAACACAGGAAGTAAAGGTTACCACGGCTGACCTACAGTTCTGCCAATTCATAGTTAGACCAGAAAACTTTCCCGGGCAGTTCTGGTTCCTGTAGTTTAAGGTCAATATTTGTCATTTGTGATCTGTTTTCAGGTTCGACAGAGTAGCGCAGTGATTATGATAGGATCTTCCACCCACAAACTGGGAGGGAAGATGGTTCTCTGTCTCCACCGGGCGCCCCGCTTTTCAGGAATTGGATTTTTACTAGGCTGCGGCAGCTCTTATCGTCCTATCAGGCTCTTCTATTGTGCAGCCAGGCTCTGGAAGAAAAGCCTCCCAGACGCTCTGACTTTGCGTCTTATTTTTCATTTATTTTACCCTTTAAGACCCTGGGCCCCTTGTGGTTCTTAATATTTACCCCCACCAAGAGAGGGAAGGTTTTATGGGTTTGTCTGCTTTTTGTCCAGCAGATCAAAAAGGTGTGGGTCAGGCTGGGTCCTACACCACACACACGGAGCCTCATGGCAGACATGAGAGAACTAGTGAGCGCAAGCTGAATTCGTAACTCACAGAAACCTGGAAATAAATCTAGGCATGAACGCCGGGCCATGCACTGTATTCCATATGCTCCAGGGACCTTTTTCCCCTTTCTCATTACTAACTCAATTGTGCAGACTGAATAGAAATAGGCAGACTGATCGGTCCACTCATTTTGCATATGTGCTTTATATGTGACATTCTGAAAAACAATTATAGAACGACAGATAGCAACATAGAGAAAAAACATATTTCATTAATGTTTAGAAAGACACTGTATATGATACTTACAGCATACCTGTTAGATTAAATCTCTATTTTCACTTCCAGGGGTTGTTTTGTTCTTTCAAGTGGCGAATTACAATAAAAATGTGTAAATTGTATAGCTTAAATTGTATAATAGTAATCTAAACCATACATAAGGGCTGTGCAAAGAGTGTGCCCACAAAGTTCCTCGCGCTTTAGGGGGCCTTGCGAAATTTGATGAAGGCCCCGAATTTAAAAGTTAATTTGGTGAGTAACGAAAAATAGTAAATTAACGACAATTTATTGCAATGCATTTGAATTATTTGCAAATAATGATTTATTTATTTTTATGCACACATTCACTCTAATCATATGTCTAATATGCCCGAAAATGGCTCTGTTAAGGTTTCTTGTCTTGTCAAACTTCAGACTTAAAATCAATTGTCCTTCCTATTTGAGAGAAGGTATTATATTCCAGAAGGAAGTAAAACATCAAAACAAGGCAGCAAACATATCGAAGAAGCTCAACACCAACAAGCCACTGAACACATAAACAGAATAACTTTATAATGCAGAGCTGCAATTTTAGTCTTATAGACAGACACTATCCAGACAAACCTCATTATTTACATGATCGGGAGGGCATCAAAATTACATGGTAGCATCCTTACTGACTCCCTGTAGTAGGGCAGTCGTGGCGTAATAGAAAGAGCGTTGGACTTGTAACCCGAGGTTGTGGGTTCGAATCTTGGCTCCGGCAGGAATTGTCCACGATTGAGGTGACCCTTGAGCAAGACACCGTCAGCTTTTTCTGAGCGCATGCACCAGAAGCGCGCGCATTAAAACCCTGTCAAACAGCGTCTGATTACTGAACTAAGTTATCTTTTGCGCTAATATGGTCAAAACACACAAGGCTTACATATAAACTCAGTTGGTTATGTCTAAAATGAAAGTAAACAGATGCGCGCCTGCATATTAGATGTGTGCAGGTCTTAAAGGGAAAGTACTAAACATGCAGCCGACTGTCATTAAAGGGATGGTTCAGCCTACAATTTAATTTCTGTCATTATTTACTCACTCTCATGTTGTCCCAAACCTGTATTAATTTCTTTCTTGTGCTTAACACAAAAGATGATATTTTGAAGAATGTGGGAAACCAAACAATTTTGATAGAAGGGAAAATATTGAAGACACTGAGGACCAGAAACGGTTTGGTTTTCCACATTCCTCAGAATAGCATTTACATTCAGCAGAATACAGATAATACAGTTGTTTAGGAATCAGTCTATATAGTTTTTAATGTTGTATGTGTTCATTCAGTTTCTTGAACGCTTCTGCTAAATACACATATTGTACCTGGAAATATAGCACTGTTTGTTTTATTGTATATTATGTGTATTTGTAATGTGTATATTTGTTCTTATTTTTTAATAAGAAAGATAAAATAATGACAATCATTTTTTATCTTTGCCCACTTTTGCCTAAATATCTGCCATTCTTTTTTTCTCACCTTGAAAGGCTTTATAATATGGACATTAGTTTGGCTGTACTCAGACAACTTGCAAAATAGTAAAACCAACATGACAAAGAATCGTGATAATACCATGAATCGTGATATTTCGAAGAAAAATCGTGATATCATATTTTTTACATATCGCCCACCCCTACTTTAGGGCATCCAATACCTCTTCCCATCCATTTTTTTTTTTTTTTTTTTGTATAGTGCGCATGTGTTTTGTAGGCCCATATGCTTGCCATACTCTTTGTAATGTTTTTTTATATTTTAAATGCATGCATAAAATCATATACAGTATATCAGCTTTATATTGACCATCAGCCACACTGATCTAAACCACAAATAATAAAACTTACAACCATGTTACCCATACAATTCTAACTGCTCTACATTGGTTAAAGACAGACACAGTTCCAGCAAGATATATTTTTAAACACTGCAGTTCCTGAAATGTATTTTATATGCTTTTAACAAGAAAACAACTTTAGAATAATACGTCAAAATTCATTTAGACTCTCCTCAGATTTCAATTAACTCAAAAGGGGAATCAGATCTTTCTCCGAAAATGTTATCAACTGATTTTTCTTTTTTGCAGACTTATGCAGAACTGAGAGCCGAACAGTTCTGCAAATCCTATCTTGCTGTCATACTGCCTTCAAAGACTTGCACTATTCTATTAAATGTAAAAGCGATCACCAAAATGTCAAGAGAAAACTGTCCTGCCGATTTACATCAACTGTGAACAGCGGACCCCATCCCAATCCTGACCTTCAGGGCAGCAAGGTCACAATACAAAAGAGCTCTTGGGGCTGGACAGACTAAACCTCAGCTTGTGTCTTATCAGGAGGACCTTCAGACCTGCTGATGCCTTCGAACCCTCACAGCCACTTCGGTTTAGTTCTCAGCAGAACTTGAGCTCTTCCCTGCTGCATTCTACATACCACAATATCCTGCCTTAAGGACCACATCTTGTAAAAATATAGCGGTTAATTTCACAAATCAGAGAACACCATGTATATCCATAATTGTGATATTTTCGAAACAATGAGGTATGAGAGACAATTGCATTGTGATCACATGACTAAACAGTTTGGCAGACTAAACACATAGCAGAGAGCAACACTAAACCCTTACAATATTGTATGATATACAATAAAAAAAAAGCTATTTTATTTTAGCTGGAGTATGTCCCCTCATGGGGGCGGCCATCTTGTAATCACATGACCAGTTGAATACGTATCACTTTATCTCAGTAATACAGCTATTATTGCTAACACTTTTTTTTCAGAATAAATTATGATGCATGTCTGTAATGGCATCAGTAAACAGAAACTTTTCCATTTGTAACTGCCATGTTGGCCTGAACTACATAAAAAAGAATAGTGCCACCTTTAAACCGATTTGACTCTCAATAACCTAGTTCCAGTTCCTAGTCTTAATCTAATTAGGACTAAATGTCTTTGCACACTGAGTCCGGAATTCTCATCCAAAATTTGTGCATGTTAAAAAATAAATATGACCTCACGTTGTGTCAATCGTGTTTACACACTGCCTCCGAAACTTTCGTCCATCATAAAAATATATATATATAATCAGATCGGGTTCAATTTACTGCGTTTTCACATCTGTAGCAAGCATTTTGATAGGAAACGAAGACAAATACGAAAAAATGCATATGACTTATGGCGCTTTTCCACTGCATGCTACGGCACGGTACGGTTCGGTACGGTTCACTTTTGGGGGGTTTTCCACTGGGTACTGTACCTGGTACCTGGTACTTTTTTAGTACCACCTCAGCCGAGGTTCCAAGCGATCCGTACCGTTACCAAAACGTGACGTGTAAACTCTGCTGATCACTGATTGGCCGGAGAGAATCGCCATTACTGCGTCACTGAACTTGCGACATGAGACCCTCCTCTACAGCCCGACCCGCTAGATTTAAATCAGCACAGCCAGCGACGGATCAGAAGCAGCTTTTGTTTCAACAAACGCACCTTTTTGTATCAACCGAAAAATGTCTGTTTCGTTGTTTGTTGAGGAAGTACAGACATTCCTCTCGTTGATAGCTGAGGAGTGGATCCAGCTAGAGCTTTATGGTGCGACGCCGAAGGAAAAAGCCTTGTGTATATACTTTTGAACTTGCTATATTTTCAGAGTATGTCTTCTGTTTATATTTTTACCTTTGTATCTGTGTTTTGCTTCAATTAAAAACAATCTGATCGAATAAGTGTACCTCCAGACTATATTAAATATGTATCATTGTATGAGCACGTAATGAACCTCTTGAAAAAGACAAATTATTAATGCCACGATTATAAAAACCATCACATAAATAAAAAAAAACAAGGGATACATTGTACATTTTGAAATATTCAAAGGTTTATTGATAATTCACTTTACAGAACACACTGCATGAATAGTTAACTAATCAAGTAATGCAGCACACCTGCACGAACATCCCTGCTCTCCTCATCTACAGCCCGTGTCACTGCCACCACAGTCTCTGCTGCTGGGGGTAAATCACAAGCATTCTTAGACCTCTCCATTGCTGTTAAAAACATCCACATGCCGAGAGTGAAGAACACTATTCCGTCTCCTTTCTTTGTTGTGAGTTTGTTTGTGGCGCGTTTACGATGATGTCACGGCAGTAGAGGCGCCGCAATTATAACGACGCGTGAATAATCCCGCCCACTCTATAGCGGTACTAAACTGTAGTGGGAACACAAACTGACCCGAACTGAGCCGTACCATACCGTACCGAGACGAACCGTACTGTACCATGCAGTGGAAAAGCGCCATTAGTGTGCAAGAACCTTAATAATTATTTAAATTAGCGATTTAACACAATTCCCCAAAAATGAAAAGAAAAGAAAACAACTTCAAACGCAAGAGATACATTTTGATTTCCCTTTCTATTTATAGCAGGTGAGTTTAGGAAAGAGTGAAGAGACTACTCAAGATCTTCCTGTGCTGCCCTCCTCTCCCCCTCTCTCTGTTTTGCTTTGAATCATTAGTAAAGCAAAGGAGTCGTGAATCACTCCTTTCTTCAGCCCTGCCCTCTCTCTCTCTCTCTCTCTCTCTCTCTCTCTCTCTCTCTCTCTCTCTCTCTCTCTCTCTCTCTCTCTCTTTTCTCGGCGGTGCTAAACGGCTTGACAGAAGGGTGCCCAGACCGTTGGCAGTAGCGATCGACTGGAAGGGGGAAGCTGCCAGGAGTCCTTGATGGATAGGCTCATTTTCCAGCCGGCAGCAAGTCTCTGCGAAGCATCCGTGTCATTTGTAATGTCAGCCAACAAAATGTAATCAAACATTCCAGCGGTTTAATCACAGAGGGCTGCTCGAGAGATGATTGTAGTGTCAATATAATGCTATTTCATTATCTGTTTGTATTTTATATTGACAGTGTCAGATAAACAGTGTGGAAAATTAAGATTAAAAATATGGTAATTTCATTTCAATCACCCAGGCTACAGTTGCAGGCCCATTATGCGATTGATTACTTCTGAATTAAATTTGGGGCTGAATGTAAAGTTTAATCTTCTTTCTTCTCTGCAATTCAGCTCCCCAAAGGCCTCTTAGTAAGTAAGTACCCATTTCATTTGATCTTTAATGAAAAGTAATGGCCCAAATGAATTGTATAAATCAGCCCTCGTGTATACCTAGCTGACATTAGTTTTTTTTTTTCACAGCCATTTATTCTTTATTGTGCTTACACATACCACTGCCCTCCAGACCTTTTAACCACACAACATTATTTCCTTCTTCCTTTGATTTTTCAAATCAAGGCCTTTCCAAAAATGAAGTCTTTCACAAAATCTCGCAATGCTGTGTAATCAGTGGCAGTCACTTTTTTGCCTCTAATGCTGATCTCTTCCCTCACACACACACGCAGTCAGCAAAGTTTTTACTAACTGGAGAATGAAAGCGGTATTTATATTATATAAACTGAAAAGAACCTTGGATTGATGTACTCTGCAAGGTGCTTAGCAGTCAAATTAAATGGAGTGTTTTATAGCCTGGAGTGCCATTTGGAGAAGACGTATGCAGGCTCTAAACCGTGAGCTCAATGATAGACGTTTTAATTACATGGTAAATTTTTGATATTTTTCAGCCTCTCTAAAAATGCAGCTACTGTCGCGGGCCCCGCATTTGCAGAGCATCCAATTTTTTCCACCGTTTCTTTTCTCAAAAGTGACACGGCCGTTAACGAGGACTGCGCAAATAGGAAGGCGAAGAAAAAAGGGCCTCCTCTTTGTGAGACCCATTCACAGTGATTTGTCCTCCTTTGTAGTCCTAATTATGTGCCAAAGTAGGATAACAGAAGTTCTCAACTCGGCCATTATGCCAGCACAAAAAAGGAGACGCATACAAGAAGCTGATCACTTTGGAATTAGCAAACATGATACTATACGAGGAAAGAAAAAATCATTAATACCGACAGGGATTAGAGGTTCTGATTAAAGGGTAGCTTTTACCGTATGCAAATTAGTGATAGGCATTTATCAGTGCCTGGCCAAGCTGTCTTAGCAGCAAAGCCACATATGTTTTTTAGCTGATTAAAAAACTGCTTGAAGTTGCAGGCCTTTTTTTAATGGAGGAGAGCGACGGCGAGAGAGGCAGAGAAACCGAGTAAAGGAGTATGTGGCAATCAACTCGTTTCCTTTTGGCCAAATTCCCGTGATTGTTCAAAGCGTTTGCCGTAATTCCCTCTTTTATTAAGAACGTTCTTTTGTACATAATTAAAACATTTCTCAAGTGACTACGTGTGCACGTGTTTGCGTGCCGCCCCCAAAGCACTTCCGTAAGCGTGCGCTCGTATCTTTTTCTCCCGAAACAACCGGCGCGGCTGGAGCCGTTATTTGCCTCTTGTCTGAACAGCAAAACAAGCTGAAAGTAATGAATAGAGGGGCAGGACGAAGGGGGAGAGTTTATCGCCTGACCGCCATTGTCTGCGGGCCTCCCATTTACTTTACTCACCTTCCTATGGAGGTGACCCGCTTTGTGTTAACAAAGAAAAGCAGGATGAAACTGAGCTCTCTTTGCCTCTCGCCTACCACTGATAATACCTTCGTTACCCAGCGCCCCCCTCTTCTCCTTGAGGGAGTGCTTTAATTTATGCTTTTTCATCTCTCAGGGGCTCGGAGTGTGTTAACCTGCTCTCGGCACAAACCGGCTCACATGAGAGGAAACTGCTGTGTCAAGCTTCTCGCCGCACCGCGGCCGGGCTTAAACAAATAAAGCATTCCCCACAGAACGCAAAATTCAATTAAGATATAATTACAAACACAAGCCACTGACCATATGCCATAAATCAACTTCACGTTCACAATGCATTATCTGTTTTAATATCGTCGCTGTCTGAGCTTTGAACAATTATGTAATAATGAAGTCACCATTTCTATTTCCGAAATTAAACTCTAGCGTTCTCGCTTCTGTGCCCCCACGTCAACACATCGGGATTCTATTAAGGATAAGTTAATAAATCAATTGGCTATAGCATAATCTCTGTAAATAAATAGCTGTATATATGTGAACAAATAAATTGAACAAAACCCCTTTTCAGTTGAATTCTGTTATAGGTGAACTAATTTATTCAAACATACATAAAAAATACAATTACATGTCCTCTATGATGAACATGGTTCCAATATCTGTATTAATATTAATTTTAATATTTTTGTGGAGGGAAATAAAGTCAAAAGCCTCAAAACAATGACATTTTTAAAAGAAAATCTTTAACATTATTTCTTATATTTTTAAACCTATTTTAACAAAACTGCTTTACTGCTTATTAATATTTTTCCCTTCAAAATCAAAGTCATGTGGCATGATTAACAAAGGCATTGGTCCAACCAAAACAGAAATGATATGAAGACCCCTGCAGACCCTCATAACTGTGTGTCAAATACAGTAAGTCTTATTACATATATATATTTAGACTATTTTTATGACAAAGAGAGGTTTAGATTGTAAAATGTCATGTGGTGCAACTTCCCAAAAATATTTATGAAATAATATTTCACAATATTTATACCTTTAAATATACATACTTAAAAATACATATTAATCATATATAAACATACAGTATGTATATACATATATAATTATAAATGTAAACCATTCTTGGAAATAGAAGATTTCTTTTTTCAAATGAATTTGAAACCACAAAGGAATACAAAAATTATATTACTAAGTATTTGTCACATGCGTGTTAAACTTAAAAAATAATAAAATAATAAAAAATAAATAATTAAACAAAAAAGAAAGAAATTCTAATGGACACTCATCACTGACCCTTATGCCTCAGCAAACATCCGATTAAATATAAAAGTCAAAAGCTAATCTTCAATGAGCAGAATATTATCACTCTAAATGCAGGTTTATTTAGCATGTAAATGTAAAACAGGTTTTGGAAATGTGCTGCAATTTAATTATACTTCAATGTGCAGACAATATTCCCCCAAATACAAGTCCCACAGAGGGACTCTCACACTCCTTCTCCACTCCACGTGTAAAGAAAAGGTTCACAATTTTACATCATGGAATTAAAATAGCATTTTCTACCCCAGCTGAATAGTTTGACTTCTAAGCAGGTGTGGGACTAGATTAAGAAATGGAAGATATTTCGTTCAGATGAAATGAGTGGTGGGATAGAGCACTGGAGAAATTCAGTTAGGATGTGAGGTGAACCAAATAAGAGGTTATTTAAAATGGTCGAGCAGTGTCCAAAAGGATGATAAGATTTCAAATAAACAGAGAAATAAAGCTAGTATTTGCACAAGCAAGATAAACATGTGACTTCTTTTCCCTCCCCGCTTTTGCTATAGCATGGAAATTCAAGAGAGTAAGAGGAAGGGAGGGAATCTACAGCCTTAAAGCCTTTTTAAATTCCAATTTGTGCTTAGGCTGCTGTTTTCCAGCATAAATATGTGTGTACGAGGAACAGAGATAGGTCCTCTGCATGGACACACAGAAAAGTAGGGTTATAATAGAGGGGTGGCAGTCAGACCCCCTCTGACATCCTCTATCTGACAGAACTTGCTGATCAACTCTTTTTTTTATATTCGGCTTCTTTTAAGCGGCATTTTCTTATATGTGGGCTGATAAAAAGTGTTTACCATTGCATAGACCGTTTCATCCAATAGATCCATAAATTAAGCCAAACAAACATTGTTTGCTTGTAGGAAAAGACTAGCAGCGTATGACATCTTGAAGCAATGATCAATGTTCTTAAATGGGCGAAATATAAAGTGCATTTTTAAAAAGTACCGCATTTGTTTTGCCAATAGGAATTAGACGAACTCTTTAAAAGTGACATCCTAATAATCTTTTACTAAACATGTAAAGCACTTCATGCTTAACATGTAACCCACAGATCATACATCTGGAAAGAACTTATTGTGCCTGACCTGGCACAGAGTGAACATTTCTTTGATGAAAATATTAATTAAAACATACAAATTTGATTAAAATCTGAATCAAGTCAGGAAGCAATAAATGAACGACCCACTCCTTAAGCTCAAGGTAGAATAGGCCGCGATGAGAGAGACATTGGGAAGGAGTTTGAAAAGGAAGACACTGGAGCATCAGTTTGACTTCTTCAGATATCAATGGGTCTAAATGGCGCAAGCACACAAAGCTCTCATTGCCAAGGCCACATCTCATTCTCCCACTCCCACCAAACACACAAATGATTCACACCAAAAAGAGTTCGATTCGTACTTAAATGGTTCAAGCCTAAAGAAAATGTAAATCTATCTGGCTGCTAGCCTATTCAGCTCCCTGTTTCATAAACTAAATAAATCACATGGAGATTTGTGGAAATTAATGTTCATTGAGGATCGTCCTATTGATTTTCAAGGTATGGATCAAGGACCTCTATGATTACTGCTCTAAAAAAGTAATTGACTTCGTGATTGAGGGAGCTTAATGTGGTGTGTGCTATACAGGTGCATAATTCACATGATTCGTCAATGTACCTCGCCGGAAAGTGTTTCTATCCCGACTCTGCTGTTTGAGAAATGTACGCCATCACACTGAACTTTTTAACCACAAAAAATAAACAAATTTAGATAAGATCACAGAGTGAGAAATTAAGTTGAAAATAAACAGATACAAATACGCCACCCTGAAGTACTGGGGAAAATATGATTACATTCCTGCAAAATGATATTGATTCTTACAAGTTTAACAGCACTTTCGAAGTGAAATGTCCAGCAAGTGTGTCCGTTCTGGTAATGTTTTACTATGTTGGTTGTTGTACGTATTGCGGCATTTCAGAAATGAAAAGTCATGCATTAAAAATATTCAGATCATAACAGTATTGTGCTCGGAATCACATTAAAATAAGTCTTTATTAATCGATAACCTTCACCTGTAATATTAATTAATGTGAACATGAATAAAACATTTTGAGGTTTTGTGTCAATAGTGTTCATTAAGGCTAAGAAACTGTATAAATTGGTACATTTATGGAGTTTTGCAAAAGTGTAAACTACAAAAGATAGAGGCAAATTATTGCAAAGAGTGGTTATTATCCATTTGATATCTTTATTTCCTTCCTTCCTTCATTTCTGTGCCCCCTGTTAAACTACCACAAGGCCAGTTTAAATGTCTGTGTAATAATACCGTTAACACTGAAACCCAATTAATCAACATGCAAAATATTTTCAAAGATTTAAAAGCACTGGCAATGACCAAATTCACCTGTTTTTAGCATTGAGCTCTGAACAGCAGTCTAATGAACGTCTGAAAGCTAATGTTCTATTAACAAATATTAAAAGGTATTTTGGCTCTTAGGTAGCATTTAAAAGAGTATATTATCCATCTCTATAGATCACAGATGTAGATAATGGTCATGCATCTAACAGTGATCAAGACATGAATAGTGCTGAAATTGCTTCATCTAAAGTAGAGTCTTTATTAATCGTTTACCCACAAATGAAACACTGACAAAACCCTATCATATTTCCTTGACATCCTTCACATAAGAACATATTATACCTTTTTTTTTGTTCCACTTTATTTTAAGTGGCCTTAAACACTACTTACATTTAAATTAATAATCTGGGTTGCACTTTATTTTACCCTTACGTGTACATGCAAGTACTTACATTATACTTACAGTGCACCTACCGAAGACTGTTCTGGTAATATAAGGTAGGGTTAGGTTTAGGGTTAGGTTCAGGGTTAGTACCTTATTGTAATTACTATAATAAATACATAGTATGTACATGAGGAACGGGACTGTAAAAAAGATGCTACCATAATTTGTTACAATGCCCTTGTTGTGTACATACATGTTTTTACATTGTACTTACATTTTAAAAATACCTGCATGTAATTACATCTTTAATTCATTTCTGTCTTTACAATCATAATTTCACTGTTGACCCTTCCTTACAACTTAACCCACCCTTAAACCTACCCATACCACCAAACCTGTCCCTAACCTGACACATATCCCACCTCAGTAGAAGCAAGTGTTTAGCAATAAAATATGAATATAATAAGTACATTATACTTATGTTTTATAATATAAAGTGATGCCTAATAATAATAATAAAATAATACCTATTTTTTACTCAAAGCTAAAAAGGATATTAAAACTCTAATAAACCCATGATTATGTTATGTTATGGCTGATAACTGGTTATGAAATATTAATACTCCATGTTGTGCAAACACAAACAACTAAAATGTATTGTTACGAATGCTTTAAGTAAAAAGCGATAAAAGTAAATTTAGGCAACACAGCATTTTGAAAAAGAATATATATATATATGAAAAAATATGAGCATACACAAATAAATATTGACTGATATGGAATATGGAAAAAAATCTCTAGCATCACCTGATAACTGATATGGTACTTATATTGTGCATCCCATCATCTCATGCAAACAGTTAAAGATAGATCCTAACAATACAGAGTCATTTTTGCTGAAGAATTGTCAAAAAACCTGCACAATCAACTTATTTTTTGTTACTGTATTTATGTCATATTGGGCTGGTATATAGGTTAACGGCGAGAAAATGAAATGATAATGGCACACATATCCTATAGTCCAAATAAGGAGGTTTGCCGGTTACCTTGAACAGTCTGGAGGAAAAAGGCCTAAATAGCAAGGGCACAGAATGACACTGAAAGGGACTGTTCTATTCTTTCTCTCCCAAGGACAACTAATTAGCAGACAACAGCTGAGTCCATTTCAAATGTAAATTTTTTTCTTTAAATGCTTTATAGCCATGTTGTATACTTCCGAACACAATTGCGGTTTTCGTAGGAGAGCTTTTGTTTGTCAAGTCCCTTTTTATTTGCATGCATGTGGGCATTTTTGTGAGTCAATGTACTAGATGAAAATCTCTTTATGACACAATAGTCAAGTGGAGAGACGGTAATATGAAAAACATTCACGACTAACCCACTAGAAGGCTGAGAGCATAATAGTCTGGCCACAATAGCATACTTTGTGATTTTAGGTCTGGAAAAAGGAACACAGATTGCTTCTGCTATCTTAATATTCAAGCAATGTCACAATTATTTAAAAGGGAAAAATAAAATCATCCTTTTCTATAAGATTTTGGTCATGGGTGTGCAAAAACAACAGCCTAAATCTGTTCAATAAGGAAGCTGATTTCCAAAACATAATGAATATGGAAACAAAGATTCATCTTATGGAACTGAAAATGACTAATTATGTCCAAAATGCTGCCTAATATGGATTATCAAAAGATAAAACCTGTTTAATACAGATACAGCTTTTTAGATTTACCTGATAAAATCAAATCTGTTTGTAACGGAGTTACTAGATCTTTCTGGTGCACCCATGAGCAAAGCAAACAGATGGTGAGCTTCTGCTCCACTGTAAGCCTTCCATAAGATAACCTCTGGGTCAATGTGAAATGGGCACAGTGTGTGCAAGAGTGGAAAGATAGATTTGACAGGGACAAACGCTCTAGTATTACTCCGACTCTGAGCCGTCCTGCCTTTAAGTCGCTGTGCTGGAAAATGGGCCCAGAGGCTCTGAAATTCTAAGATCCAGCTTAATTGCTGGTCGTTGCACAGATCATTAACGGTGCACACATGTTATTGAACGGCAAAGATCCAGAACTGTCCCAGTGGTGTTACAATTGTATTTGACCCCATTGGAAGAGACCTTCAATCAATAATTTAGACTAATATAACATTAGGCCATTAGACAATAAAAGTATGACATCTCTGTCAATGCAACTTATTTCAAATGTCCAGCATACTGCTCACTTAAATGTGTGAATAATCATACTGTCAGTCAGTGAAACAAGTGTGATGAAGAAAAGGCTATTTAATACAAATGTATTTAAATCCAGTACAAAACACTGAACGAATTTGCTAAAGTTTTTTTATTCATGCTGGTTTCATCCTTTTCGAGATATTTTTTATGACTGTATCCATCAAAGCAAAAGATAAAGACTTTCTTTATACCAAATACATACATTGAATAAATACTTATTTAATTAAAGTAAATACATTTCACATACAATCTAAGGTAAATTATTTATTTAGAAATGATTTGATTATTCATTTGTTGTCCTCAATTGTAAGTGGCATTGGACATTTTAAGGTCTATGTATTTTTTTATGTTTGTTACAGCACATGACATGTAGATTGCATCACTTAAATGTACAAACAAATTAACAAATAATAATAATAATAAAGATAATAAAAAATTATAAATATGAAACTATCTTAAAAGTTCCTTAATTGAGTTTAGTTTAAATATCGTTCTTTATTTATGAAAGCAGGACAGTTGTATCACACTGACTTTTTTTACAGAAAATAAATACATGTATATAAATTATATATATAATGCAATAGTAGTATTAATACAGCACATATTAATGCCTTATTCTGCAAAACCATATGTTAGATCCCTTAATCCTACCTCATACCTAAACGTAACAACTACCTTAACTATTAAATAAGCAGCAAATTAGGAGCTTGTTGAGGGAAAACTCTTAATTAATAGTGAATATGTGTTCTCTATACTAAAGTGTTATAAATAACCTTAAACAACTAAGCAGTGTTTGTTGACACAGTTTCCCTTCTCAGCTCAGCAGGTACATCTGTGGTTTTATTTGTTTGTTTTTTAGTAATCATCACCGTAATGTCTTTACGGGCCAGTTTGGAAAGGAACACATAAGCTCCACATGTCCACCCTGCTGGAGGTGTTTGACGAGCACAGCAATAAAGCTCAGTAAGTGAATCGTGTCCCGCTGGACCCATTAACAAATCCACAAGACGGTTGTTTTCGCTCAAATGTAATTAAGGCCGCAAACGACACTCTGAGGTACTTTTTTCACAGTATTAAATGGAATATGTCCTTAAACCATCCGCACACATTATTAAACACACAGACACCTGACAGAAACAACTTTTGCCAAGCTGCCACCATTTGTCCGTTGTCCTCAGGGAGACCGAAAAATCAATAGCTGCACCATTTACAAAGAGCATGGCTATATGACCTGTCCACCCCTTGTCTTCATCACCGCTACCATTGCTTAGTCTACAGATGCCGTTTGACTCCTACTTATGCTGTGCACATGCTCGGACCCCTTCAAAACCACTCAAGTCATCAGGGCCACGCTCCTCCTGACAAGGCTTTGGCCTCATATCCACAGTTTTACCAAGGTCAAAACTGAATCTGAGACAAAGCGGCCTTTATAAATCGTTCTTTTCTGCCCTTTTCTCTTTCTATTTGTTCGACTCGGTACTCCTGAAAGGAAAGAGGGGTAATTGGAGGGCCTTCATAGCAGAAAATGGCATTAGAGTTAATGACCCTGAGCATCCCATGGGGACACTTCATATTAAGGCCATTTATGTGCTGACAGCACTCACTGCATACTCTGACTTATTATTCATACAATGGCTCACGGGTGAGGAAGAACAAATACAGCGCACTAAAAGAAAGCTCTATCCCCATATTTTGTGGTGAATGACTTCTAAATGCACGACAATATACTTTAAATTGATTTACTTTAACAGAAAATCTAATCATAGTCGAGGCCTTCAAATCAGAAAAGTTAGCGAAAGGGGCAAACAAATAATTGTCAGCGACCTGACATCTACACCGCTTCCTTTTTTAAAGCAGATGAAATAAAAGTTCCTTTATGTAGAGTGAATGAGTCAGTTCATCCTCTTCAGGCCTAAAGCATATCAAAAGGGTATTTGTATGCAGCGCCAGTGCTTGGTCCTCCCTCTGGCTGGAAAAGCCATGACGCGGCTTCATATTTACCACTGGGACCCTCGCAGAGGTGACAGAGGGGCAAGGCCACATCCCACCTGACCAGCTGCCAAACAGATTAAAGTGGGCTGAAAACGTGTAGATTGCCACAAGAAAAAATAATAACGCTGACATGGCCTTCCCTTTATGGCAGCAACAAAACATTCCCTGGAGACCAATCTCTTTATCATTCCAGAAAGAATGACAAATAAAACACTTCCAAAGGCAAGGAATTCTCACATTTATAGGGCTGAGGTGGCCTGGACAAAGCTGTATTATTGTTAAGGCCACCAAGGTCTTGGTCAGATGTGGCGGGGGTTTTCATTAGCCATTGTGACAGATAAATTTCATCTGTGCCCCTTTCAATCAGACTGCAAAATGGATGGAGGAGCTGATAGCGTCGTATACGCACACACACACAAGATGTTTTGTCCAATAAGATTTACATAAAGATCTAATCTGCAAGGTCACCGTCAAGTTGCGTTAAAAGCAGCTTCTAACAGTTCAACAGTGGTTGTTGTCCATTTTTACTTAATTTTTACACAATATTATTATGGAAATAAAGGCTTTAAAACAAGATATTTTAGTAATGCTGAGGCTGCTAGATACAGTGGGGAAATTATTTGATTCCCTGCTGATTTTGTACATTTGCCCACTGACAGAAATTAAATGATCAGACTATAATTTTAATGGTAGGTTTATTTGAACAGTGAGAGACAAAACAACAACAAAAAATAAACAAATAAAAAAACGCCTTTACAAAAAGTTATAAATTGATATGCATTTTAATGAGTGAAATAAGTATTTGACCCCTTCGCAAAACATGACTTAGTAGTTGGTGGCAAAACCCTTGTTGGCAATCACAGAGGTCAGATGTTTCTTGTAGTTGGCCACCAGGTTTGCACTCATCTCAGGAGGGATTTTGTCCCACTCTTTGCAGATCCTCTCCAAAGCATTAAGGTGTTGAGGCTGACGTTTGGCTACTCGAATTTATAGCTCCTTTCACAGATTTTCTATGGTATTAAGGTCTGGAGACTGGCTAGGCCACTCCAAGACCTTAATGTGCTTCTTCTTGAGCCACTCCTTTGTTGCCTTGGCCGTGTGTTTTGGGTCATTGTCATGCTGGAATACCCATCCACGACCCATTTTCAATGCCCTGGCTGACTTCAATGCCCTTGCCCTGACGGTACATGGCCCCAACCATCGTCCCTTTGATGCGGTGCAGTTGACCTGTCCCCTTAGCAGAAAAACACCCCCAAAGCATAATGTTTCCACCTCCATGTTTGACGGTGGGGATGGTGTTATTTGGGTCATAGGCAGCATTCCTCCTCCTCCAAACACGGCAAGTTGAGTCTCGATTTTGGTCTCATCTGACCACAACACTTTCACCCAGTTCTCCTCTGAATTATTGGCAAACTTCAGACGGGCCTTTACATGTGCTTTCTTGAGCAGGGGAACCTTGCGTGCGCTGCAGGATTTCAGTCCTTCACTGCAGTAATTCAGGCAAAAGGAGCCCCAACTAAGTATTGAGTGCTGTACATGCTCATACTTTTCATGATCATACTTTTCAGTTGGCCAAGATCTCTAAAAATCCTTTCTTTGTATTGGTCTTAAGTAATATTCAAATTCTCTGAGATACTGAATTTGGGGTTTTCATTAGTTGTCAGTTATAATCATCAAAATAAAAGAAATACACACTTGAAATATATCAGTCTGTGTGGAATGAATGTATACATTATACAAGTTTCACTTTTTGAATGGAATTAGTGAAATAAATCAACTTTTTGATGATATTCTAATTATATGAACAGCACCTGTATATATATATATATATATATAATGTAAACTAATGGTCAAGTATTTTGGAATAATGACTTTTTAATGTTATTGAAAAAAGACTGTTCAACAAGTCACTTTTATAGTCAGTAATATTGTGAAATATAATTATACAAAAACTGTTCACATGTGTCTGGTGCTACTGTGAAATTCCTTCGAATATGCTGATTTGGTGATGATTTTGGGGAAATCATGATATGCTATTATTCAAAAGTTTAGTGGTAATTTTCCACAAAAACCAAAAATGTTTTTTTTAACATTGATAGAAATAACATCCATTATAAATAATTGAGCACCAATAATAATTGATGATAACTGGGCACCAAAACAGCATATTAATCCATAAATGATTTCTGAAGGATCATGTGACACTGAAGACAATAGGTGTGTTCAACTTGAAGCGGCGCTGTGCAGAATGATCAGTGTATCAAATTACAGTATATATATATATATATATATATATACGTATGCATGTATGTATACTATGTATGTATATAATATAAAATAATAATATTTGACTGAGATATGTGAAGGCTAAACATGGTAACCCATACTTGGAAACTGTGCTCTACATTTAACCTATACAAGTGCACACACAGCAGTGAGTAGTGAACACACACACTCTAAACACACACCCAGAGCAGTGGGCAGTCATTTGCTGCAGCACCCAGGGAGTAATTGGGGGGTTGGTGCCTTGCTCAAGGGCACCTCAGTTGTGGGTATTGAGGGTGGAAGAGAGTGCTGTACATTCACTCCCCCCACCTACAATTCCTACCGGTACTGAGACTTGAACCATCGGGACCATCGGGTTGCAAGTCTGACTCCCATGAGTTGTAAAATGTATGAAATATTTATTATTATTATTATTATAATTGAATCATATGTTTTCTTTGCAGATTTATAATATAAATAGAATTCTAAAAAAGATTCTAAGCAATATCTGTACAATTTCTATAGAGGGAGCTCTACAGATCCTCCCTTCACACACAAGTATTCGATCTGAAAAAGATTCAAGGTTGAAAGAACTACGATCAAGAACCAAGTATATGATTGCTCATTCGAGGGATCTTGAATTCAAATACCATCTGGTAAAGGTTCCAACAATAACATTTTCACAGCTTTTCAACAAATGGGACTTTATACAAGGCAACCAACTTTGGCTTGAGATGTGAAAGATAAACTGCCGTTAAACTGCCTGGTAACAGTATCATTGATAATCATTTTCATACATCTTTTGTGATGCTTTTATCCATTTATACCACATCATTCCTTATATTGTTTGTTATATTTTTCTCTCACAAAGCATAAAGCTCAGATACAGATACATAAAGCAGACTAAAGCACACTGCAAGAAATAGATGAAATAGTTTTCTACTTCTCTCAACAACAGCTTCGCTATACCAGCATAAAGCACTACAGGAATGAATATTCATTGTGTTATTGTCTAGTATGCGTTTTTGAGACAATATCATGTCTGATATATACAGAGCTGATTTCTTTTTAGACAAATCTGAACATTTGTTTACATGAGCTTTTGTTTTAGCCATTCTTTTGTTTTGTTCTGGCAAAGAGAACTGGAAATCTCGCCTTGAAATCCAAACCAGTGAACTCACATGCTTAAAGATTAAGTTGGTCGTCATAATGAGGCGGGTGATGTTAATTGTTCAGGGGATCTTTTTGGTTGTTTTTTTTTCTTTCCCTTCTAATTCCAGACAAATATCTGACAGTGGCTTTGCATGGCAAACCTGTTTAATGAATGACTAATCCCACGAGGCGCATTATGGCAAAACTGTCACACATCGTATTGTGGCAATTTTAAGTTGATTTTACATTATCATCCTCTGGTAATGCTCAAATATTTGGATTTTCTTTAATGCAGGGGCTTTTTGTGGGAAGGAAACAGCAGTGAACTAAATCTGGTTCCCCCCTCTCCTTTGAATCCCCAGTGTCGAGGCAGGGCTGGAATGGCTTCTTTATTGGGCTGACAGCTTCAAGGCTCTACTATTCCCATCAAGACCTCAAACAAAAGGGAGAACTGAGCTTCTTTAAGCGCATTCACGTCATGTTCACACCACATTCAGCCAGTGTAAACCACAAGTAATATCATGGTATTGTGCACATGTTGTAAATCACAGAACAATGGATGATGAGGAACAATCACACAGTACGGCACCATCATCCATGTCGAATAGACGCCAAGATCTAGAAACACAGAACAAAACTCTCCATGAATGTGATGTTCTGCTCTTATTTATTGTTTATATCGGCAGGGTTAGAATCTCTATTTATATGTATTTTTCCGCCTGTGAAGCTTCAATGAATGAAGCTTCATTGACGGCCCTGCTGAATGGGATTCTGGTGTCTCCACCAAGGGATAGTTCACCCCAAAATGAAAATTCTGTCATCACATACTCACCCTCTTGTAGTTCCAAACCTGCATGGATTTCTTTCTTCTGAGAAACACAATTTAAGATACAACATTGGACGCCATTGACTTTCATTATATGGACAAAAAATGGTTGTGGGTTCAATTTCCAGGGAACACACATACTGACAATAAATGTATAACCTGAATATACTGTAAGTCGCTTTGGATAAAAGCATCTGCTAAATGCTTAAATGTAAATGTAAAGAAAAGGGATTTTTTTTCCATTTCTATGTGTTTCACAAAAGACAGAGATTTAACCACACCAAAAAGACCATGCTGATGAATAACAGAAGTTATGCTGTTAAGTTAAGAACCTCTAGCAATACCAGCACTAAACTAAATTTAAGCTTGACCAGCATTAAACCTTATAGCAGTGGTTCTTAACTATTGGGATGCAACCCAAATATGGGTCAAAGGCTATACATTCAACCTAACTCCACAATATTTTACTGTAAATGTACTAACTTCACTAAGATACTAAGTCTGAAGATACATGTCCACTAGAAAAAAAATATTCATGGCAAGCACAATGTATTGTGCGCTGTGAATTATATTAGCCATCAAAATTCAGCATACATGGCACCAAACACATAAATTAAAATGTGTGTATTGTTGGGCTATAGTTCTTGGTAATATTAATAAATTTTTATGTCAATGTTTTTTCCTTCGTATGTTTTTGTTTTGTTTTTGTTTTGTTGGTTTGTTATATGGGGCTTCAAGTTTTCAAAAAGCACAAATATGTATTCCATACACATATGTGTAAACGGTCTCACATTATGAATGTAAATGTTACAGATTACATGAAGATTATCAAACAGGTTGTGACATACAATAATCAATAAAATGGTCTCTGTGGACTGTGGAAGGTGTTTTAAGTTTCATAAGCTGCGAGTATAAAAAGCCTGGGAAATCCAGCTTCCCATCATATATGAACCCCTTAAAAATCCATCTATGCAAGCTATAGAACACATTTTGCCAATTCCTAATCAAACACAACTAAGCTAAAGTAGCTGATGCTGGCCAAGCAAGCTTTTTACACTGAAAGCATCCGTTCTGTCCGAGCTCCCACATTCCTGCTGTGATATTACAACACAGGGTTGAAACAGCCATTCCCGCCGTCTTCCCGCACTTCTGAGGAAATGTTGCTAAATCCCTTTACACACCAATAATCAATTTGAGGTCATTATTTTCTGCATTGCTTAAGGGAAATGGTGACACTTACCTTTTTGCCCTCCTTTGAAATTCAGCAGACAAATATTTTCAAATCATTCTCCATTTTGAAAGGAAATTTCATAGCATTAGAGTGTAATTAGGTTGGAAAAAATTTAACAATGCACTGAACTGAACACATTCTAGTAGTGTTAAAATGAACACATTTAAACAGTTTAAGAGTGCACCCATTCTTGTCACAATGAGTATTTAAAAGAAGCCTTGAACCCCTTAGTTAATACAAGCGTGGATGAGAAAAGATCGGAGTGAGCCAACTGGCAGCACAGGGACTAAGCAATTTTTGAATATTACTGACCCAGCATTTGGAAATACCGAACACAAAGACGGCAAAAAATGAATGCTTTTTTAGTCCAGAAATCCTTTCACCTCCTTACATTCAACTGATCAGATTAAGAGAGAGGTTTAAGAAGATTTGGAGGAGAAAAAAAACTTCAGTGCAATGGAAAGAAGGAGTGAAAAAGGTGGAGGGGGGAGAACGGCTTGCGATTCAGTAGCCCAAGGCAATTCATCATAGAAATTGAGTTTCTAATGCAGCATCTTGTGAATCCCTTTTGCTCTGTCAACGTTTTAATACATTACATTGAGAAATTGTAAATCATGTTATAAAAAGGCCACCGAAAGCTGGCACTAACTGCCCCCCTTAACTAACTCTTTCATTTCTTATTCCTTCTCTCTTTCTTGCTCTTCCCATCTTACACTCGCACACATACCAGCACTCTCCTTGGATCTATCAAGAAAAAAAACCTGCTGCAGGCCTGTTCCTTACAAGAGAAAAGGAATCTAAATCTCATCATGCCTGTTAAGTTGTGATTAGAAGAGAGTAGAGAGTTGTGGGCCTTGACACATTCTGTACACTGAGTTTGTTTCTTTCCTTCTCTTTTCGCTCTTCGCCATCCCTCTCACTACCGTCCATCACAAAGAGGGACACAAGCAAACAAAAGAAGGTGGATATAATAGTGGACTCAATTCACCACTCAAAGAGAGCTGGTGACCATGTGGCACTCTAGTACTAATTCTTCTGTCATGTAAGATCATGGAAATCGAAGTGTCTGAGGACTAAACCTCCTCTTTGCCTGCAGTCCAAACAATGAACCTGTGCTATTGCTGCAGTTTAGCTCATGGCATTCATGGGCTCAGAACAGCAGCAGTGAATCTGAAATATGGCTTGTCTATCCGGAGAGTGATGCAATATGTGGTTATATACAGTGTTTGAATTGAACTTATGAGTCAAGGCTGCTGTTTCATTCAACTTATGATTGATTGTACATACACTAAATAAGAATTCTAAGAGTGTCCATGATAAATAAAAGGAAAGGATCTTTTTAAAAATCTAGTTTAAATAACATGTGCCAATTTCTTGGAAATATAATATTTGTATAGTTGGTTTTATAACTTTTAAAAGTAAAAAATAATTTGTGACCCTCTCTGGGAAGATCAAGCTAAACATTTATCCTTTATATCTTTAATTTTGTCTGAGTAAGGTCATGTCAAAGATTAAAATTATTGTGAAATTAATGGTAGAAACTAGAAATCAAACTTTGATGCTCATTATCTCATAATTAGATTTTGAGACTTTAGCCTGGATTTCACAGAGAGGGTCACATTTGTAAATACATTTTGCAATCTGAACTAAACTTGACATGTTTATTAATAAATTAATAGTAATGTCATACATTATATTATACATTATACATGTATATATGTATGTGTGTATGTGTTTATGTGTGTGCACATAAGCTACACACACACACACACATATATATATATATATATATATATATATATACGCTATTCACTGCCCCTAAAATGCATAATTGCAGAAAATATATAGGCTACATTGTATTGAACATTAATGGAGCAAGAGATTTTGTTTATTTTTGCATGAGGTGGTTACGATGCAGTGTGATTTGATTTCGATTCGATTCTATTCAACACAATGCGATTCGAAGCAATGGAAAAAAATATGATCACTTTTATTTATTTGGTTAAGACAGACAGCAAATCATAAATTAATTCATGAAATAACTCATGTGTCTTCTGACTTCTAACGCCTCGAGGCCTGTTTCATAAAATAAGTTTACCAAATAGGCCAGGCTTATTTCAGTTAGTGTAACTCACAGTCAAAGGATTTGGTTCCATAAAGCAAATTTAACAAAGATCAACCTCACTGTGGCTACTTATGCTGGAAAGCTAAACTGGTTCAAGGCAGGTAAACTTTCAGGCTAAGCTGAGCTCCTCTAACACTGACCCATAGGAACACAACCAGAGGTGGTTAGAGTACCCAAAAACTGTACTCAAGTAAAAGTACTTGTAGAAATATAGAGTAAGAGTAAAAAAGTATAGGATAAAAAAACTAGTAACTAGTTACTAGTTACTTTGGATCATATACTGTATATCTATTTTTATTTAGATATATAGATACAATTTGTGTGTGTGTGTGTGTGTGTGTGTGTGTGTGTGTGTGTGTGTGTGTGTGTGTGTGTGTGTGTGTATAAGTGCTGTCAAACGATTAATATCATCTAAAATAAAAGTTTTTTTACATAATATGTGTGTGTGTACTGTGTATATGTATTATTTATATATAAAGACACACACATACAGCATATATTCATATACGTTATTACTATTACTATACTTACTATTTATTTATGGACAAGTCAAGGTTTGTTTAGATTGCAAAATGTCTTTACAAATTATTTATATATACATACAAAGAGTAGTATAATTGACTTTACATTTTTCACATAAACTAAATAGTGAAATAATTTGCAACAATTCTAACCTTTATCAGGGACTCCATGGCTGCATTTGTAGTCATAAATATGTCAGTAAATCTGTTATTAATATGCATAAGTGTTATAATCTTGTCTTGAATGGGCAGCCGTGTGTGAGAGGGAGATTTGGGGAATCCAACATAAGTTTTCAGACAAGAAAATGGTCCCACTCTTAATCACATTTAAAATTACGCATTTCATATTGATCAGTGGAGCATGTAGCTGTCACTGAATATTACATATCTTAACATCCTACCATTAAGAAACCATTTCAGCTGACTGCATTGCTTACTGTACTAATAATCTTTGTTAATCTTTTTCTTAATTGACGCAGTTCATCACCCCCAGATATCAGAGATGATACCACACACCCAAGAAGGTGTGCGTCTGCTACATGTGTGGGCACTAGCATTAGCATGCTAATAGAAGACTCAGCGCATAAGTATGTATATGTTCATATATGTAGTGCGTTTGTTTATTTGCATTAGACATGTATAGGAGTAACCTAAGTTCTCACTGTGACCAGCTGAAGACCCCTGCTCCCTCTCAGGAATCATTAGCTGGCTGACTGTTCAGGTGCAGCGAGCTCTGTCACACAGCTAAACTTTATTTAATGCTTCAGGAGGCTGTTTCACTATGGGTCTCATGTGTAACGAAAAAGTAATCTCAAGGTGACGAGAGGAGAGCCGCAAAGACCTTCATCTTCATCCCACCATCCTCCCTGGAGCTCTTGCCTGTATGAAGGCGATACTTCTGAGAGGCGCACTGGACAGATGGGTTATGACGTTATGACTATCCCAGAACTTAAGACTGCAGAGCCTTTTAGCATAGTAAATAAATCACTGAAAATGAATAAATAGAAATATAATCTTGCTTTTGAAGAAATTTTTTTTTGTACAAAAACATTTTAAAAATAACTAAAACTACATAAGATATTAAAGGGATAGTTCACCCAAAATGCATATTCATAATTTATTTACCCCCAAGTTGTTCCAATCTTGTATTAATTTATTTCAGTTGTCGAACACAAAAGGAGATATTTTGAAGAACGTTGGTAACCAAACAGTTTATGGTATAGCCATTGACTTCCACAGTACGGAAATAAAATACTAGGCTATGTGATCAATTAATAAAATAAATTCATTTTGAGTTTTGGAACTCACTTCTTTAAATTTTTAAGGATTAAAAAGGATTAAAGGATTTTTTTTAAGAAAGTTTGATTTTGGTTGTTATACAAAGTTTTCACAAACAGAACAAGCCAAACAAAATATTCTTCAAAATATCATCTGTTCACATAAGAAATAGGATTTTTCAGACATAATTACTTTCTTACTTTTAATTATGTTTTCTAATGTTTTACACATTACATATATATTTAAATCTAAATATATATATTTAGACAATATCAAAGACTACTACACCATAGCTGATTAGTATATCTAATTTTTACCCTTAAAAAAATGTCATATTTCTCAGTCATTTGAGATCACAAGTTTGACCTTTCAGGCCAATTTACTTTTTAATTTATTTATTTTTTCTTATTGCAAGTGTCACAAAGGTTGCATAGATGCATACCATTCCAATAAAATACAATAATAATACTAATACTATTAAAATAATAATTTCAAAACACAACATCTTCCAGCCTAAAATTACCAATGATGACCAGAGGGATATCAGAGTTTTATTTAACCCAGAAACTTTTTAAAGGCAGTAGAATCTTTGTTCTTTCTTAAATTAAAAGCAATAGTCCACTTTTACCGACAGCTAGATATGTACTAGTTGTAATAGCAGAAATATTCTCTATTCATAGTCATAGATGAAGCTAGAATCTATTTAATCACATCAAAAGACAAAGTACACTGACCAATTAAACTGGATTTAAAATGCTTATGATCAGGATAATGAGCCGTGGCCTACTTGTCATGGAAATCTCATCTCCACGAGTTTCCTCCTTGCTGTTATCTGAAGGGAGTGTTTCACGTAGGACAGGTAAGTGGAACTGGGTCACTGAGCTTTGCTTCCAATTTGCCACAGCGTTCACAAAGTGTGAATCATACAAGGATTTAATCTCACTTAAGTCCACTTAAACCCCTCTCTGCTGCAGAATGGCTCACTTGAACTGTCACAGGTAGGCCCATTTTATTGTACCATCTCTCCTGCTCTCCTTACACCAACAGAGCCACTATTACAAGAGTGTTTATGAACCAGCGGATTGGCCTGACATCTCCTACAAATCCACCCAAACTCTATTCGACAGGATTAGGGTATTAACCGGCCATATAAAGCCATTAATGCACCTCTGTCTGCCAGGGATGTGGTAATGTTCCTACAGGATGAAGGAGAGGGAAGGGCACCTGGTCCCATGTTGCACCAGTTCGGACTGATATCAACGGTGTCATCTTTGTGGGTGAAGAACAAAGGACAAAAAATCAGGTCAAATGCAATCCTACCAGCCGTATTCCTTTGAACATGTGGCATGACACCACTGAGAATCCATTTAAGTTATTAAGGTCTATTCATGTTGCTAATCTAGCATACAACTTCTCAAAAGCTTCTTCTGATAAAAACATATCTTGTCCCATACTGCAGATTAGGTTATCGTAGCGGTCTCCACCTGTTCCATTGACTTTGCAAAACAAAATATTTGGTTTGGGTGGTAGCTGTGGTCATGGCTGTATCCTTGTATCCTCAAAATATATGCAATAGAAGCATGATGAAAAAAAAGACAAATAAAGTTAATTATATTCTTAATTAATGCATGGGTAAATATATAGATCTTCATTCTCTGGATTTTCCAAATTTTAACCCAAATTGAACGTGCGGTCTGATTTGAATCTTATTAAATAAAAAAGGCTGTGTAAAAAAAAATAATGGCAAAATGTGTCATTCCAGTTGTTCTTGCAGGCTGCGTGCAATAACCAATGTAGTCCAATTCACAAATGTATCTAATGAACCGTTATTTTCCAGTGAATAAAAAAAGAACAATAAATACATCACAACCAGTGCAGACCCAATACAATCCCAAACAAATCACTCTTCTATTTTTTATTAATGATTCAAAATGAAACTTGTGGAAATGTATAACTTAAGTGTTCATGAGCTTAAATGTATAATAATTTTAAACTGTTATACCAGTTTTACAACAAAATAGTTTATTTCAAATTTGAATTGTCGTTGTATTGATTATATCTCTTAAATAAATGGAAATGGAACTACATATCAGTATTTTTTTCAATATAATAATTTTGTAGAGTACCAAGTTCAAGAAGGTTCCCTGCATAATTTGCATAAAGCCTCAGATAACAAAGAAAATATTATATTTATATAAAAACATACAAAAAGACAAAAGTCTTTCAAACATACAACATAGTATGATATATATATTTTACAATATATATTTCATAAAAACAATTGACATTGTTTCTAAAATATATTCATATGAATTAACTGGAATTTCATCAAATTCAGAGCTTGTGAATCTGAATCAATCAATCATCGGGAAATCTGAACCGTTAATCAAGACTGTTGGTAACAGATAATTAAGTTAATTAAGCACTATATATATATACACACAGTATCTCACAGAAGTGAGTACACCCCTCACATTTTTGTAAATATTTTATTATATCTTTTCATGTGACAAGACAAGAAAATGACACTTTGCTACAATGTAAAGTAGTGAGTGTGCAGCTTGTATAACAGTGTACATTTTCTGTCCCCTCAAAATAACTCAACACACAGCCATTAATGTCTAAACCGCTGGCCACAAAAGTGAGTACACCCCTAATATATATATATATACACTCACTAGCCACTTTACTAGGTACACCTTGCTAGTACCGGGTTGGACCCTCTTTTGCCTTCAGAACTGCCTTAATTCTTCATGGAATAGATTCAACAAGGTGTTGGAAACATTCCTCAGAGATTTTGGTCCATATTGACATGATAGTATCACGTAGTTGCTGCAGATTTGTCGGCTGCACATTCATGATGCGAATCTCCTGTTCCACCACATCCCAAATGAGCTCTATTGGATTTAGATCTGGTGACTGTGGAGGCCATTTGAGTAAAGTGAACTCACTGTTCAAGAAAGCAGTTTGAGTTTGAGATGATTTGAGCTTTGTGACATGGTGCATTATCCTGCGGGAAGTAGCCATCAGAAGATGGGTACACTGTAGTCATAAAAAGAGGCTGGTTCTCAGGTAGGCTGTGGCCTTTAAACAATGCTCAATTGGTACTAAGGGGCCCAAAGTGTGCCAAGAAAATATCCCCCACACCATTACACCACCACCAGCAGCCTGAACCTTTGAGACAAGGCAGGATGGATCCATGATTTCATGTTCTTTACGCCAAATTCTGACCCGACCATCAGAATGTCACAGCAGAAATCTAGACTCATTAGACCAGGCAACGTTTATCCAATCTTCTATTGTCCAATTTTGGTGAGCCTGTGTGCGAATTGTAGCATCCGTTTCCTGTTCTTAGCTGACAGGAGCGGCACCGGTGTGGTCTTCTGCTGCTGTAGCCCATCTGCTTCAGGGTTTGATGTGTTGTGCATTCAGAGATGGTATTCTGCACACCTTGGTTGTAACGAGTGATTATTTGAATTACTGTTTCCTTTCTATCATCTCTAACAAGTCTGCCCATTCTCCTCTGACCTCTGACATCAACAAGGCATTTTCGTCCACACAACTGCCGCTCACTGGATATTTTCTCTTTTTCAGACCATTCTCTGTAAACCCTCGAGATGGTTGTGCATGGAAATTCCAGTAGATCAGCAGTTTTTTTAAATACTCAAGCCAGCCCGACTGGCACCAAGAAACATTCCACATTCAAAGTTACGTAAATCCCCTTTCCTCCCCATTCTGATGCTAGGTTTGAACTTCAGCAATCGTCTTCACCACATCTAGATGCCTAAATGCATTGAGTTGCTGCCATGTGATTGGCTGATTAGCAATTTGTGTTACCAAGCAATTGAACAGGTGTACCTAATAATGTGGCCGGTGAGTATATATATATATATATATATATGTATGTATGTATATATAGTACCTTGCGAAAGTATTCATACCCCTTCATTTTGTTCCTTGTTTTTTATGTTGCTGCCTTATTTTAAACTGCTTTAAATTATTTTTCCCCACATCAATCTACAAGCAAGCAAAAACAGATGTCACAACTTGGTCAATTTATTTAAAAAATTATAAGAAAAACACAAAATAAGTACATTGCATAAGTATTCATACCCTTAACTCAGTGCTTAGCTGGAGCACATTTACAGCCTCAAGTATTTTGGGGTATGATGCGACAAGCTTTGCTCATCAGCATTATGGCAATTATCTGCCATTCCTCTCCTCACTTCTCTGGCTCTGTCAGGTTGGATAGGGCAGATGCAAATTTACATGTCCCTCCAGAAATATTTAATTGAGTTCAAGCCCATGCTGGACTTCCAAAGTGTTGTCTACAAGCCACTTTTGCTGTGTTCTTAAGGTCTTTGTCCTGTTGGAAGGTGAATCTTCTGCCCAGCCTGAGGTTCTGAATGCTCTAGACTGGGTTTTCATTAAAGCTCTAAATATTTTGGTGCATTGACTCTGACGAGTCCTTTCAGTCCCTAATGCAGAGAAACAGCCACACAGCATGAGGCTGATACCAGAACACTTAACTTTTGGGATGTTACTCTGCAGGTGATGAGCAATTCCTGGCTTTCTTGAAAATTGATGCTTGGAATTGAGGTTCATCAGACCAGAGAGTCTTGTTTCTCACAGTCTGAGGGTCCTTTTGGTGCTTTTTTGCAAATTACAAGTATGTTTTCATGTGTCTTCACTGAGGAGAGTATTGAGTTTTGCCACACCGTAACAAAGCCCAGATCGGTGGAGTGTTGCAGTGATGTTTGTCCTTCTGTAAGTTTCTCCTATCTCCACACATGATCATGGAGCTCAACTAGAGTGACTATCAAGGTTTTGGTCACCACTCTAACCAAAGCCCTTCTACATTAATTACTCAGTTTGGCCAGAAGGCCAGCTTTAGGAAGAGTCCTGGTTGTTTCAAACTTCTTCTGTGACCCTTCAATGAAGCAGAATTTATTTCTGACCTCTTCCCCAGATGTGTGGCTTGATGCAGTCCTGTTTCTGAGCACTACAAGACTTGGTTTTTGCTCTGATATGCATTAAGATGTGTGCCACAGGTCAACTTCACTCAAACTGTAGTAACATCTACAAGCACCATGAATGCTCCTGAGCTAAATTTCAACTGTCATAAGGGTGTGAATATTTATGCAATGGAATAATTTTTAACAATTATATAAATTTGCAAAGATGTTAAAAAACTGTTTTTGATTTGTCAGTATGGTGTGTGGAGTGTAGATTAATGTGGAAAAAAGTAATTTAAAGCAGTTTAACATAAGGTAGCAACATAAACCATGCAAAAAAAAAAGGGGTATGAATACTTTCGCAAGGCACTGTATATATAGTCAGTCAAATCCTCCAAAAACCCTCCAATTACATGTATTTTATATTTGGGCCTAGGGTGCCAGTTTTGCCACAGATAGGTGCATGACATTCCTGTACCAGAACATAATGCAGTAAGCAAACACAGAATTGTACCCTTAACATTGGAAGTACGGACTTTTCAAACAGAGTATTCATTTTAACCACAATTATTTCTTTGTAATGGAGAATGGATCATAATATTCAAATCCGTCTTTAACCTTTCATAGCAGGAGGATTAGAGAGGAAAGTCTCAATTTCGAACTATCCCCCACCACCCCCACTCGCCAGCAATAATAACGATCATTATCTCCATTGTGTGAAAAACGGATTATTATATCAGTGTATAAACCCAGGAACACCCCTTCCATTATAAAGTTATTTCATTCTCCTCAGGACTGCTGTCTGAGAATGGCAGGGGTCCCTGGCAGTCACCGAGGCCATCATGGGTGACTGCGCTCCTGATCCGCCATTGTCTGAGCAGCACAGTCTCTATTCCAGAAGTTCAATATACTTAAGCTGCACACTCTCTCACTCTTGATCTTAAATATTTGATCTAAGGAAAATGAAATCCAACAGTGCAGAAACGTATTCCTCATTCACATTAAGAGGGCTGCGTCCCTGGAGCGAGCTGCAGCACACCATGGTGGAAGAAAAAGAAACTCGTCCAGAATGTACGGTTTTGGATTTTTGTGAAAAAGGACAGTGTTCATTACTCTGCTAACGATGTTGATGAATAGTTATCAGAGCATGTATGTAAAATTATCGTAATAAAATAAGAGAGAAAGAAGGAAAGAAAGAAAGAAATCGAAGAGAGATGGCCTGACTTTGACAAAACGGATGAACTGAAGTGATTCTTCAATTAACACACTTCACTGGTGATGCACGTTACATACTGACATTTACTATATAAATGGGGAAAGTATAAAACCCATAAACTCTCTTAAGGGCAAGGGCAAGTGCAAGCACTCAAGTGCTTCATCTCACAAAACTGAATTCAAACTCTTTCAACAATCACACAACCTGAATATACATCAACTTTTGTTCAGTAAACTTCAGTTATCTTGACCTTGTAAGAAAAGAACACTTATTTAAATTATAGCAATAGACCATGAAAACTTAAAGCCAAGATTAAAATAAAAAATAGCAAGAGAATCTAAAGCCGCAAATGGCAATGATCTTTATTTTTCTCTTATTTTTGTATTTTAAGAGTTTTAGAAACAGCACAGTGCTCAAATTCATCTTGAACACAAACTAGAGTGCAACTTTCGTTTGATTTAGTTACTTTTGCCTTCAACTCTTTCATGTTTAATATTTCATAGCAAGGTCACACTTCTGTGCTCCCCACACCCCTCGGTTTTCATACCAGCGTGGTTATATTTCTTAAACATGTGCACTTCTTTAATTAAATCATATCTCGATTCAGTCCATCTCAGTCTTATTGACGGCAAGGTCATAAAACTATTAAGAGGTGGTTCAAGAGGTTAATTAAGTGCCGACTGCGGTTTCTTGGAATTCTTCCATTTGAGACAACCGGGAGGGAGAGCGGCATTCCTGCAAAAAGATGTGCGTGCTCAGTTAAACACAACCACACAAGGGCATCATCACTATTTGTATAAATGAAAAAAATAACCTTATGTTTTATAAATGTATTAAGCTGCACCACTGAAAATATTGCAGAGAACCAATCATCCACTGAACAGCTTTTGTGTAAACAGAATCAGCCTATATATATATATAGGATCAGTGTGTGTGTGTGTGTGTGTGTGTGTGTGTGTGTGTGTGTGTGTGTGTGTGTGTGTGTGTGTGTGTGTGTGTGTGTGTAAAGTTACTTTTTTACATTTACATATTTTAACATATTTTACATATTTACTTACACACAAATAAGATTAAATTACATATACAACCGCATTTTTCATTTAGTCACTAAAGATTCCAGAGAACCAGCTCCTGAGTCATTAGTCAAGTCAAGTTGAGCTTTATTGTCATTCCGCTACATGTGTGGACATACAGTGGAATGAAACGTCGAGCCTCACAGGACCACGGTGCTACATGAATACAGACATACAACAATGAAGTAAAACAGTATAAACCTATACACAACTGACCTACTGTCAGATTTGACTATACATATGCTATACATAAAAGTGGTTACCTATACATAAACAAAGAAAATGCAAACTGTACAACTGTGCAAATGCCTCGCAAATACTGTACATGTGCAAAAAGAGAAACATTCAAGCAGCTGGCTGTGGAACAGTGTAAGGTGATTTGTAGTGAATGAGCATGTAAACATACATATATTTCTGAGTCTTTTGTGGGATTATGTACACACAGTAGTGTGTGAAAGTGTCTAGTGCAAATAGAGGAGAGTGTGTTACTACAGGAGGTTTGTACAGGCCCAATCACCTGTGTGTAGCACACTTTGAATTGCACAAAAATTCAAAGTGTTTCAGGAGGTAGGGGGTTTGTATGGGGTTTCAGATAGGGGCGGTGTGATTTGAGTTCAGAGCTCTCACAACCTGGTGAGGAGGGAGACTTGCTCTTTTTAGCCGGCGGAGAAAGTGTAGGCGCTGTTGTGCCTTCTTGGAGATTGACATGGTGTTGGTGGTTCAGGTGAGGTCCTTTGTGATGTACACCCCCAGGAATTTAGTGCTGGGGGTGAAACAAGTTGTGAAACAATAAGGTGAAACAAGTTGTGTCACTCCCACCAGGGGTGTCATGAACTTATTATTTTTGAGGGGGCACGTGAGGAAGAGGGGGGTGGGGGGAGTTGTCACACCAGTAAGCTAATGTTAGGGTCATTATATTAAAAAGTCATTTTTTTCTGTCCCTAGCCTTTATAGAAATATTACACTTCTTTTTTTATTTAATTATATAGAATTCCATGCTCCACAAAACTGCTCGTCCCGCAGCCATGTACAGAGAAAAGGTGCTTTATTTTGAGGTCAAAAACAGGTTCTTCTTCCATTTAAAATAAAATAGTGTATTCATAACTATCAAATACAGGTACATCTAAAAAAAAAAATTAGAATATGGTGAAAAGTTCATTTTTTCTTGTAACTTATTTCAAAAAGTTAAACTTTCATATATTTTAGATTCATTATTTGTAAAGTAAGATACTTCAAAGTTCTTTTGTTTTAATTTTGATTAAATTATTGATTATAATTTTGATGATTATAGCTTATAGCTAATGAAAGTCAAAAATCAGTAACTCAAAATATTAGAATATTTATATTTGAGTTTCAATAAATGACCATCCATACAGTATAAATTCTTCAATCTCTTGTTCTTTGAAAGCACAATAATGGGGAACACTGCTGACTAGGCAATGGTCCAGAAGACGATCATTAACACCCTCCACCAAAGAGGGTAAGTCACAGAGGGTCATTACTGACAGGGGTGGCTGTTCAAGGAGTGCTGTATCAAAGAAAAAATCTTATGTAATATTCTAATTTTCTGAGACACTGAACTGTGGGTTTTCATTATCTGTAAGCAATAATCCTCACAATTTCAAGAAATAAAGGCTTAAAATATTTCACTCTATGTGTAATGAATCTATATGGGTTTCAATTTCTGAAATGAGTGACAAAAAAATATTGACCTTTTTCATGATATTCACATTTTTTTAGATGTACCTGTATATCATGTAAATTACATTTCATATGAAGCTTTTAGTTGAATTCTCTGGTATGACCTGCTTTGTTATGGAATTTTAAAAAACTATAATACAAAATTTATTAAACTACTTAATTTAGTGAGTATACCATGATTGACAACATGTGGTTTGATACCTTGCTAAAGCGATTTTGCAAAATACATTTTTCATGAAAATGTTCAATGGTGTTATACCGTCACTGGTGTCACCTGCCTTATATGGGTAAATAAATGCACCAAAAAACATTTTAAAAACTGTAATTTTTGTATATTCATACAATCAAAAGGTAATCTAATGAGCTCTAATTTTAAATGTTAGAAAAAGAAATACATTTTAAGACATTGTCATACAAAAAGTGGACATTTCTGTGGAATGACAAAAAAATCTTGTCTATTTACTTAAGTAGCACATATGTGTCATGCCTTAAATATTTGTATTTAACGTGAATTAAAAATGTTTACAATGTAAGTTATTAATTATAACACTTTCATTGTACAGAAACACAACATAAGACATTTACATTACATTATCAAAAAACATTATAATTTCATTATCAGTCTCAAAAACTCCCATTATAAATTGCTGAAGCTGTTTGAACTGTGAAATGTACATCTTACCTACATCGTACACACTTTTGCACTTTATGAGGATTCAGTCAGCGAGCGCGCCCTGAACTCATCTGAACGTCTCTGATTGGTCATTGCATTCATAAGCTCAACAGAATCGTGTGATTGCCATTGGTTATAATGCGCAGAGCTGTATAAACGCGTCTGTCTCTGGCTCAGTACCAGCCAGCGAATGCAGATTTAAATTTAGCAGCTGGTGATTGGATGCACTGAACGTTCTAATCATGAATGATACAATGTGATTGTATCAAATATAACAAATATTTTTTCAGCTATTATTTTGTCTTTTGGAAGCTGCATTCAAAATCCACTTGACTCAAAAATCTGAGGGGGTACGTGCCCCCTCACTTTGAATAGACATGACGCCTCTCACTCCCATAACCGGTTATCAGACCTCTGACAAATGGCTCGTGATGAGGACATCAGATGTTTGTCTATGATGGTTGCATTTTTCCTCTTGTGATAATTATAACACGTTTTTTTCCTGTTCAGCCAACTTGTTTTGATCTTTACTCGTGTCCCTCATCAACTCCGCCACTTCAAGTTGAGGCATCTGTTCAGAGGAAGATTAGACAAGAGATGGGAATGTGTATTGTGGCTACATTCAGAGACCCCAGAAGCACTGTTTCTCAGATTAGACAATACAGAGATTGCATTGTAGACAATGCTACTGCTTTCAGATGTGTTATGTTTTTCTTTTCTTTTCTTTTGAATATGGCATTTCAATAGCGTAGGTCTGACTGACATCTGTTATCACCTTAAAGACCTAAAGAGGAGTAAATAAAAAGTAAAAATGTATCAGTTTTACTTGTATTCCACTGTATGAAGAATTTTGGGGTATAATGTCACAGTTTACTTTATAAAAATTATATCTGGTGTCTGAATAATTTTTGGTTTGATTGCTATATATATATATATATATATATATATATATATATATATATATATATATATATATATATATATACACACATACACTATATTGCCAAAAGTATTGGGTTCTCTTAGACCCAATACTTTCATCAACATGTATCCTGTCCAACTAGTGGACCGAATACTCTGGATCATTGCTACACTCAGTTTAAAAATGCCTACAATGCCCGCTCACTACCGGCTTTTGGCAAATCGGACCATGCCGCCATTTTCCTCACACCAGAATATAAACAAAGGCTCGTTCAGGAAGAGAGAAGTCCTCCCACTCCCACTCAGAAGCTATGCTACAGGCGGCTCTTGATGATGTCGACTGGGACATGTTCCGGGCGAGTTCATCTGATGTCAGCGAGTTCACGGATGTAGCAATAATCGATGTAAACATGCTAACTGATCAGGCAGCTGAAACAGTAAGTATAAGGACATTCTCAAATCAGAAACCGTGGGTGGACAGAACAATCCGTGATGCGGTTAACCAACGCACTGCCGCATACAACGCCATACTTCTGTCAGGAAACATGAGTGAGTACAAAGCATCGTGCTATGCTCTTCGACATGCAGTAAGAGCCGCTAAACTCCAATACAGGGAGATAATTGAGTCTCATTTCCAGCTCAATGACTCTCGATGCATGTGGCAGGGACTAAGGACCATCTGTTCCTTTGGAAATAAATCTTCCGCAGAGGTGAGAGCAGATCCGTTGCTGGCCAAAGAGTTAAACACCTTCTACGGCCGCTTTGAAAGTAATGGCGGCAGCGCGACTCTGCTGATCAGCCAGGAAGCAGCAGACAGAGCAGCGATGATCATGTTATCAAAGTGTCGGAGGACGAGGTTTGGAGGAACTAAAGAGAGTGAACGTCAGGAAAGCAGCCGGACCTGATGGGATTACTGGCCGTGTTCTGAGGTCCTGCGCTGATCAGCTTGCTGGTTTGTCTACATCCATCTTTAATGAGTCCCTTGCTACCTCTGTGGTTCTCACCTCCTTTAAAAAATCTATCATAATCCCTGTGCCTAAGAACAGTAAACCCTCTTGCCTGAATGACTATCGTCCAGTTGCCCTCACATCAATAGTCATGAAGGTTTTTGAGAGACTTTTAAAGAACCACATTTGCTCCTCCACCCCTGTTACTTTGGACCCTCTTCAGTTTGCCTATCGCCCAAATAGGTCTACTGACAATGCCATCTCTCACGTCCTGCACTCTTCCCTCACAAACATTGACTGCAAAAATGGCAGCTATGTAAGGCTGCTATTCATTGACTATAGCTCAGCTTTCAATACAATAGTCCCCATCATGCTAGCTGTTAAACTCACTGACCTCTGCCTAAACTCTTCACTCTGTGACTGGATTCAAGATTTCCTCACCGGCAGACCTCAAGTGGTGAAGGTAGGCCAGTTCACCTCCAACCCCATCACCCTGAACGTAGGAGCCCCACAGGGTTGTGTCCTGAGCCCCTTGCTCTACTCTATCTACACACACGACTGCGTGTCCTCTCACAGCTCCAATTCTATTGTCAAATTTGCTGATGATACTGTGGTTCTGGGCCGCATTTCCAACAATGATGAGACCGCATACTTGGATGAGTTAGAGAGACTTACATCATGGTGCCATGTCTCTCTCTGAACGGGAGCAAAACTAAAGAGCTGATCATGGACTTCAGGAAGAGACAGCAGTGGCCCTACACTACTCTTATGATAAGTGGGACCCCTGGGGAGAGGGTGAGTAGCTTCAAGTACCTCGGTGTAGACATCTCAGAGGACCTGACTTGGACTGCACACATTCAAACACAGGTCAAGAAAGCCAGGCAAAAAATGTACCATCTGCGACAGCTGAGGAAATTCAGGGTCTCACCAGCAATCCTGAAAACGTTCTATTCAGGGGCCATAGAAAGTGTATTAACTCAGTGCATCTCAGTGTGGTATGGAAACGCTTTCAAACAGGACTGCAAAGCCCTGCAGAGAGTTGTGCGCTTAGCTGAGCGCATCTCAGGGTCTGCTCTCCCCTCTCTGCAGGACATCTACTTCAAATGCTGCAACGACACTGGCCAAACAAATAAATACAGTAAACAAAAGGATAAAATCGACAGGACTTGTCCATGTTTTTGCCACAAAATTACGTTTTATTATGTATGGAAAGCACAAGCCTACTCTCTCTCTCCCACTCTCGGTCTCTCCCTCACAGACACACATATAGTTTGCACACACCTTAACAAAAGCGCTAATGTACTTAGCACTACTCTGACGATTTTATCAGTAACATTGTTTAAGAACTTGAAAACGACATGACTTCTCACAAGCAAGGTAGCAACAACGGCGCTGTTTGTGAAGAACAGCTGTTCGTCGTCACTATAGACATTGCTGCTGATCACTGACTCACAGAGGTAACATTAATCTCTCTCTCTCTCTCTGTCTCATAACTTAGTTATTAACTGTATTAACTAACTTCATTAGTCTGCTATCAATGGCTCAAGCCTCCATTACGGTTTAAAATGAAGTTTTGGAATTAGCAAGGGTGGTGTTGGATGAGATGCGTCGTGGCCGCATCACCACCTCCGGTGTGCATTATTTTTCTAATAATTCAACGGCCCGTCGTCAATTATTCCTTACATATATATATATATATATATATATATATATATATAAAACATAGTATATAGACATTGTGACATTTTCTAAATGTTATCCTCCTTAGTCATGGTTTTTCAATATATCTGAGGACATTTAAACCTTGTGCACCACAAACGGACATGATACACTTAAAGGGGTCATATAATGCTACATGCACTTTTACAAGTTGTTTGAACTGAAATGTGTGTTGGCAGTGTGTGTACACAACCACCCTATAATGATAACAAATCCACCAAGTGCTTTTTTTATCTCCTAAAATCTGTACCCCTTTCTCAAATCGAGCCGCCTGTCTATGTGACGTCACATGGCTAAAGGCCGCTCCCATGATAGTTTGATTGACAGTAGCATTTTAGCACAGACTGCACTGGTGTCTTACCTCGGACCCGCACTGAGAGAGCTGTCATCAGTTGTTTCACCGCTGGAGCAGATGTAGACAAGAATAACTCCTATGCGATTGAGGTGTTTTGTTGTTGGATGTAATAATGAACATAGCAGTAGTCATTTACTTTCGTCACCTGAGCCACTGAAGAGGATTACGTTTGCTTTTGAAGGGAATGCACCCTCGATCTACCTAAATGCATCTATGTTCGCACGAATCATTCGTGATCTAGCTTTACCTCCAGAAGAAGTGAGTACAAGGTTTTTTAAATGTATCTTTGCAAATCGCCTTTCCTAATAATGTGCTAATTAGCAAGTTTCACAATGAATGCGGCTAAAGTAAACAGTCCCTCAGAGAGCATCTCGGAAGAGAGGGGCGGGGTCAGCAGAGCTCGTACACATTTAAAGGACAATGACACAATACCGCTTGCTCTGACAACAGCTGTTTTGACAGGGTAAAAAAGGTGGATTTTACACTACCAATAAAACATTTTAACCAAACTATGTTACAGACTTAGCATTAAGACCCTAAAGAATAATATCAACTTGTGGAAACGGGACATTATATGACCACTTTAAAAAAAGACAACTACATTTATTACACATCAAATATCTTGGGGTTCCAGGTTTAAATGTGCAGAGAAGGAAATTGTCACTATAACAATTATCATTATTGGGCGAACTGCCCCTTTAACACGTTTCTTGCAAAATACAGAGTAAAATGCGATTTGAAAAGTGATGCATTCAGGTATAATGCCTTACGTGTTTGTCTCTGCTTTCTGCCCTCGCTGTTACCTTTGAGACCAAAGATGTAGCACAACAAATACTACCGAAATGACCAGAAGCCTTTCAAAGCAGAGATCCCTAGAAAAGGCCCTGTTAGGGGTAGCTGGGGAAAGTTGAAGAGAGCAAACAAAGCCTTTGGCTGCATGGCCTGATAAACAGTAAAGAAGCTTCCAGGGTAATGCATTATTCGCTCGGGGAATTAATCAATTTCCACACATGCCCTGGCCCTTGCAATTATACTGCACAAAAATGCTATCCATCACTTTCAAAGCCAAAGGGACAAATAGTGGTCAGAGCTGTAAGGGGGTGATGTTCGAATGCAGGGACGCAAAAATTTCACTTATTGCTGCCCTGGCATTACCTATGCAGATCTTTATCAGTGGCCAGTGCCTCTATTGTGACCATTTTGCTGGCCTACAATGGCTTTCTGTACACCCAAGCTACTGGGAGATTGGCTAAAATTATACTCCCTTCATGCTTGGCTAGGTGGCAGTTTAGAAACAAGCTGCCTGTGGAAGCCAGGAGAAGATTGCTGATAATAGAAGCCTCACATCCTGTTGACCTTTCGTCTGCTTTTTCCTTATCCTTCCTCTTTTTTCTTCTCCTTTCCAACTGTTCTTCAATTGCTGTGACAGTGGAAAAAGGACAGATTGCTTGGGAGGGACATAAATCCTGTGCTCCTAAAACTCCCTGACGCTAATATAAAAAGAGTATTATTTAATGTGATACTTAAGTGCATTATTATATATTTTCTTAGGACATAATGAAATATGACTCTATAGGGGATTACTTTTTGGACTTCATTCGCGAAGAACAATAAAAATGGGCATTTGTCATAACATAAGATCAAGTTACATCTTCTGTCAATGTGAGGTAAAACATTGTAAAACAGTACATGTATCCTATTGTATTTACCGCATGCATGTAGTGCAAATAATCTGTTCACAGTAATGAACTGAACAAGACCTTGTGTATCATGATAACCTGGATGATGTGGACTTAAAGGGATAGCTCACCCCAAAAATGAAAATTTGCTGTTAATTTACTCACCCTCAAGCCATCCAAGGTGTATATAATTTTTTTTAATAGGAACGTAAAAAAAAAAAATTTAAACTGCTGTTACATAAAACCTGGCTACCATCACTTTGAGAGTTAAAATTTGTTTTAAATAAAAGCTCATGAGGCAACACAAAATAAATAGCTGTGGCTACTGACGACATGTTGAGGTCTTGTAAAGCAAAAAAGGGCAAGAAACATTATTTACAACTAGTGCTGTCAAACGATTAATCACATTCAAAATAAAAGTTTTTGTTTCCATAATATATGTGTGTGTACTTTGTATATTTATATATATATATATATATATATAAAGGCACACACATACAGCATATATTTTGAAAATATTTACATTTTATATATATATATATATATATATGTTTGTATATATTTTTATTCATATAAATTATATCATATATAATATATTTAATATATAAATGCAACAAATTGTATAATATATAAAGTTATACATGTGTGTGCATTTATACATAAATAATAAATATACACAGCACACACAGATATTATGTTAACAAAAACTTTTATTTTGGATGTGATTAATCATTTGACAGCACTATTTACAGCACTATGTTTTACATGTAATCCATAGCCTCAGGCAAGCGGTCTGGAGTGACATCTGGTTCATGAATGAATGATTCTTTTGAACTGGTTCTATATAATGAATTGGATGAACCAGTTCACCTAATCAGACTGAACCATCTGAAACAGTTCACATCTCAAGCAGCATAGAACTACAAGTTACCCAATCAAAACTCACTTTTGAATGTGTCTGACATTCACTCCGACTAGACCCGAGCAAAAATACCGGCGTATATGATTCTATGATGCCTGTTCTTGCCAACTCATTCAGTCATTCCAGCAGTACTCTGAACGGAGATAACAGCTCTGACTCAGACTAAAGAACTGATGAGCTGCTGATGAGCATGAGTGAATGGAGCATTTAAAGGGATAGTGCATTCAAAAATGAAAACTCTGTCATTAATTACTCACCCTCATGTCATTCCAAAGCCGTCGTTCCAAGACCTTTGTTCATCTTCAGAACACAAATTAAGATATTTAAGAGTCAGAAAGCTCTCGGATTTCATCAATAAATATCTTAATTTGTGTTCTGAAAATGAACGATGGCCTTACAGGCTTGGAACGACATGAGGGGGAGTAACTCATGACATCATTTTCATTTTTGGGTGAACTATCCCTCTAAATAAAGGGGCAAAAAATATTTCACAAAAAGTGTTCTATGTAAGACAGTACCATCCTGTGAAAATCACACACTTCATACATTGCATGCTATGTACTCGGTCATCTAGTGTAGTACACCGTGTATAGTATGAAGCACTGTGTGTGACAGATTCAACTTGAAAGCAAAGGCCTACAATGAAAAAAAAACTCAGTTTCCGTGGCAACAAGCCAGCAGCTGACAGATTCTGCTATGATGCGAACAAATGATTTTCCTTTCCCACTGAGCTCTTGTCTTTGCAAACATCTAATGCAGGCCAAAGGGGCACAGATTCAGCACAAGAAGTATGCCAAACAGAGTCAAGGTCGTGGCTCTGTGAGGTCAACATCTCACTCAGGCTTTGACCTTGTCATCTTTACTCTGGCTTTAGCTCCGTGGCAGCAGGGTAAAACTGGCCAGTGGGCTTGTACAGTCAGCATATTAAACACTAAGACAGCCCCACTGCTCCGCTCCTGTGTTACCAGCATACATCACCAGCTTGGCAAAGACAGAAACACAGTTTATCGTTTAATAAGCTGGCCTGAGGAAACTACACATGCTTTACCTATAGAAACATGAACTATCAGATGGAGTCCAGAGTCCAAACTAACATGCAAACCTAAACATAAGCAAGCAATGTGAACAGATTACAAGCGGGTTGCATTGCAATTATGGCCAGGGGCTTAGTTTCAAGTACTCTTTTGCTTTTTATTCTTTTACAGGATAGACAGATATATAAAATAAATCAAATTAATTAATAATTAGGGGTCCCATTATATTAAGTGGCCTTAGCTACTACGTACTTACATAAAAAAATAAGTACAATGTGCTTATTGTGTTTATATTGTATTGTAAAACACTTTTGCTGCAATTGAGGTGGGATATGGGTAAGTTCAAGGGTGGGTTAAGGTGTAAGGGATGGGTCAACAAAGTAATTATGAATGTAATTACAGAAATTAATTACATATGTAATTACATGCGGGTATTTTTTACAATATAAGTACAATGTAAAAAATATGTATGTACACAGTAAGTGCATTGTATCAAATGATTAATTAAATGTAAGTATCCTACATAGTAGTTAAGGCCACCTAAGTGTGACCTAATGTTTATTATTTTTCATGAATGAATGAATGAATTAGTGTATATATAAAGACACACACATACAGTATATAATTAGAAAATATTTTTACAAGTACTTACATGTATTTATTTATATTCATATAATTTATATTATATATCAATTATTTAATTATATTTTATACATAAACATAACATTATTTCTTAAATATATATACATACATGCATGTGTGTGTATTTATATATACATAATAAATATACACAGTATACACACATATATTATGTACACAAAAACACTTATTTTGGATGTGAGTAATCACAAATAAATCACAATTAGTTAACTTTTCCTTTCCTTTTATAAAATAAAATATTCCTTAGGAACCCTTGAATTTACTATAATGAGTATAGTTTTGTCCTGTGTTGATATATAACTTGATTTACAAAAATCAATTACAAAATGATAGTACAAAATGCTGCGGCTAGAGTCCTTACCAGGTCAAGAAAATATGATCATATTACTCCAATTTTACAGTCTCTGCACTGGCTACCTATTAAGTTCCGTATCAGTAACAAAATATTATTACTTGCCTATAAGGCCCTAAATGATTTAGCTCCTGCTTACCTAACTAATCTTCTATCACGCTATAATCCAACCCGCTCCCTAAGGTCGCAAAACTCTGGACTCTTGGTAGTACCTAGGATAGCAAAGTCCACTAAAGGAGGTAGAACTTTTTCATATCTGGCTCCTAAACTCTGGAATAGCCTTCCTGATAACGTTCGGGGTTCAAACACACTCTCTCTGTTTAAATCTAGATTAAAGACACATCTCTTTAGCCAAGCATTCATATAGTGCATCTCATAATCTTGTCTATCTGTCAGGTATATCTGATCAAACGCACATTATTATGCTTTAGCTTGGGTTGAACAGATCGTGTTTGCCTGGATGGAACAACTGCTACGCTAATTGTCTTTATTTGTTTCTCTGTTTCTACCACAGGATTAACATCCCGTAGTAACTAGGAATTACACAAGCTTCAGTCTGGTTCAAACCCTTGAATGATCCGAGATGACCAAACACCTGAGAAGAGATGATGCCAACCCCCACAGAGATATACAGAATTAACCAAATTTTGCCATAAGTTAAATATATTAAGTTTCTACAATATATAAATATATTTTAGAAACTTAATTTAATGTAAAGCTGCTTTGCAGCGACTGTATTGTAAAAAAAGCAATATACAAATAATCTTGAATTTAATTGAGTTAGGCAGGATATATTCAAGACCTCGAATTACATTATTATTATTATTATTATGAATAAAAATGCTAAAAATATCAATAAACTTGTATAAATAAAATGTAAAAAAACAATACTACATATTTATTTTGGGGAGAAAAGTCTTGCAGAAACTGAACTAAAAAAACCTTGGGCTCAGACGGGGAAAAGGGTAAAGCATCAGATGAGGTGGAACATGTTTCAGCCCTGCCTAAGAATGGTAAAAAGGAGACTTGTAAAGACTAAAACTGATGGAGGAGATAGACAGCCCTCATGTGGGGCAAGCGGTTGCAGTGGATATGTATATCTGCCGATAAGGCTTTCAGTTCAGAAACTGTATTTACTGAGCCTTTTAGATACACATCAGCCACAGAGAAACAGCTCCGACCTTCATTATTCCGTGTGAATCTTCCCTCATTTACCCAGGATGCCATCAGCTTTATTTCGCCTCCAAATACCCTCATCCACACATTGCACAGCTGTGTTTGGATGACAAACCAGACAAAGTTGCTGTTGATGTGGAACATGGATGGTAACAAATGTCTGCCTTTGTTGGGTCTGGAGCAAGACCTCCCAGAGCCAAGAAAGCAGCAAAATGAAAGATATAACTGCCATCAACATAGACGCAGCTGCTATTCTGAAGAAATGTTATCAACATTTCAGATATTAGGATGTGCATTTTATGAACAAAGTAACTTTCAAGTAACTCTGTGCTAATGTATTTAGAAGGAAATCAAATGTTACCTAAACATGAATATCATTATGAATTAACTTTCTTTTTTTACCATACTTATCAATGACAAAATTAAATAATTTCTAACTGGTCAATAAAATGTATACAAATACAATTCTGTAGTTTGCTTTATTTTTATTTTTAATATTATACATACTAAAGAAACTAAAATAACAAATTCTACAAAAAATGTAATCGTGATATTAAGTTTGATGCAATGGTTTTCCAGATGGAGTTCCAACAAAGAAACTTTGATTCTACAGTGAGGGTTTGATATTTTTGACATTAGGATCCATGAAGTAGTTCCAAAAAAAGGTAGCATTATTTTCACTAATTTAATGCTTGACAGATGTAAATTTGGACACTGGTGGTCCAATTCTTTACACACAGTGCTTGAAAGAAAACTATAAAACAGAATACAGCAACAATGTATGAAGGCGTCTTCTTCCCTCGTGTGAAGAAAAAACAGCAAGGAAACACACACCGGTTTTCTTCTTTTGACACTGAAAAGCGCAGACATTTCACAAGGCATACCAATACGGATTAGAGAAAGGACGAGATTAGAGCTCATCAAAGCTGACTGGAAAGGCTCAGACATTCAGGGTAGACTTACGGCAACAAGACACATTTCATTTAGCTCTATTATTTGTTCTCTGATCAGTTTTCTGTTTCAGGCAACATGGGTGAAAGCACCACACTTCAAAAGGCAATTACTGCGCTAGGAACAAATGTGTAGCTGCTAACTTAGACACATTTGCAATACCCAGCTATAGGCTTTGTAAATAATGCCATTAATCCAAAAGCCCCCGTTGCTTTTAGCAATTCCTTTGATTATTTGGTTAATATTGGGTGACTCATTTTTCATATAATGTAAAGACAATTTAGGCAAAACCGTGACACATAAACAACTTGGTTTAAATTCTCTATTAAAGTGGGGGATGTATTGGTTAGAGTTGTGGCCTAATGTAAGCAGGTCAATGACATGATGCTTTTTTTATCAGGATCTACAGTACATAAAAATACATAAAAATGGAAATCAACTTGAAACACCTCTAAGATGAACATGTTGATTTTTTTCTTATGATTTTGAGGGCGTAAAGTAAAAAAAAAAAAAATCTGGGTGGTACACCTGACCTGATATCATAGCGATGGAAAATGTATCATTACATTTAAAAAAAGATATTATTGTAAAGTAAATGTCAAAAATGTAATAACAATTTGCAGAGTCTCTATGATAACATATCCTGTATAATATGATTTCCTACACAATATAATTTCCTATTTATTAATAATAATACACTCTAAAAAAATATGTGGTTCTTTTTTTAACCCAAATGCTGGGTTCAGCCTGTTGGGTCATTTTATTTGGTTATTTTTAATGTTTTTACCCAGGTGCTGGGTAGTTTTTCTGCACTTCTAAAAATGCAGCATGTTCGGTCCAATATTTACCCAGCACTAGATTGCCAAATAATCCATAAATGGTTGTTTTTAACCCAGCAATAGTAGTAGTAGTAGTAATAATAACAATAATAATTATTTAACTTGAAAAATACATTTTGTAAGAAATCTAAATTAATTTGTACAAATTATGTATTTACTGACTGACTGACGGTTGGTTGGTTGGTTGGGTTGGTTTGGGTTGGGTTTGGTTGGTTGGTTGATAAACAACATGGCATTTTTGTTCAAATTAAATGTATACTTTATTTGAAAAAGCTAAAAGACAGTTTTCCAAAACCATGTAAGAACTTGACATGCCTTTTGAAGAAGTTTTTATGCTTGTTTATTTTTTTATTTTCTAATCTTGAATAGGCACTATTTGTTTTTGACCTATATAGCAGATGCACACGTTGAGCTGTGGTGCTTATATGAGCGGCATGGGCTCAGGTGCTTTTCTGTCACTACTTTCCTCAGCATAAAAGTAAAAAGGCCAAGAATAAAATGCAGGGTGACTTACTAAGCTTTTGTACCTTACAAAGAAAAAAAATTAATTAAATGCATACAGTTTTTTGTGCAGATGAAATTTTAGTTTTATATCTAGTCAAGGACATGCAGCGGAGTTCTTCAATCATCCAGAAATGTTATAATGTTATAATATTATCTCTCTCTCTCTCTCTCTCTCTCTCTCTCTCTCTCTCTCTCTCTCTCTCTCTCTCTCTCTCTCTCTCTCTCTCTCTCTCTCTCTCTCTCTCTCTCTCTCTCTCTCTCTCTCTCTCTCTCTCTCTCTCTCTCTCTCTCTCTCATCTCTCTCTCTCTCTCTCTCTCTCTCTCTCTCTCTCTCTCTCTCTCTCTCTCTCTCTCTCTCTCTCGTAATTACAATACCTGTTCAAATAAGATTTTGTTTAATTAATTTTGCAAAGACAAACAAATCATGTAAAGAAAACCAGTTTCGACTGCTCGATTACCAGGTCTGAAAACACCTAGGACATCAAACTGTCATTTTCAGTAGTTATTACATCTGAAGCTTTAACATCCCAATAATTCCAACTTGGCTCCACTGAGAACAACCTTGAAAATCCCAGTAGGATCCAATATAAACAGGACATTTTCTATTGGCCTGTGCACTGCTCAAAAGCCCAGGGCACGAGTCAAGTTAGTCAAGTATTTGCACTATTCACTGACATGTTCTATTTCAAATTGAAGTCATTCTCACAGTGAATAGCCCATTTTAGAGTCTCAAAGCAATATAAAAGAACAGGATTAGGGTTAACTTTAAGCAAAACCACACTTCACCTACAAACCACATGTCTGTCGCAGCATTCAGCTTTGGAGTCCATTCTTTTGGGCAAAATGCACCCACAGTGTGCTCTATGGCTGTACTGTGTGTTTGACCCCGTGTAAGGACTCGCTGCAGTTCTGTGTGTAAAGAGAGAGTGTCGGAGATGAGTAGAAACAGGGTAAAACGGCAAGGCTGTGAGGTGCCTGCAGACAGCAGAGCTCCCCCACCGGGCTAATTACAGAGCTACTGATTTCCCACTGTGAGGACATGGCCTTTTGGACCTCCATAAAAGTAGCAAAGCAGTAATCAAAACTGCTACATCTCTCTCTCTGGCTACCAAAGACATGGAATAAACTGCACACATCTCTGGTACAAAAGTAAAACAGACACACATGAGATACGGTTGGTTTTGACCGGTAAAAAAACTGACTGTAGTGGAGACCAGGGGTGACTGTTACACAGATTTGCTTGATCCACAAAAAAAGACATGAAAAAACTGAATGAAAATGCATTCACTCACTGACATCGGGAGGCACTTTTAAAAAGCAGTTATGTGGTTATTCCAGGAGAAAAAGCATTATGTAACTTTAGGTTTCTGACGTCTGTTAGTCACTGAGAGGACAGGAAGTCCTGTGGATCAGTGGCAGAGCATTGTGTTTGCAGTGCAAAAGGTTGTGGGTTCGATTCCCAGGGAACACACATAATGAAAAGTCAAATTTATTTACGTGTCTTCAAAGAGCCATTCAGATACACTATGGGGTTTATCAAGTAGCACCATATACAGAGAGTAGGTTCCGTATTCTTTGCTGTTCACTGTCTCTTAGCAAAATCAGCTTTGTTTGCAGTGCAATTATTAGCATTCTTCAAAATAGCTTCTTTTAGATTCCGCAGAAGAACCAGAGTCATAGATGTGAGGGTGAGTAAATTATGAAATTTTTCATTTTTGGGAGAGCTATTGCTTTAAGGCCTTCTGTCTTATTTTGGGCAGATCAAATTCTCTTTCAGTTGCCTGTTTACACCGGGTCACTTCATGCATTATTTCTGATCGGGATAGCTATCCGATCCTGAAAAGACCAGGTGTAAATGCCCTTCGAAGCACATTCGAGACGGATATAAATCCGATCGCTCAAACCACTTCAGGAGGTTGTCTGAGCCACATTCCAGACGAAACTGGACAAGTGTAAATGCATCTGGTTGTTAAAACCATATTTGCTAATTTTGCATATTTTAAATATTAAAATAATAGATATTTATAGGCTATATGGCATGTTATAATCAGATTCGACAGTGCTAATGCCACAAGCGTCACCACGGATGAGTAGCTGAGTATCTCTTCAACAAGCCGACGCGCAAACTGCCGCGAATGAAACTGAAAGTAAGTCGCAGACGGTCAATACACAATCATCTTCATTAAAAGTAGTGAGACTAACCTATCTTTCCAGTGCTGATGCTGCGCTCTCTCCTGCTGCGGTTTCTTTTATTGACATTAGCTGATAATGAATACAATACACTGTTTACTTTATTTTGCTATCATGCTATAATTACATTAATTAACTATTGTAAATAATCTAAAATGATATCTGGTGTCTGAATAATGTTTGACTGTAAATTGTCTATTATGTTGTTTTTTCTTTACCATGGTGGTGGTGTATATATAAACACTATGCTTAGTCTACACCTGTTTATTAGCTGTAATTGTTGGAAAAGCTAGTTTTGATTAACTTTAAAGAGACAGTTCACCCAAAAATGAAAATTCAGTACTCAACCTCATGTTGTTCCAGTCCCATAAGGCTTTTTCTTCTTTATAACATAGTAGATATTTTGAGAAATGTCTCATTGTATTTGGCAATACATTAGAAATCAAAATCAAGAACTGTTACCAACTTTCTCCAAAATAGCCTCTTTTGTGTTCCACAAAACTACATTAAAAGTGAGTAAATAACAATATTCATTTTTGGATGTATTTCCATAAGTCATCATGTAACCTTATATTGCACGCTTATTATTATAGCAATGATTATCAGTATATGGTAGATGTCAGATTTAATAACTCAGATGAGACGATCTATTCAAACTGTCAGTTAATGTAATGTGCATTTATGAACTATAACACATACAATTCCAAAAGTTGGGGCAGTCGTGGCCTAATGGATAGAGCATCTGGCTTGTAACCTGAGGTTGTGGGTTCGAGTCTCGAGTCCGGCAGGAATTGTCGGTGAGGGGAGTAAATGTACAGCGCTCTCTCCACCATCAATACCACGACTGAAAAGAGACCCATGAGCAAGGTAACGAACCCCCAAATGCCGCAGCATTGGTTGCCCACTGTTCCGGTGTGTGTTCACTACTGTGTGTGTGTGTAGAGCACAAATTCAGAGTATGGGTCACCATACTTGGCCACATGTCACTTCAAAATTCAAAATCAAATAGCATGCCATACAACATTGTCACCATACTTCAAATCACATTTGTCCATTTTTAACCATAAATAAGTTTTTGTGTGTGTAAATTAGATATTTCAGAGGTACGATCTGCACATCAACACATTTTGTCTGTTCTTCAAAACTATTAAAATGCAAACCGTATAATGTGAGTTCAATGCTGCTTTGTCCCAGTCTTACAAGGGAGCTCAATTAGTGTTCCAAATGGATGAGTTCTATCAACAGAACTTCTTGTATTCAACATCAATCTTGAAGTTTGCCTTAAGATCACTGATTTTAAAAAGATGGTTACTTGTAGCGAACATGATATAGCTACATCATTAAGAGTAATTCACAGTGTATTCAACTACTACACTATTCAGTGTACTATTGCAACTATTGAATGAACAAAACAAAAATATTATCAAAATTTCGATTGAATAAGACTGAGTTTGTTTGCCTTTTATCACCGAACAGCTCACATTCCACTACATACACTCCCTTTCAGCACATCTAGGAGTCGTCTCATCCCTATGAGGTCACTAAGGAAGCTCCCGCCAGTGTGCCGGATCCAGTCGGAGCGTTGGCTATTGACATATTTCCTTCAAGAACACAGGGCCAGGGCAAAGTAAACATCGCCCTGCAAGGCATGCGCTCGCAGTGATGCTCAGATGGGCTGATTTCTCATATCAGATTTCCCCAACATATTTCTGTGGATGCCTAGACTAAGCAGGAGTCCAAGTTAGGAACAGATAACAAGTGTCTTTCACACAGCACCAACACGTACCGGGGCGCTTATCTCTGCACCTCCTCACATGCCAGTGCAACCAGGACAGGGAGGAGATTGTTACATTTGGTGATTTGTTTTTACTTCTCAAAGCAGATAAAAATGCGCATAACTCTATGGAATCTTGGTAGAATGCGTGTCCAGCTCTGAATGTACAGATGCTACTAACACAAGAAAATAAAGACTTAAAGGGCCAGTTCAACCAAAATTTAAATAGTTGTTTACTTTTTTCAAAATTGTAACTTACTTTCTTCAGTTGCACACAGAAGAAATTGTAAAGAATTGTTATAAAAAAAAGAGTCACAGTGTTTCTTGTGAAACACAATCGATCTTTGTTTTATTTAAAAATATATACTGTATATTTTTAAGTATACAGAATAAAGAAAGGTTTGAAACAACAGGAGGGTAAACTATGCCTTTAAATGTGTAAGCTTTTTTTTTCAAAACTTTTTTTGGACTAAATGTTCAAAAAATTTATTAAAATATAATTCTTACCCCTGAAAAAGAATGTAGGAAATACCTAGCATTTGATTCAAGGATATTTGATTCAAGAAAATATTAGAAACACCTTCAATTGAACAAAAGGATACAATTATTCCACATCATTTACAACCATTACTGACAGAGCTCATGTAGACCTCTGAGCTTGATCTCCAGAGACATCTGCTTTGCCCCCGACATCCCGTCATCCGCAGCGACTGAACCTCCCTTTCATTCCCTCATCCGTAATTGCAGCAATTAAAATATAAGGTAAACTTTTCAGCAGCCTTTCATGGAACTGAAAGGCATTGTGTTGCAAATGGGGAGTAATGTATTCATCCCTAGGTAAACATCCCTGCCATGTCCCTTCTGCAGAACAGAGGAGAACAAAATGAAAGTGATAATTTCTCCCCCTCTGAGAATTCGCCTCTTTAATTCTGACAGTAAACTCGTGGCTGTTACGGGGTGTTAAGTAGGATTTAAAACTTGTCAGACAAGACATGTTTGAAATTGCTTTAAATAAGAGTACTGTGTTGCTGTCAACCAGAGGCTTAGAGGAACACACTCTCACAATTGAGGCACTCATCTAAGCTCAAAGAACCATGCCCCTGCTCTGCTTCTTCTCCTTCCTGCCTGCGTCCTGCCTCCTAACACTGTGATCCAGCCCCTCCTGGTGGTGACATGTGCAGTGACATGGACGTATTACTGACTATCCAGTCCGATGGCCACCCACAACACCTCAAATCTGTCTGATTGTCGATGGCTCAAGGCTAATGGAGAAAATCTGTTGCATCGAATAAATACTCATATTCTAAACACTGCAAGCCTGTTCAATGCAAATAAAAAGGCACAAACACATGGGCTAGGAGATATGAAATAGAAATAATGATGCGGATTTAAGATTAATTCATCTCATATTCTTGCATTTTATATTCATTCTGCACTGACAAACAAAAAAAACACAAATATGTGGAGATAAAACATGACTAAGTGTGTGTCCTTGATTCAAATGCTAGAGAAGCAAATGTGTTATTTTACCAACATTACCTTCGTGTTTAGTAATTCCAGTGCTAAAAAGAAAATATGTAAATCATATCAGCAAATAACACTGATATGTATGCCAAAGGACTGGATGTTGTAAAATCTGCGATCAGGGCCTGACATTGGAGCATTAATTAATGAGCGCATTACTGTAGCAATTAGCCGATCGTAATTAGAAATGAGGGCACATTCTAATATTTCTGTCTTTATATTAAGAATGACTGGTAAACAATATCTGACATTTTTAGATAATTAAGCTGGGTAAAAAGAGGTCTCGAGTCATCAGGGCAAATACACACAGTTTAGTCTTGAGTGAGTCTTCTTCGTATCAGTGGTTCTCAATGTGAAATGCTACAACTATGAAGCAAGGTTACACAGATCAATAATGTATAACAGTGTCCATGACTAAGAAAAGGAAACGATCTTTGTGCTCTTTGTATCATTTTGGTTTCATATGCTTATGAAAAACTTTCAAACCATTTTCAACAAGTGTAATTTCAATGACTCTAAAACCTCTCAAGTATACAGAAATATTTTTAGGGGGAAAAAAGGCTTAGAAATGTTTTCCAAGGTAATATTTTTTTTACAAATATTATTAATGAATAATTCAAAGTGCTGGGGAGTTGCACCACATGACAAGCTGATGATAAGCCAAACTATCTGATATTTTATGAGAATTATTGACATTGACACACAGTCATGATGGGTCTGATGCGGTCTTCACTATTACATCGCTTCCTTTTCTCCTGCACGTTTCTTCAGTATGTTGGTTGCACCACATGACGTTGAAAAATGTAAGCGTAAAAAATAATTGTAATGAGCTAAATTGTAAAAAAAAAAATACAAATCTTAGAAATATTAATGAAAGATCCCATCTGCCGCCATCTTCTATTTTGCTTGTTTAATTCTTAGTCATGTTCAAAATAGCCAAAAACACATCTTTAAAAAAGTAGATTACTACTACTTGTCAAAAATGTCATTCATTAATGAGGCTTTTTTTCAATTATGAAAATGTCATTCAATTATTAAAATAAATTGTGTATTTTTGAATTGTGTTTTTGTCACAAATCACTTGCAATGAATGATATTATGGAATACTTATACTAACCAACACATTCAAGCATCTCACTGAGCCTCAGCTTATTAACATAGCTATGCAAATTCTGTATTTGTCTTTTTGTTACATAGCTATCTTACACATATTATATTTTGCCTGAGACAAAATACAAAAAAGCCAAGCACTTTTTGATCATAACGCAGAGGGAGGAAAAATCCTGGTAGTCACGTCAGTCATCATTCACTGTCCGAGGCGATCAATGGGCAACCGAGCACATTTACTGCTGGTTCTTCAGCATATTGCCAGGTTTCTGGGAAGTAAAAAAGGGAAAAATGGCAGACAAAACATGGACGAGCACAGAGCTGGAGTACGACGTCAAGAACTAACCCTCTGAAGCACCTTGTCCACAATCTGGCAACCACTCTCGGCGTGGCGAGTCTTTATCGTACAAAGGGATTAGATCGCCCAGTCTAAGAGCCTCCAAGTTATTAGCACCTTCTTATACAAAGTATAACAGCAATCCTAAAGACATTGATTGCAGGGAACAGTTCAAATATGATTTCCTTATAGCTATTAATATGTATGCCTTAAATAGAAGCACACCGCTAAGCAGCTTATGATATTATGAAAAGAATGTTCCCTCAGGGACATAATATGCCAACAGTGACAGTAAGGAGAGATTCGTATTTACCCAGATTGGCTGTACTTACGTCAAGCATTCTCCGAGCTTGTGGGAGGGAACGCGGGGCAGTGGCAACAGCTCGCTTTCGATAAGCACTTACCATGAATAAAAGACAAGCATGAAAGTGAGGTTTAGCCTCTTTAAAGATTCCTCACCAAATGTAGAGGCAGATAGGGCAGGTGCCTTTGGTTCCGGACGTGATTAGCCCTCTGTGGCTCAGTGTTCCTGCAGAAACGAGACATTGCAGAGACATTGTCCAAGCTTGTCCAGGTGGGGGACCTGTCATCCCAAACCAGGGCTTAACAGAGCGCCGCTTCGAGCAAGAGATTAGGACCCGAGAATTTAGATTCTTCTCTTTTTTTCCCAATGCGTGCTTAATCCAAAGAACTGTTTTTTTTTCCTCGTTCCTTTTCTCTCGGTTGCTCTCTCTCTGACATTCTAGACTCACTTCATGTCATTCTGTTTTAATAATTTCTTTGCTTTATTTTTATCTCCCAATGTTATTCAGATTCTCTTTTTTCCAGATGAGCCGGGTTTGATTTGTTCTTCATTATGCAGCTTTTCAAGGATAAAAAGAGAGGATTTTGTTGGGTTTTTCTTGGGATTGATTGGCACGGCTGTGGTCTTGCCGGATAAATACACAACAGTAGATCTGCCATTGCTGGAATGAGCAAAATACTATTGCTGAGCCACACAAATTTCCCAGACACATTCTGAACCTCTATAACAACACTCCAGTCACTAAACTATAGCACCTCTACACTCGTGCTGATGTTACCGTTGAAAACGACTAAAGCACTACAACGAATTGCTCTGCAATTGAGACTGTTGGCCTCAAGTATGAACTCTGACTACAACTCATTCATATCTTTAAAAGCACAACTTCAGTCTCACAACTGCAGTATAGTTATTTTCCCCAATGCATTCCCCACACATTGGATCAAGGGCTTTTAAACTTTTTGATGGCAAGGACCTCTATTATGATGATTTCTTTGCATCCCAAAAACGTTTTGAGAAAAATATCAAACAATATTTTACAGTAAACAAAATTGCAAAAAATATCTATACAAAATGTATATATGAAGTTGACACTGTATATGAGATTAGCACTTAACGTATTAATATCTTAAACACAATATAACAGTTAGTAAAACTTGAATAGTTTTTTTTATACAAATTTTGCCAACCCCCTTGTTGCCACCAGTTTAAAAGCCCTTGCATTATATGTAGAACACTATACAGTTTTGCTTCAGTGCTTTAAACCAGCATTTTACAACTTGCACGCAACCAAAAAGTTTTCAAATGGCCATGGAATGGAGAAACTATCAAATCAGTGCATTAAATGTGGTCAGGTATAACAGCAAATGCTCTTCAAATCATTTAAATATCTTCCATTGTGGATTTATCAAATTATACCAGCCAGCCGCCCCATGGACAAAACTGTGCAGGTGCACAGAAGAAAAAAGTTCCATCAAGATATCTGAAAAAAAAAAAATTATCTCTCTATTTTCTATTCCTTCTCCTCCTCCTCCTCCTCATCTTAGTAGAACATGTGCAAAGAAGCCTTTTGCAATCAGTCATCATAAGAACAGAAATGAAGGCAATTATTTGCCCATTTCTCATCTACCACTAAAAGAGAATGTCAGAAAACAGCATTGAGACATAGATAGAATGATTCTGAAGTCTCTGAAGAGTCTGAAGAAAGGTGCATTTAAATTAACTTGAAGAGCCTGGCAAAGGCATGCATGGTTTTTTCTTCCTGCTCTTCGTGGCTCTTAAGTATCAAACTGAACAGAAATACCTAATGACAAAAAGAGAAAAATGAACTTCACAATGATGTCTGTAGAAGAAACTTGATGTCCACATCTGTTATGGCGTTTGCTATGGTTGGTGTTTCTCGAACATGTTAATAACTTAGTCCTGCCAACTGAAAGATGCACAGCTATGTTTACACACATACATGAATAGGACATATTTGGCCACAATCTCTATAATTCATTCAAAAATATAATCGTGGACATCTTCAAGATCGATCACGATACAAAATTGTCAGTTTGCCCATCCATCATTTCAAATCAAAGTTAAAAAGCTTTGATAGTTCAGCTAAATACTTTGTTGGTACTCACACATTAAACACAATTGTAAAGTACAAGCAACTGCAAGTATAAGAGTGTATATAATGCATCAAATAATGTAAACAGATTAATATAGTACCATAAATGCATATTATAATAAGCTAAGCTTAAAATGTGACATGCTATGTTACTACTGAATTTGATCAATTTTACTGAAAAAAGGTTGCAGATCTTTTACATCAGTAAATATTATTCAAAAAATTATTCATCATAGTTATATTTACCAAGCAGAATAAAGAAGACGTTTATGTTATATGTATTAATACATATTACATGCATGCTAGGAAACACTGGCAGTTTTATGAAAGCCTATAAGGACATTTCAGTGCAACCCCTTCAAATAGCTGGTTTGTTGATCCATATGATCTTGTTTTCTGACAGGTACCATCATCAAATGACATTCAGTGACTCACGTATCAGGTTCAATGCATATGTGGTAATACACCATTAGTAATAGAGAAGAGAGCTTCTCCCCGCTCCCTTAACACTTAACTCCATTCAACCCCTGTTTATCAACTTAATTATCCTTCTATCTGCAAGTGGAATACACACGGCCGCCTCATTCTCCGAGATATACCAAAGTAAAAGATGAAAGCAAAGGGTGAAAGGTGTGCAGGCGGGAGAACGAGGGATGGAGAAGGAGTCAAAGTGTTTCATTTATAACCAGAAAGAGGCCCTCAGAGAGCATTTATCCATAATGGGGAAATAATGAAGAAAGATTAAAGCCCTCTGGGACATTTCCGTTTTTTTCTCTAAATGATCATAACGTACCCGCGTTCGTCACAATGGACTCGGAGGGATCTTGAGACCCTATTATATAGCCAAAAATGAGCCCTGGAAAAAGCTTGAGTCACTCCGTCAGTTAAATGCAGGCTGTAGCAACACCGGTGAAAGGCTTACCTGCGAATTAAGAGCAGCAGCTTTTGTCTCCCTTGTTTGGCGGTAGAAAACATCAGAATGGGGTCTATTTCCTGAGTGATTTGAGGTGAGTTTGGAGGTTCAATTGAACCTATCATTATGCCAGTGATTAGTTTAATGCTGTCAGGTGTGCTCAATGAGGACTCGAATAATGATCTTTGGAGTGCTATCTACAGCTTAACCCCTGACGGAACTATTTCTGTTCTAAAGAAGCAGGGTCACATCAGAGTTTTAAGAGCAAAAGAGAGCAACCAAATAGTGAAAAAAGCATTATGCATCAGACTGACATGCATCATATCAGAGGAAATGGTATAAAAGGTCTTGAGATATTATACAATATATGGGTGTTTTTTCAATGTGATTTTTATTAAAACTAATGGATTAACTTATTTTTTGTAATATCAAGTTCACATTACATTTGAAAATGGAAACATTTACCACATGTAACATTTTCTATACTTTGTTTACTCTTGTCTCAGTGCCAGAGTTTCAAACTATGAAAATTCAACATAAAATTAGAAGTTACTATATGATAATCTCAACAAAATGTGAAAAACTAACTATTTTTATATTACTTTAACCATTACTTTCAGGGGCAAAGAATGATTATATTACATATGCATACATTGGACATTGTTAGCGGACAAGTTAAATAGACTAGTGTTTTAAGAGATTTTATATTCCAAATGTGCCCATAGCTCAGGGTTGTTCTATAATGTTCCCGGAGGACTAATGTCCTGCTGCGTTTAGTTCCAACCTTTTATAAGACACTAGCGCAGACGTTTTTAGAAATCCTGAAGACTTTGATTAGCTTGTTCAGGTGTGTTTAATTAGGATTGGAGCTAAACTCTGCAGGATAGTGGCCCATCAGGAGCAGGATTGGTCACCCCTGCCAAAGCTGAAGAGCGACATTGGCTGCATCCGAAATCACATACTTCGCTACTATATGGTAGGCAAAAAATTCACAGTAGTTATAAAAGAGTAAGCAAAAAGTACCCGGATGACCTACTACATCTGGCGTGATTCTGAAGTGTGCATCTTAACTATGAAAAATCACAAGAGCAAAAATTTAAGCATGTACATCGCAGCCTTAACCTACGGTGGAGCCGACAGCTTCCTCTGACACTTCGAGCATGAAAACATGCTTTACAATTGCCAGCTTACTCAGGTATAGTTTGAATAACCCTTGGAAGAGAAAATAACTCTATTGTGTGATGGTAATGAAATTTTGGCCAATCTAATTTGACTTGTTGCATAAAATTTCTTGGGCAAAACTTTTCTGTTAAAACTGCCTCTTATCAATTCATTTGTATGTAAAAAAAGATGAAGGGGAAAAAATGGGAACAGATTGAAACTGGCATAGAATATGCTCCCATTGTGCTGCTGCAAACGAGCGTGTGTCCTTCAAGAAAGAATAGTGCTTTGCTTCTCATACCAAAGTCTTGATGCTTTCCCTTGAATAAATCATTCACATCTATTGAATCCTTTTCGTTTCACAACACAGGCCGTCCTTTCAAGATGGAGAGAAAGGAGTCTGAATGACTTGGAGCTGGAGAGTTACCTTGCATAGAGAGGAATTAAGGACCAGTAGCCAATATTGTGGATCAACTATGCCCAGAAGAAAGGGGGCATTCTTGTGTTACCTGGCTGGGGAATTAAGCCACAATAGACTTCAAACAAGGGCCGGCGCACAATTCACGGATAGATTTTTACTTCAGGGACCTCAGACTTTTTCAAAACACACAATATCTGCCGAAGATGGACATAAAGCGTGAATGGCATGAATGGGTGATGTATTTCCCTCACGGCCTGTGTCAAGGGAATATAGGTACCTTCAGACCTCGCTGGGTGACCTCAATCTCTCATACACCTTATTAGAATGGCCAGGAGGTGAGAGCAGCTTTGTCACATATTGTTTGCTCTGCTATTTTTAGTTCAATGTCCATTCTGCTGATACCTTTTTACCTTACACGCTGAACTCGGACTTGGGTAATACTGAACAAAAATCACTCTGAGAAATAATGTAAGAGATCACACCTACACAAACCCTCATAAAAGCCTATACTGCCAGTTCCTTGACTGGAGATTTTCAGGTCATTTCTATCAATCGCATCTTCTAGCCATGTCACACAAAGTACATTGAAAACAGGAACTTGTGATATTGCACAAAAGATATGTTACCATTTAAGGAAATGTATATTTTATGAACCAAGTACCACAGAAATTAATTTCTGAAAATTGGTGGGGGAGCTCTTGATTAGTGACTATTCTGCACAAGGGGTCAAGGTTTGGCTGGATAGCATGGTCCAGTTAGCCCCTCCTCTACTGGCAGATGATGCAATTATAACATTTGGGCCGCAATTACACCATTTTTCTCCACTGGCATGCATGGAAGAGGAGCTGTGTATTCTGATTGAAGAAATAAAACAATTTCATCATATATGGAAGTTTTAACTATGCCTGATTTTGTAGCATGAAATATATTATTTTTCTGTTTTCAGCAAATGAAGGGCTTGATTGGGACTGTGAGTCTGTCAGCATTGTCATGACATCATTTTCCTGTTGCTCCAGACTGATTAGTGATGTTATATTTTGTGTTTGGTGCCCATGTTTTCAGATTGGATACTTCCAATGGTCAGCTGTCTAAGATGGATATGCTAACATTCTCCAGGTTGTTCAGACATCCTTGATCCTGGCTTTGTATGATCTATGACGTCAAAGGAAGCAGACGGTCCTTTTCTTGCTTTGAAGTGCCCTCTAAAGGGACATGTCACTGGTAAAAAAAATAATTACCACAACATACTACCACAACAAAACTACCTGAACTACCTGGAGATATCTGAACAACTGTTCTGACTCTCGCACACTTTTCAAAACTTTCTCTTCTCTTCTCTGTCCTCCTCCCCCTCCTTCATCAAATCTTACAGCTGATTACTATTTTCTTCACAAATAAAACAAGAGCTGAAGAACTGATGATAACTTCATAATGACAAATATACACTCTTTCACCTCGTCTCTCCTCTCTCGGAGACGGAAGTTTCTAAACTTATCTTTTCAATCATCCCACTACTAGTCCACTTGATCCTATTCTATCTAACGCAGGTATGACTGAAGAAGAAACATTTATTATTCAGTCATACCTGCGCTTACTCACATTATCAACACCTCTCTTCACACTGGTACATTTCCCACAGCATTTAAGCAGGCTCGGGTAAGCCCACTGCTTATCCTAACAAAATAGAAAAATAGTGTGTCAATAATGTAAAATCACAAGATTTAACACTCAATTTTCAGTTGAAGTCGATGATATTGCAGGAAATTAAGTGTCCCCAACTAAGCAAGTCATAAGCGACAGGGGCAAGGAACCAAAACGCCATCGGTGACAGAATGGAGAAAAAACCTTGGGAGAAACCAGGCTCAGTCGGGGGGCCAGGGGGCCAAAAAACCTTCCCAGGAGTGGCCAGCCAACCAAAACTACTCCAAGAACACAACGACGACTCATCCAGGAGGTCATAAAAGAACCCAGAACAACATCTAAAGAACTGCAAGCCTCACTTACCTTAATTAAGGCCAGTGTTCATGATTCAACAATAAGAGGCTGGGCAAAAACAGCATGCATGGGAGAGTTCCAAGGCAAAAGCCACTGCTGACCAAAATACCACAAATGCTCGTCTCACATTTGCCAAAATATATCTTTATTATCCCCAAGATTTTTGGGCAAATATTCTGTGGACTGATGAGACAAAAGTTAAACTGTTTGGAAGGTGTGTGTTCCGTCACACCTGGCATTAAACCAACACAGCATTTCATAAAAAAACATCATACCAACAGTCAAACATGGTTGTGTTAATGTGATGGTTTAGGGCTGCTTGGCAGCTTTAGGACCTGGACGACTTGCCGTAATTAATGGAACCATGAATTTTGCACACTATCAGAAAATCCTGAAGGGGAATGTCCGGTCGTCAGTTTGTGACCACAAGCTCAGGGACACTTGAGTTATGCAGCAGGAAAATGATCCCAAACACACTAGCAAGTCCCCTTCTGAATGGCTTAAGAAAAACGAAATGAAGGTTTTGGAGTGCCCAACTCAAGATCTGAGATGCTATGGCATGACTTTAAACAGTCAATTTATGCTTGAAAACCCTCCAATGTGACTGAATTTAAACAATTCTGCAAAGAAGAGTGGGGCAAAATTCCTCCACAGCAATGTGAAAGACTCATTGCCAGATTTCACAAACTCTTGATTGCAGTTGTTGCCGCAAAGGGTGGCACAACCAGTTATTAGATTTAGGGGGCAATTACTTTTAGGGCCAGGCAGGTTTGGATAGCTTTTTTCCCTTAATAAATGAAATCATTATTTCAAAACCTTTATTTTGTATTTACTCAGGTTATCTTTGTGTAATATTAAAATCTGAATCTAAATCTTTTAAGTGTGACAAAATATGCAAAAACATTATAAAACCATTTCAGATCCGATACAGAAAATTCTGAGCATCGGCAAAATCCGATCCGATACCAGTGCGGTATTTATTTTTTAATCAATTTAGATTTTCTATACTTCTGTGTCACTCTTTTCTGTGTTAAACACAATCTACTAGACAACTTCATTTTAATGAAAAATAACATGAAAAAAATTAATAGGGGCAGCTGTTTACACCTGATAATTGTTTGATTTGATTGTAGCCGATTTCGCTTGATCTTGGATCATTTGGTTCTTCTAAGCTCATCCCAGTTTATTTAATGTAAACAGGATTAGATCGCATCTTTTTAAGCAGAATTGATACTTAAAATCTGTCACAGCCACCGCTACTTTATTATAAGAGTTTCCTGCTGGTCCAGGGACAATAATTGTAAATAATAATAATTTTAAAATAAGCTAACAATGTTGTGTAGTCTATAATACTATAGACATAACCAGTTTTACTCATCGAAAGATTTATTAGTGATGAAATAATTACTTTATAATTGTATTGGAGTCTTACACACATGCTATAGAGTTAATCTGAGCCGTGCATTAATTTAAGTGGTGACAGATATTATGGGAGGGCCTTGAAGAAGTGCATGAGCTAACATGATCTTTAAGAAACTGTAATTAATACTGTCACATAACAAATCTGTTTCAAAGATAAAATTAAATTAATTTCTAATTATAACACTGAAGTAAAAATGTAAAGCCTGTACAAATACTAGTATTTATATCATTAAATATCATAAATATATATAATTGGGAATCATGTAAAAAAATTAGTAAATTACAAATAAATAAAAAACATAGCACATTTAATTTATCTATTTACTTCTATATACATTCATGTAGTTTCCTTATAAAGGTCCTGAAATTTGTCAAGTTTTTTTTCAGGTGTCTTTTCTTAATAATATGATGTCATTACGTTGCTGTCTTGCTGCCAGCCAATCGCTGCACTGCTGATCATGGGTTCGAGTATCGATACATCTGCCCTTTTCAGGGAACACTAGAATGCGCAATAATCTTAGACAAATTAATCCAAATATTTGAATCCAATACGCAAATTTGTTTGAAGAACCAAATTAGCCAGAGGCCAGTTATCACTATTAGAAGATCTCGCATCTCTCAAATCATCTCAGACGTATTAAGCGAGGTACGAAGAACGGACCCCTGGTCATCCTTCGGATGAGACATTAAAACCGAGGTCCTGACTCTCTGTGATTAGAACTCCCAGGGCGTCCTTCAAAAAAGCATAGGGGTGTTACCCCGGCATCCTGGCCAAATTTGCCAATTGGCCTCTGACCATCATGGCCTCCTAATCATCCCCATAAACTGATTTGCTTCATCACTCTGTCTCCTCTCCACCAGTAAGCTGGTGTGTGGTGGGCGTTCTGGCGTGCTATGGCTGCCGTCGCATCATCCAGGTGGATGCTGCAAACTGGTGGTGGATGAGGAGATCCCCCCTCACAATGTAAAGTGCTTTTGAGTGTCTATAAAAAAGCACAATATAAATGCAACTAATTATTCTTATTATTATTAACTGGTTATGAGTTTTGTAACTTCAGGAGGTGGTCTGGGCCGCATACCAGATGAAACTGGACATGTGTAAATGCATCTGGTTGTTGAAAGCACATATGTAAATTTTACTCCTCCCAAAATGTAAAAAATAATAAACATGCGAGACGGGGTTATATGTCATTATAGTCAGATACGACGGCGCTAATGCAACACGCATCGCCGCGGACGAGTAGCTGAGTCAGTATCTCTTCAGCAAGCAGACGCGCAAACTGCCGCAAATGAAACTGAAAATAAGACGCAGACGGTCAACACACAATCGTCTTCACTAAAAGTAGTAAGACAAACTTATCTTTCCAGCAACCTGGTCTCATAAAATTTTTTATCTCTGTGCACTTTTTAGCGAGACCGTTTTTACGTATCTTACTGCACATTTCGCCGCAGTTTCAAAGAGAAATGTCCACTGAGTGGCGCTAAAACACAGGTTCAATACGTGAACCCTGGCACATTTTTATTATGTTCATATGGGCACGTATTGCTGTGTTTTTATTAAGTTGTTTCAGGTACATATTACGGAAATTCAGAATTCAAAAGTTCGATGACCATTGCTAAAAATGAATGCCCTATCATGTTGGAAATGTGCCCTACACCAAACCCAACCCTAAACTGTTGACAAATGCAAAACTGATATAAAAATGCATTTGTTGATGCAACCATGCTATTTGAACTGTTTTGTCAAACTGGGCTCCTCACCTCTTAAATACGTCTCTGTACTCCGTGAGCTACCGAACAAACCTACCATCCATGAAAACCCAAAGATATGAAGCTGGATATGTGCGATGCTAACGTTCAAAAGCATCAGTTTTCAAATCTCATAGCATATTAATATTTTTTTGAAGTCATAACATGATATTCTTCAAGTAATTGTGCGAAAATTACGCTTTTTTAATCGAAACTCTGTACATTTGTGCAAAAAATTATTAAAAGGCATCAGAGTTTTACTGCCTCAAGTGTTCATTTATTTTGGAAACTACAGTGATATATATGTATTGGTACGAATTTCGCGTCTCACTAAAAAGTGCCCCCAGGTACATAAATGCCATGAGACCAGGTAGCTTTCCAGTGCCCCTGATTCCACATGCTCTCCTGTTGCAGTCTTTGCACTTGAAATGAGCTGATCATTAATAAAATGCAGCACTTATCATTTGATTTTGCTGACGTGAACTTCGTTAAATTTAAATATAGCGCGCTAATTGAAAATCAGATGTATATCTGTTTTGCGACTATGTGGCCAAACATTTGAAATAAGATTGATATCAGATCAGCGACGCAGCTCCGGAGACACAAAGGAAATAGATATTGATGCGTAGCTTACTAAATCTGTGGGATACTTTATTGAGCCTTTACTTTTAACAGTTTAAACATGTTGTTATTGTGCGCTCTTGGAGAGAGTTTCATCGTCTTGACTGTCTTAACCGAACGTGAGTTTGGAGGCTGAACGGAGGATGATAAGATGAAAGAAGAGTTTACATGAACTTGAATTTAACTTAAATATTCATCTGTACCTCACATTAAACAATATAATTATGGTGCTTTATAATGTTTTTGTGCTTTCGTGGGACTTAACAATAACACAGAATAGTATACACACAATATCGGATTTGGATCGGTCTCGTCTCACCGATCCGCAGAAAATGACCGTCTCGAAGCAGATACGGATGCCGAGTATCGAATCGATGCATCCCTAAAAAAAACAGGCAGGGGGGAAAAACCTTTTCATGGCACTGTATATATAACTCTGATTGTATTTGCCTGAAAGAAGAAAGTCATATACACATAGGATGGCTTGAGAGTGAGTAAATAATGCGTGAAAGTTTTGATTGTATGGACTTCCAAAGGATGGACAAAAATGATGAGAGAATATTTAAAAAGTCTTATTTTTGTCCCAAAAATGAAAGGAAGTTATGGGTTTGGAATAATATGTGGTTATCTAAATGATGACAGAATTGTCACTCTTTGGAAAACTAAGACAATTTATACTTTTTAAAATGTCAATGTCAAAATTGAGATTCATACATCATCTGAAAGCTGAATAAATAAGCTTTCCATTGATGTATGACTTGTTAGGATATGACAATATTTTGACGATATACAAGCGCCTTTAATGTTGTTCAAATTAAGTTCTTAGCAATGCATATTTACTAATCAAAATTGAAGTTTTTATATATTTACGGTAAGAAATTTACTAAATATCTTCATGGAACATGATTTCTACTTAATATCTTAATGTTTTTTGGCATAAAAGAAAAATCGATAATATTGAACCATACTATGTATTTTTGGCTATTGCTACAAATATACCCCAGCGACTTAAGACTGGTTTTGTGGTCCAGGGTCACATATTGCAATGCCAGTCCCCAATGCACATCACTAGAGCCCTAGATGCTGCCTTTAAGTGAAAAGACACAGGCTATGCAGCCTCCTTAAGACCTGGTCAAGGCCACACTCATGAGGGAGGAAATAAACCTCAAATCAACCCACCTGAGTGACACGCGCTTGGGCTTGGTTCTCCCTTCTGAGGCCCTGATAACACGGCTTTCTTATCGCCTTCAAGAGAGGAGATTTGGCCCCTGTCCAAGAGAACCAACGAAGCAAGAAAACCACTGTCTAGACACTTAAGGAGAAGTAAAGGAAAAAAATGCTCTGTTTGACAGGAAATACTGAAGGGGCTTTTCACTGAAGTCAGGCGAGTTGAAGGGCTGTAGTCCAGACAATGTCATTGTGCTGGACCGTCTCACCAAATCCCCTTTTCTCCCACCATTTCACAACCATTTACCATGGATCTCAGAGCCGGACTATAGGGAATCACCTCTTATATGTGCTATCTCTGAGCAAGAGAGTGAACACAGGCAGCATGGCTGCGTCTAGGTTTACAGTTATCATTAACAAAAATGATAGGAAAGAGACATGACATTGGGCAGTATACTCCCCCGAGAGGTCATTACCGACAGTCAGAAATTCGAATAAACTTTCTATGTTCATGATGGTCACTAGATGGTCACATTGATGTCAAAAACACTCACAAATTATCTTGGTGGACTGACAACTAATGTCCAACAACTGTATTGAAATGGAAAATTCTGTTTACATCAAATAACATTTTTGCATTTTCATAGAAAGGTGTAATTTAAATTTATATTAAGCTAAGCAGGTAGCAATGATCTTGAAATGTTAACCAAAAATGGTTCATCAACCAGAAAATGATAACTAGCAAAACCTAAACACAAGCAAAATGGTATAAGAAACACAAATGTTTATGAATTAGTTTGTATTGAAATTCTACAAACTTACCAGCTCATTATTTCAGATACACCTTAATAAGATTTATTTGAAGAATGTATAAATGTAACCGTGCGGTCCATCTTTAACAGAAATAATAAAAACATGTTTGTTTTTTTTGCAGCTACTAGAAGTTTGTTTTTGCCTTACTATCTGAATTTCTTACTGAATCTTACTATGTGAATTTGTTTCCTTTCCTTTACTTATCCATTGATTTTTTTTGCAAATTTTCTGGTGCATTGAGTGCTTCATAATACTAACTTTATTTCCGATAGCCTACACAGTTTTTGATCTTACACATTCACTGTAAAAAAGTAGACTAATCATGTAGCATCGATCCTCAAATAGAAGTAAAAAAGTTGTTTATGCAAATGTTGTTTTGCTGATTAACTTGTAGACCAGTAGTTTTCAACCGTTTGGACTCCAAGTCTTCCCATTGTACATAACAATATTCAAAGACCCCTTGACTTTTCAGTGGATCGTGATTAACTGGAAATAATTTAAATGCTTTTTAATGCTCATTCTTTAATCTTGATGCCCCTACAGAAGTTTGGGCGAACAACATTGTGGTATAGGTATGAATCTCAATGAAAAACTATTTGAGTGCCCTTCATCCATAAATATCTGGAAGGAAAAGGTACAATGCAAAGACAACAGTGTGTTTACAGTCTCATCACATCCTTTGGATCTGAATGGCACCCCTGTGTCACAGCTCAGTGAAGCAAGACGCGCAAGCAACCAAAGCGTTTGCAATAAAAACACATTACTCACTGACTAACAACACGCACTCACACAAAGATAAGAAGAAAAACAATCATCTCAAATACACTGACCTCTTACCACACAACATACACACACAAAAACAACAACATATGAGTCTGTCATCAATGTGACAGAACTTGTCAAAACGTGTTAAGTGCTCTGACAATAAAGACAAATGATACATGTTTAATAAACACAAGAGAGGGTGTATCCAACCAAGTCTGATGAGAAAACCTAACTATTTTACGAGTTGGTGATTTTGTATGAATTTGTATGGTATGATTTGTATGCAAACTCTTGCAATTACTTGGCAAAGTCAAATACTGTAAGCATGTTTGAATGTTTCTAGTATGAATGTAATCCGGATATTCTACATTTGTCATGTTATCAGTGATATCAGACCTACCAGCATAGTTTATGTTGCTTCATTACCACTTACAAATCCTGTCCCATGGCCTCATGGGATAGTAAAAGTGTCAATCAAAGCTGACTTCCGAATCTCAATAGAAATAGGTCATGAGAAAAAATCCTGCCTACTGTTTTATGAATACTGTAAATTTGGGCATAATCCTCTTTTTACATACTGTTTTTCAGTTACTGGCATTAGCCAGCAATACTTGTATGAGCCAAAATTATCGATTTTTCTTTTATGCCAAAAATCATTAGGATATTAAGTAAAGATCATGTTCCATGAAGATATTTTGTAAATGTCCTACCGTAAATATATAACAACTTAATTGTTTATTAGTAATATGCATTGCTAAGGACAACTTTAAAGGCGATTTTCTCATTTCATTTGTTGGCACCCTCAGATTCCAGATTATCAAATAATTGTATCTCGGTTAACTATTGTCCTATCCTAACAAACCATAAATCAATGGAAAACTTATTTATTCAAGTTTCAGGTGATGTATAAATCTCAATAATAATAAAAAGACCCTTATGACTGATTTTGTGGTCCAGGGTCACAAATGATATCATAGATATTAGCCTCCAATTCATTAAAATATAAAATTTTACAAATTCTGATTAGAGTGAGTTGGTGTATCCACATTAAGGCTGTGCAATTAATCGAATTTGATTAACATGCACATCTCGACAGTAAAGCCGGTGTCCTGACATTTTACCCGCCAGATTTTCCTACCTCGGCTTACTGCGCATGCGCGCATCAATATTGCATCCCTTTCCTCACGCTGAACAACAATATTTAATGTATCTGCATTACTGTAAGGGTAGGTTTAGGCTTGTGGTAGGTGTACACATTAATAAAACAATTTAACAGGTAGCATTTTCCATTGTTGAATCTCCATCCCACTGTTTTCAGATGGGAGCGATTAATACACAGAGCTTGATTAGCAGTAAATCTCCATCCCCTGTTTTCAGATGGGCGATTCGTTTGCGATTACACGAGCCGATATGTTCACTGACAAGCTTGTCAGTGAACATGGCTCGCGTGTAACTGCCGCTCCATCTGAAAACAGGGGATGGAGATTTACCGCCAAACACGGAACTGGCTTTACTGTCGAGATGCTCATGTTAATCGAATTCGATTAATTGCACAGCCTTAATCCACATATTAAGAGCTTGGAACCAAATGTAAAATAACATATCTAAAAAAAAAATATCAGTTGACCGCTCATCTGAAAAAACTCACTCTCTACAACCGAAGGCAAGTATTTCAAAAACACTGAAGTAGAGCTGTTACCTCTGGCGTGATTTCGATTGAAATATCACTGTCAAGTTCTGCTTCTGAAAGGTTGAACCCAGGAGGAATTTGATGAAAAGCACCCGGAATATCAATTAAAAAGCGGAAGGAATGAACAGAGCGCACGAGGAAGAAAAGAACAGAGCTTAGGCGTCGCCTTCACTGATTGGTTGTACACATCCTTCTGCCCCTTTGACCACAGGTTAAGTCATGGGAAGCGTGGGTGGCAACAGCAAGCAGAAGTAATTATTGTTCGGGGCCTTTTAATTTCAGTGGCATTTAAAATGATTAATCCTTTTCTAGAGCTCAGTCAGAGTACTTCATATTTTCATACCGGCCCCCGAGGAGTGACTCATTTCTGAACAGGTCGTCTCGCTCTCTCTAGATTGCTCTCTGTACATTCAGACATTGGAGACGTAACGGCAGTGTTTGTTATTGACTGTGCGGATCATGCTTTACCCGAGTGGTCGGAAACCATCCGCTAATGGTCGCCGGTCTTCATTGTTGTATGCCATTCAAAGCAATTCACATAATTAGGACAACGCATTCTACTACAAAACCTATTTAATGAAATAGATTAGAATGTGGAGTTTATCTGGTATAAATACGACTGTGTGAGATCAGGCATACACTGTATGATTTCTGTGCAATTTCCATGCGATTTCATTAAGGTACCAACTCACACTGTAAGAGCAGGCAGCATGCGATGTAAAGTCAAAACTCAAGATTTATGTGCTACTCTGTGAAATAGTGGAGTTGCACAGACGATGACACCGTGTATATGAATGAGAGATATCAACAACAAAAAAAGCATCAGATGATTTGTCATTTCCAATTAATGTATTAAATTATTATCATTATGGTAGCCTACTTTTATTATAAAATGTATAGGTCAACTAGGCCTACAACCACAATTAATTTGCCCTGCAATAATTTCATACCATACAATTGACGTGCGGATAATAAATTATTAAATTAGCTTACTCCTCATTGAAAATGATTTAAAACATTTAGATATATTGCACAATGAATAGGCCTATAATTAAAATTCCGTCTAAAGTAGCCTATGTCTGAACACTGTAATAATCAGTCATCGTTGAAAATAAGACCTTTATTAGCCTTCAGACAATTAAAGACATTTCAAAAACAACTTGTTTAACATGAAATACTTCAATTCTGTTGTTGATTTTTCGCTACGTATATCAGCCATAAGAGATTTCTTATCTAAATAAATTAAGACGATACCCAAGATAATATGTGCCGTTATGCAGCGACAGATGCTCAGTCAGTTTTTACTTTCACTTTCTGTAGCTTAATGAATTGACTGAACTAGAGTTTAAAACTTCTTCATAACGCTCATGACGTTTGCAAAATCTTTGTGTGGTATGACTTCAGACAAAAGATAAAACTAAATATAGAGAATAAGAACATGACTAGTTGTCACTGGCTGGTTAACTGGCTTAAATTAGAATAAATTATATCCTCCAAAAAAATTATCCCACAAGCACATCAATTTATGGGCAAATTATTTAATTAAGCTTATGACTTGAACCATGATTTTTTCAAAGTGGCAAATTGACATGACATACGACCAAGTATGATAACCCATACTCAGAATTTGTGCTCTGCATTTAACCCCTCTATAGTGCACATACACAGCAGTGAACACACACCCGGAGCAGTGGGCAGCCATTAATGCTGCGGCGCCCGGGGAGCAGTTGGGGGTTCAGTGCCTTGCTCAAGGGTCTCACCTCAGTCGTGGTATTGAAGGTGGAGAGAGCGCTGGACATTCACTCCCCTCACCGACACCTTTCGATTACGAGTCTGACTCTCTAACCATTAGGCCACGACTTCCCTGTCATAAAACAGAGTATAATATAAGGCTGGTGTTTTTTTGTCGCATTATATATTCATTTATATTAATTGAACATATAAATCATTATGAAAAATATTAATCATTTTATTTAACTGCTATTTCTTAATTGTTCATTCAGTCAAAATGTTAAAGGGATAGTTCATCCAAAATTTACATTTCTGTCACAAATTGCTCCCTCGTGTCATTCCAAACCTGTAAGACCTTTGTTCATCTTCAGATGAAGAAATTGTTGAATTAAGTTGTTATTTTTATTTTATTTGTGCTCAAAAAGTATTCTCCGTAGCTTCATGAAATTACGGTTGAACCACTGATAGCACATGGACTATTTTAATGATGTCTTTGCTACCTTTCTGGGCCTTGAAAGTGGTAGTTGTGTTGCTGTCTATGCAGGGTCAGAAAGCTTAATTTGAGTTCCAAAATGTCTTAATTTGGGTTCCGAAGATGAAAAAAAGGTATTGCGTTTGAAACGACATAAGGGTGAGTAATTAATGACAACATTTCCATTTTTGGGTGAACTATCCCTTTAGTACATTTTCTGCATAATTATTTTATTATTTAAATTAATACTATTTTTTTGTAAATAAAACAAAATTAGAAGGTGGATTTCTTTTGAATATTCTAGATATCAAAGAAATATGTATTTTTCTCAAATTATTGTCAATGAACAGCTGGTTCCCTGTGTGACAACTTACCCCACATAGTGTTAAATGAGCTGCATCTTTTTCAGTAGCTTTTTCGTAGTCAAGATTTTAGGTTATGCATCTACATACTTTCAAAAACACATTCCCTTGATATATTCACTGTAGATTTACACTAGTGTCCCCTAGAACGACGAAGTATGGGTAACACTGCCATCTAGTGGACATTAAGCAGCAACACCAAATACATGCTCTGCCTTTCAATTACACATTTACTAAATAATTCAAATTAATAATTCAGGTTTAAAAGTAAAAAAACAGCTCTCATAAATAAATGCATGTTCTAGAAATGCCTAAATATTTGTAAAAAAAAAAAAAAAATAATCAGTTTAAAAATCCCACATTAAATTGTTCAGCTGAATGTGGAATCCAAAAGAGAGTGTGTGTGTGTGTGTGTGTGTGTGTGTGTGTGTGTGTGTGTGTGTGTCACATTTCACTAGTCATTTTTAGTCATTACTATCCTTTAGGAGGGGGTCATTGAAAATATTAAATTATGTTTCTCTGAAAGTCTAACAGTGAAAGTATAGGATTAATGTTAGGGGTTGGGAGATTAACCCCTCTTATATATATATATATATATATATATATATAGGGGCTAAACTCAGGGGAAACAAAAACAGCAAGGGGCTGAAGAAACTCTCAGCTGTAGTGGCGGGCAGAAGACGTTGGTTATAAATTGACAAATCCCAGCAGAAATGTAGAGGAAGTCTGGCTCTCCCATGATCTCTCCAGTGTGGCAAATCAAAACCAAATTTCCTCCTGGGCAGCAGTAGACACGGACGAGCAGATACCTGCGGCCACCTGGGCCTCACTCCAAAGACTCGGCCAAGACAATTTCCCTCAAATCACCTCTCTATCTTAATCTGACAGCCCTCCTCGATTAGGAGGTGTGAAAATTACTTCTCTACCCACCAGCTGTCGTTCTGAAATTATCTTAATTGTACCATGATTATGCCTCTAAGCTCCTATGAGAGCAACCGTTGCATCCGCCGTTAAAAAGTACTAGCAAAGATGGGAAGACCTTCAAAGTGTAAGTGAACACCTTAGAAGAGCTGCAATCCACACATATACAAACACAGAGACGGGTTATACACTAGCACAGTGGTTCTCAAAGTGTGGTACGTGAGCTTCCTCTAGTGGTACGCAGAGGAATCTCAGAATTAAATATAAATCAGGCCGCGTGTCCACCAAAGCGATTTTTTTTTAAATTGTTTTAAATGGGAGCGTCTTTTTCATGCTGAGCACTCGGGCGTTTTTTTCTTGGCACCGAGAATTTAAGAATGTTAGCACTCATCACTGTCACTTTTTAGTCAGCTAACCAATCACAGTGGAGGAGGGGCGGGACTAATACCGTCACACCCTGCTTTTACTACGACTGAACAACAATGGAGAAGTTAATATTTCTTGTCTCTGAGTATTTATGTCTTTACCAGATGGAATTGCCGGAGTAAAATAATATTGTTATGAAAAATAATGCTTGGAGAAACATTTCATTCGCGATGCGTCTGCCATATTACTTCAGCGGATATTCCATATCATAGCAACCGCAGCGTCTCAAAAATACGCTGCCCTCTCAAGCGCTCACACCTGGGTGTTTTCAGCTGGCTTTGGTGGAAACGTGGCCTGATTGTTGTTGCAGCTACATACAAGCTGTGTTTTTTTTTTATCAAGTACTTTTTTATTTAAAAGTGAAATAAAAACTGTACTGTGCTTAAAGATTAAATGAAAATTTATTGTAGCTACTTAAAGTTAAATACAAGTTACTGTACTTAAATGTTAAGTAAGTATGATACATTTTCATTTAATCTTTATTTAAGTACAGTTTTTTTAACATTTAAGTACAGTACAGTTTTTATTTCACTTTTAGGTACAATATATTTTAATTTAATAATTACGTTTTTTATTTACGTGGAAGTAAGCACGGCGCAGTGTTCATGTTCAAACTGTGTATTTACTATATTTTAAGAGGCTGACAATAATAAATATCCTTATAAGGATTAAAACTGGCTCGTTTTTTTTTTACTGAACGTGACGTGACATACTCGGAATTTGTGCCCTGCATTTAACCCATTCAAAGTGCACACACACACACCGTGAACACACACTCGGAGCAGTGGGCAGCCATTTATACTGCATTTTAATGTTGGTCATAATGGTGGTACTTGGAAAGCCAAATATTTTCTGAAGTGGTACTTGGTGTAAAAAGTTTCAGAACCACTGCACTAGCAGATGCCTGACTGTTTAACAAAACAAGGACTAGCATGTGTTCACCTGCGTATTTCGCTTACTATCAAAACATAAACAGTGACAGGCCTTGTATTTCTGCAAATAACCTCATTACTAAACTCAACAGGCTTTAAATCAAAAGAGAAACTTGACACAACTAAGTTACGCAAAGTTGCTGACAAAACCATTTGGTGGTAATTAGTTCCATTAATTAATAATGTTTCTGTAAATATTTTGCTTTCTAAAACGTATGACGTTTAAATGGCCTTGTTCAGAAAGATAAATAAGGGAAAGGAACTCACCACACCGGGACGACTCCTGCTTGTAGAATTAACAGAGTCGTTGTCGTTTTTTCCTGTTGTATAATTCCAGTTGATTGGCTGCCAGTAACTTAGTGGTTTACAGCTGGTTTTAGTAGTTTTTGTAGCATTTCGAGACTTTATTGTTTAATGTCAGACGTTATTTCAAATAGCCTAACGTTACATGATGTGTTCACGTGTGGCTTTACTTCAGTAGCTAAAGGGAGAGTCAGCTAGAACTGGTTTTCTTCTTCATATCTTATTTTTTACTATAAAACTGTATCGGTGAAAAGACCTTTAATCGAAGAGGCCAATAACATGACAGGATGGTCCCAAACGCGCGCATTTTAAGTTACTCTCACCAGGCGCACAGACTCGCATCCACCCGACACTAGATGGCGTTTTGGATCATAACTCTGGAAGTGTTCCTGCAGGAATGCGATTTCATCTGATTCATTGTGTAAAACATACAGAATGTATGGTTTAATTTTCGCCTTTAAAATATCCGCTATTTAGTGTTATCTAAAAAATAACTTTTTTTAGCACCTCGTCGGCCAATAACACGAACTTCACAAATATTTGCACATAGCAGCTAGCTAGGGATGGTGCTGGTAGGTATCTACAGGTAGGGAGGTAAGTGCACACATGGGCGTAAATCCCGGGGGAATCCCAAAAAAAATATTTTTAAAAATCACACTCTCTATTGTGAAAAATATATGTATGTATACCTACAATAATTTAAGTAGAAAAAAACCCCGCAAAAAGTGCTTTTAGAAACAGTTGAGTTCCCCCTCCCCTTCCTCACAGTGGTTTGGCCCACGGCCTGTTTCCCAGTTCATCTCACCTACTCCACACACGAGTCAGGTGTGTGGCTGCGGCTCAGTTAATGTTGAACTCCAGTAAGTAGGGCACTTTATTCACTTTAAATAAAGCGATTCTCTTTAATGTAGTTGATGCAGCAGACTCATTCATAAATTAGTTGCGGCAAAAATGCTGATTAACGTTACCGATTTAATTTTCCAAGAATCTGCTATATTAGCGATTAAAATATTACTTATCTAGTTAACTTGTTTACAATAGCTTGTTGCATAGTGCACTGCAACTTATGGGGTTTTTCCACTGACTGGTACCAGCTCGGTTCAGTTCGGTTCTGCTCTGTTTTGGACCTACAGTTTTCCACTACAACTGGTTGCTATAGCGACCAAACATTCTGAGAAGCAGCACGAGCAGAGCGCTCTAAGCTGGCTCTGAGGTAAACAACCTGGCATCATTACAATCGTCAGCATGGATGAAAGAAAAGGGATTTTATTTCTTATCCTTGGTTTGTGGCTGTTTGAAATGTGCTGATCTGCTTTGTCATTGAACCTGAGAAAAACTTTGAAAATAACCATAATGACGCAGTCTCCGTGCTACAATAATAATGATAGAAGCAAAGTTTTTCACTGTGGGGACATATCTTTATAAGTACAATTTGACTGTATTATTTGTGTCCCCTTCAAAATTGCTCATGATAAATTTTATATGTATTGCCCCCTACTGTTAAATGAAATTTACGCCCATGAGTGCACACTCAAACAGAGATGGAAGTACAAATACTTCGTTACTGTACTTAAGTAGATTTTTCAGATATTTTTACTTTACTTTACTATTTATTTTTGTGTCGACTTTTTACTTTTACTCATTACATTTAACACGAATATCAGTACTTTCTACTCCTTACATTTTACAAAATTGTCTCGTTACTTTAGTTTCAAATAATTTCAGTGGAGTTACCGTTATTATTTCGGCCATCAATACTGAATTCAATCTAATTGGATGGGATTATACGTTGCACTTGACGCACCACTACAAGACGACTCAACAGATTCGGCGGCATTCATTCTGGAAATCATTGCGGCTTGATAGCGGTAAAGTTAGCATGCAGTATAGACGGTGGTGACATTATTGAAGAAAACGGAGCAGACAAGCAGCAAGACACTCATCCTTGGCCTTATCTTAGAGAGCTCTTTGAGATTGTAGGCATGAAGAATAACTCCTGGCGAATTGTGCTGCAAATTGTGCCAACCAAAATACCACGAACTGCTGGCTTTCAAGAATTCACCGTCGAATTTGAAAAAAACACATTGAGGTAAATGCATCTTTTTGTTGTTATTAAAAGCTATTTGTTTGTTTCAGTAACTTTATTAAGTTTACGTTAGTGGTGGTCAGTTACATTTGAAGAGCTCTTTTCCAAAACGCGATAAACGCCAAATTAACAAAAAAATGAGTTCGTCATGCCATTTTGCTGTGTACTGAACCTATTCACTGCTCCATCAATGTTTCATGCCAAATCGCTAGATTTCCTTGTTTAAAATGTACTGCAAGATGCAGTTCTTTTCCAAACCGCTATAAGCGCCGAACCTGTTTTTAGCCTAAATGCGATATATCCTCTCGATCAATCAGAATTCGTTCGATGCAATCCAACATGACGACGCTTTGAAGCGTTTGTTTGTGCTCAGTCTTCAAAATGAGTGCTTTAAACTCTAATAACACTTTTGATGGCCTGGATGAGCCAGTGAGACCTACACCTGGGGGTAGAAAACGCAGACTGGACAAAGAAAATCACAAAAAATAAAAGGTGGTGTTTAACCGATTGACGCTAGAGGCTGTAGCCTTTGGCGTTCCTTGTTAGAGCGCCCGCATCCCGCACCGGAAACCCGGGTTCGAGACCCGCTCGGTGTGATGGTGCGGACCCGGGGGGGTTACATCAACACAAGGCTGGTGCGACCACGAGTCCCTGATGTCATATGTTGCATGTTCTCTTTTTTTTTAAGACATAAACCAACATAAAAAAAAAGGATGGATTTGTAGCGTTTTGAGAAAAAAAAAAAAAACCACTTAGCATTTATAATCGACAATATTGTTGTTTCATTTAACAATCATTGTTTAACATGTTCAGACTGAGCCAACAGACCATTTTAACAGGAGAAATTGAATATTAACAAAATGTATGGGTCTAGGTAAAAAAATGTCATTTTCATGAAAACTATTAAAATGGATTTATAGCGTTTTGGAAAAGAGCTCTTCATTTGTTCTCCTGCTAGCAATGACGATGCTTTGGTTCGCTAGCATTTAGTTAAGTAACCCAAGTAACGTTAAGGTTAGGAAGCGTTCAGTTTATTAGAAAATAATCTACTAGCTGATACAATATCTGCATGTATAGATTTAAATTAAAAACGAATTCAGGGTGCTTTCACACTGGGCTTATTACACTTATAATAGTGAAAAGTCCGGCATTTGAAGTATCCCTAACTTAGTGCAAACAAAATTACAATATTTATGTAATCCTTATATTTTGTGTTCAAAATAATGTTATTAACCATCTTAGAGAATGTTGGTTTTGTATTCCATAGGCTTTGATTATATCAAAAGTCACCTGAAGGAACAATTTGTGGTGAAGGAAGGTGATACCTCCCATTCTTCGGAGGAGGAGGAGGACTTTTTTTCTGCAATCAAGCAGTCCAGTTCCCAAGAAAATACCAAACAGCTGGAAACTTACCTGGGATGCCCAGGTGATACAATGGAGGTACTGAAGTCTTTCCCGGCAGTATGCCACCTGTCATTGAGGCTTAACACCGCACTACCAGCTTCCGCTGCCTGCGAGAGACTGTTCAGCACTGCAGGGCTGATTTTTACACCAAAAAGGGCACGTGTTGATTCCAAGAACTTTGAAAATCAGCTTCTTTTGAAGCTAAACAAAGGTTTCTGGTAGTTTTGGATCATGCGAACACATTCACACTGATACTCATGTGTACATACATAACCCACACACACATTGATGCTAAAAAAGAAGGTTCTGGTTTGGTATGTTAAGTGTGCCTTGAAAGTTATTCCACAGGTTTTGAAGGGTCTTCGGGTTTCACCCAACATCAAGCACACACACACTTTGAGGTATACATTTGATCACTTGCGGTCTCTGTCCATTCCAGGCAACACACACACCAGTTTTTTCACTCTCTCACAGTCCTACACACAATTACGTTATGACACGTTACACATTACAGAAGGTGTGTATATCTGTCCTATACACAATTACCTTATGACACATTACACTATACAGAAGGTCAGTAACGAAGTAAAACAACTTCGTTACTGTACTTAAGTACATTTTTCAAGTATCTGTACTTTACTGGAGTAGTTTTATTTTGAGTAACTTTTACTTTTAATTCACTACATTCCAAAGCATAAGATCGTACTTTTTACTTCACTACATTTCATTAAACATATCGTTACTCCTTATAATACATCACGTGCTCCGAGACGCAGAAGCAGTGTCTGATTCATGAACAAACTGATTATTTTCAATGAACCTCTTCAATCGGTTCGCAAATCGCAACAAACGATTCATTCACAAATTGCAATGATCCGATTGCAGCTGTTCTCGAGTCGAAAACTCACTGATTCAAATGATCCGTTTAGAGCGAGTCTCCAGTGAACTGAACTCACAAGTAAAGAACCGGGAGATCTTGTGAGTGCGCGCTACTGATGCTGTGAAAAGAAAGTTACTAATGTCGAATTTTAGGATTCATTATTGTAACTGAAAATAATATTTAGGTCAAAACTGTTAGTTGTTTGTGAACTAAATCTGCTGTGATATATTTAAGCCCACTGAAATGCTTGAATGCAGACAGATCAACATCAGTATCTCTAACGTTATGTTTTAGGTCAAAAACAAAACATTAAAATAACACCGATTAAATAAAATAACTCATGCACGCTCATATTCCCGCTGCTGTAACGCGTTAGCAGTTTTATTAAAATGCTATGCATTTAGACCTATGTGACGTCTGTTTTTATATTGTTTATCAACAGTATACATTTTTATATTGTTTAGATCAACTAGCCGAGTAGTAGACAGATATGAATGTTTATTCATAACCATACTGAAAATAAGTAAATATTGTTAGCGGATGCTAACTGTCTAGCTAACAAGCTTGCTGGTGCTAAGTTGAGGACATTTTTAGATATAAAGTCCAAATATCTTTATTCAGCCACCTAGATAGATTCCATCTGAGGGAAAAGAAAGGATGTGATGTTCAGAACATAGTAACTACAGTAATTATCAGAGTGGGAAGTGATGATGCCCTCTGGGGGCATTTGGCCAGGGGTGTTTTTACACCACAGACAAAGTTTGAGAAGAAAAAAAAAATCCTTATGAAAATATCATTAGATTTTCCTTAAAATGTTCTTCCTAATTTCAGGCCTAATTATTATGTCATATATAACTGACGTTCTGCGTCAACAAGTTCTAAAACACTTTTTTCTTACTGGTGAAAATTAGATGGTGAAATCTGTTTTCTCTCAGGTACATGGCAGTGTAAGCTTCACAGCGAACATTACTACATCACTCTCATCAATGTAGTCCATATCAACAAAATATATATCTTGACTCTATATAGTGGTTATTTTGGGAAAAACCCAGGTATTTTGGGCAGTAGGATTATAAAAATATGTGCTAATATAAAATTAAGTAAAGTAGTCTATATAAAATTGCAAAATAAATCTGTCTATCAGTACTTTTTTACTTAAGTACATAAAAAATTGAGGACTTTTGTACTTTCACTCGAGTAAAATTGAAAAAGCAGTACTTTTACTTTTACTGGAGTAATATTTTATTATACGTATCTGTACTTTTACTCAAGTACTTGATCTGTGTACTTTGCCCACCACTGCTTCTACTTGAGTACGGCAACTGAGTACTTTTGCCATCTCTGCACTCAAATAAAATCGTGAATCTTCCTTTGGTTTCTTCCTAAACGCTTCAAAAATATTGGGCTCGTCCGGGATTTGAACCCGGGACCTCTCGCACCCAAAGCGAGAATCATACCCCTAGACCAACGAGCCATGCCGATGTATGGTTTCTCACTGTTTATGAATGATATATATAAAAGTTCTGATTAGTTTTTTATGTCATGTTTTAATACAAACCCTGCAACAGTATAATAAACAGAAATACTGTACGTATTCCCGCGAGGACAAGAGGATTAGACTCACTAATCTAAGAAGTCGCTCTATATTACTAATTAGCAAACAGCACTGCATGGCCGGTTAGCTCAGTTGGTTAGAGCGTGGTGCTAATAACGCCAAGGTCGCGGGTTCGATCCCCGTATTGGCCAGTTTCTTTCTGCCACTTGTGTAGAAGTCAACAGATTGATTAAAACCTTTATTTATTGTAACCGTTTAAAAGTTCGATTAATATATTAATTGGAGACATTGAGCATTAAAGATTAGCAATAACGTATATGTTTTGCCCATCAATACACACTAGTAACGTGCATTTATAGTATGTAATTTATCACATTCTGCAAAATATTAGCATAAGATTAAATCCAGAAATGTATGTGAAATTATTTGCTTGCAGAGGTGGAAAGAGTACAAAAATATTGTACTCAAGTAAAAGTACCATTACATTACTAAAATTTTACTTAAGTACAAGTAAAAGTACCAGTCTAAAAATCTACTCAAGTAAAAGTAAAAAGTAGCTCATTTAAAATTTACTCTGAGTAAAAAGTACTTAGTTACATTTTAACAATGGGAGGGAGGAAAAAATGGGATAGACCAAAGATGTCAAACTCAGTACCTGGAGGGCCACAGCCCTACACAGTGTAGATATTACCATAATTAAACTCATCTGATACAGCTAAACTAATCATTTAGGCTTATTTGAAAACTACATGGTAAGTGTGTTGGAGCAGGGTTGAACTAAACTCTTTAGGGCTGTGGCTCTCCAGGAACTGAGTTTGACACACCTGGGATAGGCCTATACATCTCAAACTAGGTGTTTTTAATTAAATGAATCGGTTAATTAGAATAATAAGACATTTGGGCTGTTACCAGGCAAATTAAATCAGTATCAACAAAATGCATCTTTGCAATGCAGAGGAAACGCAGAAGCTTCATCTGAAGTGGCATAGATGTATTACACTGACATGAATGCATTTAGCCTGCAGTTACAAATGCAGAAATAATGTTTTGATAAATAAGACATAAAATGTGACCCTGAACCAGAAAACCAATTTCCTAAATTGCGATTTATACATCATCTGAAAGCTGAATAAATCATATTTCCATTGATGTATTGTTTGTTATGATCGGACAATATTTTAAAATCTGGAATCTGAGGGTGCAAACAATCCAAATATTGAGAAAATTTCCTTTAAAGTTGTTCAAATTAAGCTCTTAGTTTTGATATATTTACAGTAGGAAATTTACTAAATGCATTAATGGAACATGATCTTTACTTAATATGCTAATGATTTTTGGCATAAAAGAAAAATGTATAATTTTAACTAGTGATGCACCGATCATGATTTTTCGTGGCGATTCGATACCGATTTTTTCGAGCAAACTGGCCGATTCGATTCCGATACCGATTTTTTTCCTTTAAGCAACCAACAAGAAATAATGAAAGATTCTAACACAAATAAAGTGGTTATATAGTGAATATAGATTTTATTTAACATGTATAATATTTAATTGTTTAAAAAATATATATATTTAAGAAAAAAGTTGCCCCCCAAATTCATGTCTGTGGTGTTTCAACAATGGATGTCACCCCTTTAAGAAAAGGGAGAATTCTATTTGGACTACTTCCTGTGTGTAACGGTCACTGCAGGTGCTGGTTGATCTGAGGGGTGCGTACATTCTTTCTTATACATTTTGAAGCTAGCTAAATCTCTGACAATTTCATGTGTTGTCATTAGTGTATGTGGTGTTATGTTGATAACTTGCAGATCTGGCATATTTTGATAAAAATATATATAAATACATACTTCTTGTTGATATTTCCAAAATATCCCCTGATCTTGAAATCATCATGATGGTAGCCTCAATTTTAGAAAAGTCTAAGCTGATTTGTATGTAGGTGTTACTGTCTCTGGTGTTAATGTATTTTCTGGTAACACAGAGCCTTTAGTAACTTGCATTATAATCCATTTATTTTAATGGATATAGCATATTAAACTAATTTTAAATGCCTATCAATATATTTTATTAGAAAACAAACAAGCATCTTTACAAGTTCTGCCTCTCATTTGCCACCCCAGTTGAAGATGGACCAAGATGGTTTTTAAATTGGGTTGAAACTACATAAAACTGCCTTAAATGAAAACATTAACAGTAACCATGTGAAATTAAAGGCAACATTTGCATAGTTACAATCTAAACAACACAACCAACACACATTCAACAGTCCAAACAAAGATGTTACTTAATCAACATTTGTTGTCATTTTTAAAATTGGTGTAAAAGAAAAAAGGTATTTACCAGTGAAACTAAATAAAACCAAAGTAGGCTATATAAATAAATTATTCCAAAATGTTAAATCAAATAATGTTTAGTGCAACGAGCAAAAACAAAGATGCTACAGCTCGTGCTTGTTAAATCGAATTAAGTCAATGTAATTTTAAGGTAAAATAAAAATAATCTTGTACAGAACTGACGTTTATACGTTTGAACGTTTTATTCTTTACAAAAAGTAGCATTTCAGCTTTGTCGCAAGTTGGTCTGTTTCTTTTCTCATCCAACACGTAAGAAGCTGCGCTGAACAACTGTTCACGGTCTATTCTTGTGCAGGGCGTGGACAGATACGCTCGCGCAAATTCTAGTGATGGGAAGTTCGGATCATTTTACCGACTCGGACCTTTGAGTCTCGTTCAAGATGAACGAACGACTCGAAAAACCCGAAGACTCAAAAAGTGAACTAATCAATTATCTTTCCGGCTCATACTGCATAAGTCACGTGATGAACGAACGACTCGAAAAACCCGAGGACTCGAAACAGGTGAACTAATTCCAGTACACAACCTTTAGGATGGTGCGCATGCGCGACTGAACGAATCACTCCCCGAAACGACTCGTTCTTCTCGAGTCTCATTAAAGATTCGCTCAAAATAAATGAATCGTTCAAGACCGACCCATCACTAGCAACTTCAGCAAGAGCAGCAAAGGAAAGCGGCTCTTATTTGTGTGCCAGTAATGTTACACCAACGGCTGTTCGCTTCATTGTATCTGTTTTTCTGTGTTTGTTGTGCTCCTGCCGAATGTCTTCCACACAAATGACATGTTCGCACTTTCGGAAAAATCGGCCGAAAAAAAGACAAAAACCGGCCGGTTGCCGATCGCGCATTATAAGCAAAAACCGGCCGGTTCCGATCTTTGGCCGGTCAACCGGTGCATCCCTAATTTTAACCCATACAATGTATTGTTGGCTATTGCTACAAATATACCCCAGTGACTTAAGACTGGTTTTGTGCTCCATGCCAGGGTCACAAATGTTAAATAGTCATTTGAAATTAAAAATAAATAAATCAAAAGATACTTTAAATGTTAAATTAGAACCACCAGTAGGTGTCAGCAAGTCACTGATAAGTGAGTCATTGTGATTGAACAGAATCATTTAAACGGTTAATTCAAGGAATGAAACACGTCATTGCTCAGAGTCAGAGACGCAAAACTGTGTTTGGAATTATTTTTGTTGTCGAAATAGAGCAAAAACAGGCAATATGTCTAAAACGTAAGTCTCTTAATTAACTTCTTGCTTTTTAACTGTGTAAAAAGAAAAACTACAGGCCTATGTAATCATGGTGATTTTTTGAGAAAAACGGCATTCTTCATGTGATGTCGACTTACTATATTAAATTATATAAATATATACATTTTCTGCTTCTATATCTTCAATTTTGTGATCATTCTAAACGCATTTTAACAGACTGAATCACGCAGTGAAAGAAAGCAGTCCAGATGCACGCGGATTAGTCTAATCTAACGTTACTAGATTTCACGGCACACTGTTTAGAGTGATTTGTTTGGTTTTTGGCAAAATACTGATAATGTCAAATCGCACATCGTTAAAACAACAATTACTATATTATCGCATATGATATTGCACACCCTGCACCACTGTCTTTTTGGCTCATTTGTGCAAAACGTTTGTTAAACTGTTAAAGCTTAATTTTAACCACCAATGCAACGATGCAAGTATTTACCTTATCTCCACATGCTTGCGAAGGGCGATGTCGAGATGTTATACGCTGCTAGTTCGGTCTCCCGAGGCAAACACAGCTTACACTGCATAATAGAGCATGAATATGGCCAGAGGTTCACTTCATTTCCTTCGAGTTCAACTTCAGCAGAGTACGACGGGGTTTGGTCTTCAGCTGGGTCTGCACTATAACGCCTGTCTTGTTCGTCTGCATCTTTCTTGTGATTTTAGCGCCAGTTTCTTCTTCTGCCCATTATTTGCTGCAGTTGTTTCCACGGAGCGATTTTTTTTTACTCAGTAACGAATGAGTTTTAAAATGTAGCTTAGTACAATACTTCCCACAAAATATACTTAAGTAAAAGTAAAATTACAGATAAAAAATATTACTTAAAAAAGTACAAGTACACAAAAAAGCTACTCAATTACAGTAACGCGAGTAAATGTAATTCGTTACTTTCCACCTCTGTTTGCTTGGTTAAAAAAAAAAGAGATTAGGGCCTGGTTTCACAGACGGGGTTTAGACCATTGTTTAGACTAAACCAGGATTAGGCCATAGTTCAATTAGGACATTCAAGTAATTTGTATAAACATTACTGGTCTGCATCTAAAGATAAAACAAAGGCACTAATGTGTTTTAAGATCAGTCAATGCAAGTTTCTTTGTTGAAACAGCTCAGCTCAGACTTACATTTTAGTCTAGGACTAGACTTAAGACTTGTTTGTGAAAGCGGGGGTAGAAGTATTAAATGTTGTCTTTACATTGAAATCAATTTGTGGCTATGCACAGGAGAATATCTTTCTCAGCTGAAGTATATTTTACATTCTCTTTTGCCTTTTTGCAAATAAATACATCACTTCAAAAAAAAAAAAATTCTTACGCCAAAGTAGAATTCCTGCCCTGGTTTTGTAGGTCATCAATAGCTTCATTGACTACTCGGGAGCTATACAGTCAGTTTAAATACTTTAATATATGGAGAAACATTCTTGTCCAGTTCCTTGACATGCATTATTTTGCAGGTGAAAATCACTGCAGTTTTCAGCAACACCCTATCAGCATTCACCACAAAGGTCAAGAGGGTCTGATGGGGTCCTTCTATGAGAGCAATTCTAACTTATCCCATACACACATCCTACTATCTCATTGGTTACGGTGAATGTGTAAGAAATCAGTCTCGCCGCGACAAGTCCAGATACGTTTTCAATTTTTATTTTGCTTTTTGGACAGTTTATTTTCCAGTGTTATCCATAATCATTTCCTTTGTCATTTTTGCATATTTCTTAAGGCTATAAAGAGGGCCATTGCTATGGTTTCAGACCAACCTGAATAGCAACTGGAAGACAAAAAGGGGCTGGACACTGACCCATTATCAAGAACGAGTAACACATGACATTGCTTGACATTTAATTGGCACAAAATGGTCTTTTTTCATCCTTCCAAATATTATAATCTTTAATAGACATGATTTCGGAATATCAAAAACAAAATGAAGAAAGTACAAGCAGTTTAGTGTACGTTTTAGAGACTTTGGGAACCTTGGGACTTCAACTTGATGAGCGGCTTCATCCCTGGGACTTCCAAAGCAAATGGCAGTTTGAAAATACTTCTGTAGTGAAGAGTCCCTCTTTAAGTTGTAAAGGCTGCATGGAATCACTTCCCAGAGTTAGGGAATTAGGAATGGGAAAAGAGACAAGTGAAATGACTGCAACAAAACAGCTATTCTAGGTAACTAGACTGAAGTACAGATGATTACCCTTTTCCTATGAATGAATCCGACTTCAACCAGAAGCACTATCTTTCAGAGGTATACAGTATATTTTCCCACAAACCCCACTGCAAAGGCAACTATGAGACAGAGCAGCTTAATAAACCCAAGTAACCTTTGTAATGAAATAATGTTTTTGTAATGGCGTCATATCAAAAATTAAACCTGGATCGTTGCAGACCTGAAGCATGGCCAGGTCTACTTTTGTTTTCCTTCAATTTGTGATTCTCTCTGAAAATGCAAACATGTTGAATCACTTCATACCAATTTAGGTGAACCTTGTATAAGGGCCACTGAGAGAATCATCAAGACCCTTATTAGCAGAAGTAATTTGAGCAGAGGAAATGTGCTGATATATTAGGGGTGAGTGGTCTGTCCACACCCGAATGGGTCAAATGAGGGATAATAGTAAGGGGGAACCGGGGGTTGCAACAACCATTGAAGGACACACATTTCAAAAACGTTTGGGTCCCCATGGAGATGATCTCGCATTAGCCACAGGTGCACCAAAACTGGGGAATTCCTCAGAACTGCTCATATCGGGGGCCTAAAACCAGAAAACACAAGTGACAACAGGTTTAAAAACATTATTAGTAATAGTATATATTTATTTAATGCCATGTCAGCATCTTAGGCTATAGATCCCTTTTAGGGCCTACATAACAGCGCTAGCTGGAGGCAAAAAAACTGGAGGCCGCAAATTCAAAACAGTGCGGGTTAGTCTACACAAGGAGCTTAAAATATAATTTTGTGATGTTGGGTGCCCGAATCGATGCTGTAGAGGCTTCAATTTGAAGTTAAGGCATACCTGCTGCCACTGCCAGACAAAAAAAATTATGACAGCTGTAGTTAAACGAGATAAAACAAGCGTACTGGACAAAAATGCTCACGTTTGTAGCACACACTTCTTATCAGAAAAGGTTCAATAAAGTATTGTCTTTTGTTGTTATGGGCACGTCTAAAGATTTGTTTTATGCATCTCACTATGTCATGTATGAAATGTCTGTGTGCATGTGTGCAAAACAACAAACTGACAATATAGATATAATCATTTGTAATTGTATATACACAGTGTTGTGATTAATTGTGGCTGTAATAATAATGTAACTGAGGGAATCCTGTCAGATCAACCAAGCTTTGAGTAAAAGTGTGTGCGGGTCGGCCAATCTGGTTTTGTCTGTTAAAGTTAACTTTTTCAAATAATAATCACGGTGCGGACAGTGAGTGACCTTACATATGCAGGTACATTATCGGAATTTCTCCAGTTATTGTTAAAAAAACAAGCTAACAGACTTCATAGCTAGCGTAAGTGAAGCGGTCAGGGGGATCTTTCTGCCTCCACCTAAGCTCCGCCCACAGAAAAATGTCACAATGTTTACTAACTGAAAAAAGGTAAATTTTCATGGTAAAAGCAATAAAAATACAAGTATAACAAACACCATAAAAAAAAAGCAAACAAATAAGTTATTTTACATTAACATGATAAATTATAAAACTTCCTGGCAAAATTATACTAAACTCTTTTAAGGGAGTTTATTTTATAGAGTTTTCTACACATTAAAAGCTGAACGATATTATTAGTATTATGCATTAAAATCATGAATGACTACAACTTTCCAGCACCGTAAATGGCACTGAACACACAGCATTAGTTTACCTTTTCATTGCCAGCGGCCCAAGGAGCCTCCCGCACAACAAAGCCCTTAGATGGGCCTCGTGGTTGTTCCATGCTGGAGGCAGTGGAACCAGAAGGCTTCATATAGGCCATTTTGGATTCATTTTCAGTCACGTCACCAATCTGAGAGCAAAGATGAAAAATTACCTTTTTGTCAATTTAATAATAATCATTTAATCGTCATTTCTTCTGCCAAAGTATAGCATGTTCTTACATATTCCTCCTCCAGGTTTAGAAGGTGATCAATGGCTTCATCAACCTGTTCTGGACGGCCAGTCACAGTCACTAAATTAGGATCCGCAGCTCCACTCTGAGGGAATCGAACATCAACCTGAAAAAAGGTAAGACAATATACAGTTATTCAAAATCTGTTTTTAAGAAAAAATAAAAATGTACTCCGTAAGTCAAATCCTTTGTATGAAATGAGTGATTGAGGAGGTGACACCTTTACCATCTCACCTTAAACTCATCCATGATTTTGCGAATTCCCTTGCCACGTGCCCCTATGATGCGAGCATGGACTCTGCTGTCCAGGGTGATGTCCTCAGAGATCATTTCCTCCAGTTCACCCACTATAGCCTGAATAGCATCACGTGCCGCCATAGCATTCTGCTCATAGCCAGTAATGCTAATCTGATCCTAGAAGATCAAATCAAAAACAAAAACTTATTGGTCATTTCCAAAAAAGGCATGTTTGCATTGTTTTTAGGCTCCAGCCTGTTACCTGGTTCTCATCATTTTTCTCTGGAAACTGAATGTTGACCTCATGCTCATTGCGGATTTGGGTGATTATGGCACCTTTGCGTCCAATGATCTTGGGGTGATACTTGGGATCCACAGTGATGGTCAGCTTGAAGCTCCTGAGAGCCTGCAGACAAAAATATACATTTATAATTAACATTCACAAATCATTTGAACAATGTTTCATTTGCTATTCAGGCTTCAAACTCACCCGATCCTCCTGTTCAGCCTGTAGCTCTTTGACACGCTCAAGAAGACCCTCTTTAGCGCGGTCAAGGTGGGATTCCAGGCCAGAAATGGAGATAGAGTCAGACTGTAACTCATGAGCAGGCACTTGAATATTAACCTGGGAGGAATATATGTTTGACAGGACAGTATTAGGAAAATACTGTTAAAACCTTTAGTTATAAATACAATGCATAGCTCTAGCCATTTGTGAATTAACGCCTGATTAAAAAGCAGAAATAGAATTCCACTGAAATCAGCTGTGAAGAGACTAACCTCAAACGCATCCATCATCTTGCGGATTCCACTTCCTTTCTGACCAATGATGTAGCGATGAAGCTCAAAAGGCACTTCCACCACAATGGTCACAGGAACCAATGCCTAAAGGACGAATATTTGTTATAGCATTTGACAAAGCACCATGAACATACAAACAAGAACTACTGCATGCACAGAAGGACATTTCACAAGAGTCACCTTTAGTGCTTCAATGGCTGCTTCACATCTCTCTTTGCGGCCAGAGAGCACAATGACGTCACGCTTCTTTGGGACTAAAGGATCAGCGGGCTCCTTCACCTCTCCATTGGCCTCTCCATTCTCCTGAACTGGAGCATCAGCTGATGGAACTGAGTAAAACAGAAAGTTTGCAGATTATACATGTAATAGATAAAGACATGGAGAGATAGAAGGGGGCCTCAGAACATTTTAGATTAAGGCCTTTGCAAAACTCACATGTAAATGTTCAGAGGGGACTGCAGGATGCCTTTTTTAAATTCTTTATATTAAAAGTAAATTAACTATTCTACATTAAAATATCTTATAAATTAATACCTTTTCCCATAATTATTTTAATAACTATTGCTTGACCTGAAAGAATATTGAGGAACATATGGTTCTGGAATAAAAAATAACCAAGATTCATTAAATGAACCACATTATGTGTGGTTCCCCACATCTTACTCCCATCATTAGTTTTATGAAATTGGTTTCACTAATGTATAAAAGTAAGGGGAGACCATCAATATTTCAAATGGGCCAGTTTTGCACTTCACCTGCAGTGTGTGGTCATTTTGTACAAGAGAGATTTGTGGTTTCTATTTCAAAGATAGATCAAGAAACATTCGATTTCCATGGTATGACCTTTTAATTATTGATATTCACTGTGGTATTTACCTTGCTGGTCCTCTCTGTCTGGAAACTTGATCTGCACATTGTGGTCTTTAGTGATCTGCTGTATGCGAGAGCCTTTAGGCCCCATTATGGAGCGGTGGAACTTCTGAAGGATCACACACTCCAAGGTAACATGAGCATCCTGTACATTTAGAGGAACATGCAGACGGTTAACTTGAAAATAGCATAACTGCAGCAGTCTGAGATTGGAATTGCATTGAAAATTGTTACATCTACATACCAAATCCTCAATCATCTCCAGCATGCGTTTCTTTGCTGCCTCCACACAATCTTTGGCTCCCTTTAGGGTGACCTTATCGCTCTGTGTGGCAGTTCGGGGGAAACTGACTATAACGCCACCATACTCATCAGCAATGTCCCTCAGGACTTGGCCACGACGTGCCACGAAGAACCGATGGTGCTTGGGATCGACAATCATGAAATCCTCTACAACGTTATCCTGATATAAGATATGATTTAAGAATAATTAGGGCAAATAGTATCCATTCTGAAGATTCTTTTTTCCAAGGATCAGTGCTGAAAACAAAAACAAAAAAACAGATGAACACTGGGACTAACCAAGCTCTTAATAAGTGCCTCCAGCTCCTTCTGTGCTTCTGCTACAGCTTCCTCTGTACCGATGACTGTGATCAGTTCTTGATCCTGATCATCAGCAGTAGGGAAGATGATCCTGGCGCCTGTGCTGTCCCGCACCTTGCGGATATTTCCACCTCCTTTTCCAATAAGGAACTTGTGGTATTCAGGTTTGGCACGAAGCTCAACTGTGTGGCTTTTAGTTTGCTAATAAAAAATGAGCACAAACATCTTTAGTCACACAATAAATGCACAGAACTTAAGTAGACTCAATTGTTTTTAGAACAATAATGACTGGCCTTGTGTTTAAAGCAGTTTGGAAACTTGTACTAACAAACCCTGAGCTCAGATGACATTCCAAACGTAACTTCAGCATCGCCGGCTTTAAGTTTCAAGTTCTTGAAGGAAACCCATCCCTTCGGGACATACCTTTTCTTCTGCCAGGGACAGCAGCTGTTTCTTGGCTTTCTCTACCTCCTCCGCTGGGCCTCTGATTGTCACTGCATCGATGCCAGAGCCCTCTGTTGGGAAATGGATGTGCACGCCACCGCACTCCTCCATGATGGAACGCACAAAACGCCCCTTGGAACCAATTAGGGAGTTGTGCAGTTTTGAGGGGATGGACACCTCAACCTCTGTAATATTTGCCTGCAAAAAAATGTATTAATTAATACATTCCCTCCCATCCACATGCACTACCACTCAAAACAGTGCAAGTTTTTGAAATAAGCCTCCTATGCTTATTGCATTTTTGTTTTCCATCGTATTATTTATTACAATGTTATTGTTTTCCTGTGATGGCAAAGCTGAATTTTCAGCCATTTCTCAAGTCTTCAGGGTCACATGATCCTTCAGAAATCAATGTTTTGAATAGTAGTGTACTTAACAGTAATAAGGTTAGACATTTAACTTGACATTTCAAAAATACAACGAATATCAAACAAACAAAAACCTCACCAGTTCTTTCTGAATGGCCAGGATCCTGTTTTTTGTGACCTCACAGTTTGCCTTCTTTCCTGTGATGACAATCATTTCAGAGTTGCTGTTTTCCGCAGGCAGATCAATTTTAGTGTTAGTCTCTTCGCGGATCTAAAAAAAGAAAAATAGTGCCAGTGAGTAAACCGACTGAAAATGGATGAACGTGTAATAAGTCTAAAAAGTAACTTATTACCTTCTTTATATTTGCTCCTCCTTTGCCAATTATATTTTTGTGGAATTGCTTGAAAATGGGGACTGAGACAGAAAAGCTGTTCTCAACCTGGAATAGAACACAAAAGTAGGACATTTAGTAAATGCTAAAATTGACACTGTCGTATAACAGACTGATAAGACCAAAATATACTTTTACAGACACAGTATACTCCATTTTAAGGCACGTATGAACACCAGCGGTGGGCATATGCGCAATATAAAGTTTCACCCTTGTCCCGTGAATCTCCAGAAGTTGTGTATACTGTAAACATTTTTGATTTTTGTGAATAAAATTAATAGAATGCACAGAGTACTGTGTACCGCGTGTGCTGATGTCGAAATCATACATACATGGGATACTAAGGGTTGTAAGGTCTGTTTGCACCTAACAATAGTTTTGATAATCTAATTCAATGAGAACAGGGAAGCATGTCACAGCAATAAGCACATAGAGAAACTAAATGGAATAACTTTCAGAACAGAATTTTTAATCAGCTGGAAAAAGTTGAATCCACCAGGCATATGACAGACCCTATTGGAACTGCAGCCTATGATGTAAAAAAATTTATTTTAATAGATAGAATAAGAATAGATGGGTAAACTACGCAAAGGTAAATGCATTGGGGGAAAATATTCAATTGTGATTTCAAGATTGAAAAAAATCCCAGATTTTAAGTGGATCGAAATCTTTGCATTGCCAGAATTAGTGTTGCTGATATACCGATTAACTAAATCAGCAATTATTGAGTTTAATGAGACAAAAAAATAAAAATAAGTGTGTGTACCATTTCAGCCACCACTTTCTGCATAAACTTTGAGCACTTTTCCACCTCAGTGCGAGGCCCACGCAGTTGTACAATGTCACTCTTCTGCGTTGGGTCAGGGAAGTTGATGATGACCTGAAAGCAAAGAAATAAATAATTATAAGAGATACAGAAAAGTGGCATTGAAAAAATATGCCATGCATCTTAAAGACTTACCTCAGGGAACTTATCCCGAACTTCCTTAATGTTCTCTCCTTTCTGTCCAATGATGGCTCGATGAAAACGGTGTTCAATGATCATGTCCTTTGTACGCTCATTCTCCTGTTGAAATCATGATATTCTTAGAGACATTGTCAAGAGTTGCCAGGCAACTCCAGCAAATAACCCAGAGGACTTTATACTCAGAGGCGGTAGAGTCTACGGATGTTTATTTCCACTAACTACACACGCACCTGACTCCAATTTAAACATCACAGAAATAAATGTATTGCAGACAGTAACCTAAAGTAAATCATCTAAATACAAGCATGTTACTTGTAAAACCTAACCTAAAAAACACTGGAGAGAATATGGTAACCAGAGCCTTTTTTATTCCATTACAAATCTATCCAACTTGCCATGCGTGACGCGAGCTCCAGCAGCTCCTTCTTGGCCTCCTGCACACCCTGGGGGTCCCCCTCGATACGGATGAGGTTGCTCTTCTCGTTGTCAGGTGGAATGCGGACTGACACTTTGTGATTCTCCTTTATGCGGTTAACTAGATGCAGAGGGGAAAAAAATAGGTTTATGAAGGAGACATGTGTTCACATAATTTCTGCTATAAACAACATACAGCTGTACTCACTGTTTGCGCCGCCTTTCCCAATTAAGTGTCGGTGGAACTTGGGGTCCACGCTAATCTCAGTGAAGTCCATTCGGCTAACCTTTTATAAAGAATACATGAAAATGAACCAAATTGTTTTGGACACATTGAGGCCAATATATGTCTAAATATAACAAGTGAAAGCGTTGGTCACGAAATAGGCAAGTTAAAGTCTTACCAGATCTGTAACAATGGCTTGAATCTGGCCCTGTACTATCTGTACATCTTTGGTGGGACCCTCCAGCGTGATCTTATCTTCTCCCTCGGTGAATTCAATGTGCACCTGTTGATGGACACAGAGTATTGTCTTACAGGCCTGATATTTCAAATGGTTCAAAATGCAGTAATTTAATTATCCTCATTTGGTTCCAAACCTATAAAACTTCCATTCATCTTTAAACACAAATGAACAGATTTGTATAAAACCTGAGGATTTCTGTCCCATCCATTCATAGTTAGACAATTTTAAGAGTATATACATATCAATCGAGCAACTGAAGTTTCTAAAATGACCTTTAATAGGATGAATTGATTTCATGTAACAATTTATTAAAAATCAAGTGTTTTCTTGAAGTGAAAACCAATCAGTTTTGTTCAAGCAAAAACGATTGAGCTTCCATTTTTTTGATCAATGAATCTGCATGAATAAATGTTCATATGCACATAATAGGCCAAATTAATTAAGTTCATGTCAGTTCAGAAGTGTCGATTAAACGATTCATACATTTAACATGTCTGTCTTTTTGAAGCGTCAAGATTGGTGTAAATGTCTTTCAATACAGGAACAGAAATATTACCAGTTTCATAAAAAAATGTGTGTTTCATGAACAAACAAGACTTTGTTTTTTTTTTTAGTTTAAAACATGGTGTATACAATACATACTCATACAATAGCATCTGGCTATGTATTATTTTAATAGACTAATACAAAACTAATGCATTTGCAACTCTTGAGTGTTTCTTCTTGGCTAAATTCCAGTGTCATTCTAAACTACCAGTGCAGGTTGACGCAACTACCGTGACCTTTGTACTGTCACTCTGGCATGTTACTCTGGGCAAACACATCTGCTGAACATAAAGTCACATCTACACATTTCCCTCTTTGAGCAAGACAATGGAGAAATCTAGCTTAACACTCGAACTTGATAAATGGAAAGTTAACTCGCCTTAGGCATTTGCTGCGTGACCTTTGCCAGATTCTGTCCTTTCTTGCCAATAATGAAACGATGAAGCCAAGAGGGAGCAGAGACTGAGGACACAGTGTAGCTGTTGGCCTGTAGAAAATAAAATAGTAAAGGTCACACAGCGAAAATTATAAAATTTCTGCAGTAATATTTTCAATACATTTCCTAAATTAAAGCTCAAAGAGAAGAGCACAAAAGAAAGCTTGAGGGAAGTTATTATTGTACTGAAACATGCAGAGGGGAGGAAAACGAGCTTGTTTACCTTGGCATACACTTCAGTGAGTGCCTGTCCCAGCCGGTCTGGCTCCCCACGCAGGATTACTGTCTCTGAGCTGCTGTCGAGGGGTGGGATCTCGACCGAGACGCCGGTCCTTTCCAGGATCTCTTGCAGGGTGTTACCCTTAGGCCCAATCACATACTTGTGCTGAGATTTCTTCACCTCCACTGCAATAGTGGTAGTATTCTTCTTCTGAAATGAGCAAAAGGACACGTTTAAAATGACTACTTTCACAGAAATTCAGCCCTTTGTTGCAGAAGCATACTGTGGATTTTGGAAAAGTCAACAAAAGTCCATTCATTATTGGTCATTGCTCACCTTCTCCTCATAAATCTTCTTGACCATGACCATGGCCAGGGCCACCTGCTCTTTCTCCCCAGTGATAACGATCTCGGTTTTATTCACACTTGGTGGAGGGACATTAATGCGGGCTCCCGTCTCCTGCATCACTTCCCCCACCAGCTTGTTGTGAGCTCCAGTGATGAAGGGATGATACGCCTTTTCAATGTTCATTCTCTCCACAGCACGCTTATCCTGCAATAATTCAATGAAAGCATAATTTACAGCCTTGTTTATTACTCAATAAATGTGTAAATAAATTATTAGCACTCTCACACATCATCTGTTTTGTGTCTGTGTTTTAAGCAAAAGTTAAAAAAACGTTTCAGACCTGCTCAGCAGAGATGAGCAGGATCTCGTGCTTGGCCTTCTCCAAGCCTTCCTTGGTTCCAGAGATCTTGATGAGGTTACTGGGGTCTTCGGGTCTAGGGATCTGGATCTTGGTGGCAGTCTTCAACTCGAGCTCCTGCAGCTTCTCCCCACTCTTGCCAATGACAAAGCGATGATGTTCTTTGGGGATGGCCACAGTAGCTGAAGCCTGTAGGCAAGTAAATACAGAAGTTACAAATATTATAATTCTGGCTTACACAGACAAGCAGTCTCATGACATATTCATGACCAATAGCAATAAATCATTGATATTAAAACCCTATACTATTTGATTATATAATATTTCATATTACCTGAGTCTGCAGTCGGGACACAATCTCTTTGCGGGCTTTCATGACGGAGTCAAGCTTCCCAGAGACCATTATGGAGAGGCCTTGGTCTTTAGCCATGGAGAGTTCCAGGTGGGCTCCAGTCTTGTGCATAATGTCAAGACAAACTTTAGCCTGGTCTCCTTCTCCAAACTGGTTAATGTCCTTGTACTTGCGCTCTTCCAGAGGCACATGGAAAACCTGTATTTATCGAAGTGGAAACCAGTTAAACCCTTAAATCAATCCCGATATGGTTGTGCCGATAGCTTAGTGTATTGGCAATAATCAGAGATATTACCTGTGGCTGATGCCTTTGACAATAGCAAGATAATTAATATTATTAGGCTAGTAATACCATTTAAATAATATTAGGGCTTATTTGTTCCATCATATTTCTTTTTCCACGTTTTTACAGTGTTACACATTATAACCAATCACACACGATTCTGTTGAGTTTATAAACGCAATGGCCAATCAGAGGTGTTCAGACGAGTCATCACTGAAACAGCGGAGTTATGTTGTTCAGTGTGCGCTCGCTGACTGAATTGACTCACGAATTCCTCAAACAACAAAGGGCTGATGTACGTGCAATGGAAGGTTGATGTGGAGATTTATTCATCATACAGTGTAGATAACTTCACTGGTAGTGTTTTTTAAAGCACCAACTCACACTAGTCTGAGTCAGTGATGTTCACTGGTAATGTAAATGTTCTTTTTCTGTAGCTGCTTTTTGAATAATTGAGGAAGTGTAAGCATTATAATTAGTAACTTACAATGTTTCTATTAAATTATGTTAAATACAAATTCAGTCACATTATAAATATTAGACTGCTTTTAGCTTAGAGTTGGTTCATGTTTTGGCAACGTAAATAATAAAATTAGTGTAATAGAGTATTGGCGATCTCACAGGCTGAGGATAGGACAATATGACAATTGAGCATATCGCGCATCACTAATTTCCGAGGTACGATAGTGGCTAACACGATTGATCACTGTACCTGGGTGATTATTGAGGACTTGAGAGGTTTGATCTTAGTTGTCCAGGCATTTCCTGTCTCCTGTACCCCCTCTGGCAAAGGCTTTTCAGGCAGAGGGGGAAAGGCATCCTTGTAGGTAGGAAGGCTATCCTCCTCTTCAGCACCACTACGGCCTGCCACAGCAGCTAATAGGAAGAGAGGGGTACAAAATAGCATTAACTTTGCCAGAGAATGGTTACTGGTAGGGTTGGGCGATGGCTACAAAATTGGCATCGGATTATGTCTACAGTGAAACATTGTGATGGGCAAAGACATCGGGGAACGGGGGGGTTGGTGTTAGGGGGTGTGCCCGAAGAGTGAATCCGTATTCAGAAAGGCACAAAACAAATAACGATTGCCTGTTACATTACAGTGCATAATGGCTCAACATCGTGATGTATATCAGCCATAGCCGATGGACGATAAAATCGTCCCTAGTTACTGGCAAGTCAGAAATGGCCACATACCTTTGACCTGCTCTGGCAGAAAGCCACTGCGATGCTCATTAAAGCTTTCTTGCGTAAGTACAGCGACTGAGCTCATGGTCGAAATCCCACGTTTACACGGAGTCCGAGTGTGCCACTAAGAGAAAAAGATAGCATGTAATTACAGCATAAAGGAACAGTTTTTGGGGTATCTGTGAAATTACAACAGAGATAAAACAAAATACACACTGGCAGTTAAAACAAACATTTATCAACATGAGTGGAGCTGAAACCTTTTCACAAAAAAAAAAAACTCACCACATCTATTGTCCATGTTACTAATCTAACTGGGAGCAATTAATACATGTAGGTTTAAATTAGATATTTTAACTAGTCGACCGATTATCGGCGCCGATATTAAGCATTTTACCGATTATCGATATCGGCCATTTTAAAAACAGATTTGCCGATAATTTTTTTTTTTTTTTGTAATTTTTAAAAAAAAAAAATTATGCAAACAAACATACTATTTACAGGTGACATTATTTATTGGTGAATAAATAATACAGGTGAAACTATTTAATGTTTAAATGCACTATTTGGCTCGATGCAGCCTGTCTGAGCTCAACACTCTGTGAGTGTGAGGCGATCTCTCAATCTCTGAGAGCAATCTCCGCCCACCGCTCATCTGATATGTAGAGAGTCACGAGTCCGACCAATCAGCCGGAAAACTGAAGGCAGTCTCACACCGAGAGCACTTGCTAACTGGAGCTGCCTCAGTGATCACGCATCAGTTGTCTCTCAAAGGTAAAGCAGCAGCAGACGTTGCTGAAGTTGCAAAACACCTCAATATAACCCATGATGCCGCGATGCGGAAAATGCGGGCGGAATCGCGGAATGCAGTCATATAATGGAATTTACCGTATAACGCGGAATGTCGCGGAATGTGTCAAGTTTGGATGAATTAATCAAAGTAGGTCAGTACACTTAAATCGACTCGCGCTATGGACTAGTATCTATTAATATTAAGCGAAAAACACTTTAAATATGAATCCTGCATGTTCTGCATCTCTGTTAATGAATGACACAGACGCGTTTCATTTACTGCACACACACATACTGAAGCGTGCTGCTCGCGGTGACTTCAGCGTCTGCCGTCTCACTAAATGAGGACATAAATACATGAACAACATCCCCAGAACTGCTCGCAGAGTCACTTCATGAGCATTTGACCGTTTCATTTGAGTAAAGCATCGTCATATCATATATACATAGGCTACAGAAACTTAAAAGGTCCTCATGGCAACCTGTCAAAATATAAGTTCGGTTTAGCGAATATATTACTGTATACGTAATACAACTACAACAATTATTACAACTTTTGTTGAGAATAATCACACAATAGCTCACGTTTACTTTAAGTTTTACAAAATGTTTACAGAATGCTTCTGGGTGATCTCTGTACTTATGTTATTATTAATATTTTTAATATTACTGTTCATTTAATGTTGTTGTTATTAACAGTTTTCAGAATTAAAGACATGTTTAAAAGCATTTAAAGAACGTTTGTCAGAGCTCTTGTTATTATTAATTTTGGCATTAATTTTCATTTTTACACCAGAAATATATCGGTTCAAAATATCGGTTATCTCTACTTGATCTGTAATAATCTATCGGTATCGCCCTAAAACACATATATCGGTTTAAATTTAATTTTAACCCCGTTATCTTTTAATCAAATGTCATAACTCAATTTTTGGAGAAATAATACTTCTCTGCTGCCGTCTGCCAGATTTCTCCAAACATATATTCCACTTAAACCCAATCAATTTCTTAAAAACTGCCACTATCCAACTAAGAACCAAATGGACCGAAGTCCCAATCCTACATATTTTTTTTTTTACAATAACCAATTTAATTTAGATGTATGTCACAACAGAAAAAAAACAGTTACTAAAGTTTCATCACAACTTTGAAGGGGAGAAAATAAACAATATTTTGGAAAATAACTTAGTCACAAAACAGTGGGATTTGTTATAAACAATATGAGAACACTATCAGTAGAATAAATTTTAATGCAAGTGATCCATTTTGTGGAAGGTCAAAGTTGCCCATCTGATACCTTGGCCAAGGGCTAATTCTAAGCCACGGAGTTAGTTGAACGAGCTCTAAAGCTAAGAGGATTTCCCCACTAACTTATTTGCTGTACCCCAAGCATGTAGAGCAGCAAAAATAATACGTTTTTTACCTTGTAAATAAGTTCCACAAAGCACGCTCACATTTAATTGAAAACATGCACGCCACACCTCAGTGAAATATCTACTTGGCAGACTGCTCCACTACACCAAGTACAGGACTCGGAGAAAAAGACAAGATTATAAACGCTGAGGCTACGGTTACAGCCATGAGGCCTTGAGCCCTGAAAGACAACTCAATCGCTGTAGAAATTTCGATGTCAAAGACTAACACAGCTCTTCAAGAATAATACAAAGTAGGTAGCGAAAGTAGTGTGCAAAATGATACAGTAAAAATGGAAGACTATCATCTACAGATGAGGTAACTAACAATCACTCGAGCATTAAGTCATACAACATTCTTTCCAATTCACTCTGACCCCTCAACCCCCACAAATGCAAACTCCAAACCTCACAGTACAAGGTTGTTTTACTGTGCTTCTCTGCATGCCCCTGCCAGGGCCTCTTCCTCTAACAGCCTACTAAAGTTTTGGACCCAGAGGCTAAACACTTCAGACACATACATACAGCTCAATGCACAAGCACTCCAAGGGAATTGATCCACAAGCAAAACACTAAAAGGCCTTCAAATGCTCAAATGACTAGTTTTATACAACACAATTATATCACATGATCACTCATAAGATGTGATTTGATCTAAAAGATCAGGTTGAACAACTTGTGACCCATGGGTATAAACAAGACAAACAAGGATTTTGTGGTTTGAAGCAAACATTTAGGCATGTCAGCAAATTAATCTAGCAAAAAACAAAGACAGTGATCAATAATCTTACCAGCTAAATGGTCAGTTACCAGATAATCCGTCCTGTAAAGCTGCCCGAACGTGTCAGCCTGCCAGCTTTTGCCTAAAAACAAAACAGAAAAAGGAAAAGAAAAAAAATGAGACTGTCTCCAATGATGCAAAACCACTTGAGGTTGCCAGAACTTAGTTACACGTGGCATGATTTATTTGCATGTCTTAAAACCTTGCATAGTTCTTATTTAAATGCATGCAAATGGGATTCATTAAAGAAAATTGTAAATAGGAACTGATCCAGTCAGCAAATTGTTAGTGTCCTTTACACTAGAGTTTCAAAATAGTATGTCATCAACACGCTTGAAATAATACATGCAAATACATTTATATAAAAGACTGTGAAATATGCAAAACCAATCAAGAAACAAATAGTTTCTTTAAGCGTTGAAGTGGCCCAGCGGCTCTCCGACTTGGTAACGTGGCCATTCCTGCGTATGTCAGATTTAAATATGGCGGATTTACATTCGCTCTTAGAATGACAAAAAAGCAGCTTAACATAAATGTGATAAAGAAATGTTGTGTGTAAAAACGAGTTTCGTATGTAAAATGTTCACCCTGCTGTATAAATGTGCGCTACGTCAACTCATAACACGCCATGCTAACGGCTAACACACTAGAAAATACGTATTTCTCGTTTACCACTTCATAATTTCACAATTATTCACATCTAAAAATATTTGAATTCCGAGAGGTGAGAATGGGTACATACTTAATCGAACTAATAACGTGTGTTGTTGTAAAACACGACAGTTCTTTTGCTTTGCGGCGATGAAAAACTTGTCCTGGCTAGACACCAACTCCAGTAAACTTTGAGCTGCGCGTGCGCGATTGTGACACGTACACCAGCTAGCGCGAGTGCTAACACATACTGGATTAGCACAACTTTACTCGTATTGATCCTTTATAAACCTAACGGCCCGAGAATGCCAACGTCTCACAGGTGTACACGGAAAACAGGGCCTTTACTGACGGACCAATGTGAATGTTTAGTCGAGATCAGCATTAGTGACTGCCTGTCCACACAAAGTCCACGTAGGCATTAGAGCAAAGGGTGAAACACTGGGGAGAAACTGACATGGAGTCGATCCAGAGCACATTTTCATGGCAAAAAATCAGAACGATGTGCGTGTATCAGAAGTCAAGAAGAAGCAACGCAGACTTTGGGATGTATAATGTATGTATGGATTATTTGCGGAATGAAGCGTGAGTGACTTACTTGTGTTTGTGTTCCCGTCTGCCCTGAGTGGTGCAGAAGCTTGTAGAGAAACTCCACTGGCGAAAGGGAGGAGCAGCAGTATGTGTGTTATATAGCTCAAGCCTCCTCCAATCACATTCCCACACGTCACATTGCCCGTACAGATCATACATGTCTTTCTGAAAAGGAACGGCTGTAACTATAGAGGTGGTGGGGATTTGGATTCATCTCAGTGAGAGTATTTTGAATCTTTTCACCATAAATCTTTTGCATCTTTTCACCGGTTTCCGCGTTCGTTCTTTCCGCAGGTGGCATCAGCAGCAGTAGGTGGCGATAAGTGAGTGCATCAGTGTTTATAATGAATCAGTCAATGAATTATTCCTCAATAAACAAAGAGGGAAGTCAAAACAACTCGTGCTGTATTAAAAATACTTATATGTGTTAATATACCAAAAGCGTTTATCTACTAAGTAACTAAAATGGATTGGTATTTGGGTTCATTTTTGTTACTCAAATCTTTTAAATTCACTGATTCGTTCATTCTTTTGGAGGTGACACCAGCAGTAGGTGGCAATGAGTGGGTGTCTGTTGTGTATTTTGAATCAGTTATTAATTTGTTCTGTAATAAACAACCCATACTGTCATTTACACTAGTCGACATTTGAAGTGGATCAAAAGTTTTTCTAAAACCAAAATGCATTCTTGTCTTAGGACAACTTGGTGAACTTTTTGTATCCACTTACTATATTAAGATGTAAAATATATTAAAAACGTGAAGGGGTAGTTCACAAAAAAAGAAAATTCTGTCATCCTTCTTTACTCACAGTACTAAAATATACTAGTGGGGATTGTGAGTCATTTTAGTAACTCTAAACTTTCGAACTCAAACTGCTCATCAAAAGATTCATTCACTAGCCATGGTGTACGTGATTCTTATAGCATGGTTTAACAAAATTGCACAGCTTACAAATAATGTAGTGGAGGGGCATACGGTTTCTGGGGCCCTTAGTTTTTTTTGCTTTGGGGCCCCCATGAGTAGAGATTGGTGTTCATGTCCTTCTAGGTATAGTTCACTGGGGACCTCGAGGGGATCTTTGATGTATACACACACACACAGTCTGATCAGCTATCCTTGTAGGGACTCTCCATAGGTATAATGGTTGTTATACTGTACAAACTGTATTTTATATCGCCCTACACCTAAACCTACCCCTTACAGAAAACATTGTGCTTTTTTACTTTCTCAAAAAAAATATTCTGTATGATTTATAAGCCTTTGTACCCATGGGGACCTCAATTTAGGTCCCCACAGTGACATGAGTCCCCACGAGTCTGTGTGTATTTAGGTTTAAGTCCTCACCAGGATAAAAACATGTACACAATCACACACTCACACACGCGCTTACAGTCATGGCCAAAAAAATCGGCACACTTGGTGAATATGATCAAAGAAGACTGTGAAAATTAATCTGCATTATTAATGCTTTTGATATTTTATTTAAAAAAAAAAATCTAACCTTTCATTGGATAGTAAGAATTGAAAATGGGGGGAAATATCATTATGAAATAAATATTTTTTTCTCAAATACACATTGGACACAATTATTGGCACCCCTAGAAATCCTTATGAGTAAAATATCCCTGAAGTATATTCCCATTCATATTCACAATTTTAAGCACTCCAGGGTGATTATGAACATGAAATTATCCAGACATGACTTATAGAAATATAAATAGGAGGGAAAACAAAGCCCAAATTCCGATAATCATCCACCACAATGAGAAAAACTAGAATATATATAGAATATATTTCTGATGTGCAGCAAAACATAATTGAGCATCACAAAGGTGTGAAATGGCTTTAAGAAAACAGACAGAGCAGTGAAAATTCCCATTTCCACCATCAGGGCAATAATTAAGAATTTCCAATCAACATAAAATGTTACGAAACTGCCTGGAAGAGGACATGTGTCTATAATCAGAGCCGATCCTCCCTATACGCTGAATACGCAAGCTGTGTAGGGCCCCCGAAACATCAGGGGGCCCCCTTGCTCTCAAATTTAGTTTAGTTTTTTAATCTGGCCGGTTATGAAAACATAAATTATCATTTATTTGAATGCAGTGCGCTGTCACGTTCGTTACGTAAAAATCAGCCAAATCATGTAACGTGAATGTCGTACAGTCTCTTGCTCTCACAAAAAAAAAAAAAGGTTGACTAGCGCTTTCCGTGAGCATCGGAGTGAAACGCGGACAAATGCGTTTCATCCATTCTTTAGTACACTGGTAGCACAGAGGTAATCATCGGCAATGTTTAATTACCTAAAGCCATAAATGTGAAATGATTTTCTTTCTTTACTTGTCTCATGGCCATTGCATTATATCCATCTGTTTAAAAGACAACGGTTTGTCTTGTAGCTAATTACATCACTTTGTATTTAAAACATTGATATCTTCACATGATGCAATCATGATATCACACACACAGTGATAAGATAAAAATAAGTATTTTAAATCAGTGTGGCATGTAATGGCTGCTGGTAGTATAGTTTTTTTGCATACACTCATCCTCCACAACCATAAACAAAACATATGTAAGTTAAATAAAATAATACCCAGACTACATTAAGGGTATTTGGTAAATCACCCCAGAGCTGGTGTTTATAATTTACAGAAATGTTATTTTATTTTTTTATTCAGCCTTTGTAAATAATTGTACATATTCTTAGGGCCTATGGGTTACAATGTAAAATTTTGACTTTAAAGGATTTTATTTTTTACAGTTTTGGGTTGAGTCATTATTTAATGTGAAGTCTGGGTCCTGAAACAAAACCACTGAATAGACAGTATTCAAATGGAAGCGCACAGAGGCTGCAAAGTCCTATAAAATAGCACTTTCTCTAGGGATAATAGGCTAAACATAGATCTATGGCAATGTGGTAAGACATTAATAAGACCACCATAAGTCAATCAGAAATTGCATCCAATACCTGTACTATTACATTCTGTAACTGTGTGGATCTAACAAAAGTTATTGATTTTCACAGTTTTTCTTGAACGATTGAGCACACAACATCCACTCTTTCTGCCCCATGTCATTATCCCAATCTCAGAAGAGTATTTGGCAAGGTGACTGAAACCTCTCATTTGCTCTTGTGAGGTTTTGTGGGAAATACTACTTTGAAATACTATACTTTCAGTTCAGCTGTTCATTATGATTTGAACTACTTCATATAATTGAGAGATAATGCTACCAAATCATACATTTCAAGACATTCATTCCATTGTTTTTCTTTAAGATACATGCAAAATAGGGATGAGAGAGCTTTTTTTCTCAGGATATATACTGTATGACTTATGCGAGTTATAAATTCTTCCCATGAAATTAGTTATTTTGACTTTTAGTTCAGAGTTGGCAAGAACATTTAACATCATTTAAATGTATTCAATGTATAATAATAATTTTAAAAGATTGAAAGGGAAAAATACACAAACCTGAGTGGTCAGTCCCTCTTCATTACTGATTTAATAGCATTAGATGAGTTCTAGAATAAGAAATCTGTCCGTCCTTACTAAGAGGTAATTGTTGCTAGAACTGATTTATAAAGATTATAAGGAAATAATCCTTCTTTCCTAATATTTTAGAGGTGTAAATTCAGAGGGATATAATGAATCAATAATAAATCTTTAGTTATATGTTATTTATTGGAGAGTATCCATGTTCTCGGCCATATGCTTTTCAGGTATTTGAGATCCATATTTTTATTGCAGATTAACAATGTGAAGATCAACAAGTTGCAGTAGTGCAAAGTTACATCCACAAGATGGGGACAGATTCCTCTCATTCAACCGATGTCCAAAATACTGACTCTTTTAGTGCTTTCATCTACTGTGACTATTTAGTCAGAAATGGAAGATGAGAACCTCTTTTCCCAATGTACCAAAAGTCCAATATCTATAAAACAGTATTGCATACTGCATATATAATTATTCACTTACAAATCAATCATATCCCACTGCTGCTAAACTTTATGTATACGTACATATACACAGATTAAAAACAGAATTGACAGATATAATAATTATACAATACAATAAAAATGGTTAAATTCAAAGTGTAGGCCTTCATATACTGCTTTGGGACATTGCTAAGAAACTTATATGTATGTATACAATTTATTAACTTGATTTAAAGGGATAGTTCACCCAAAAATGAAAATTCTGTCATTAATAACTCACCTCGTGTTGTTTCAAACCCATAACACCGTTCATCTTCAGAACACATCTTCATATTTTTGATGAAATCTGAGAGCTTTCTGACCCTGCATAGACAGCAAGGGTCCTACCACATTCAAGGCCCAGAAAGATACCAAGGTTGTTTAACAAAGCACGAGCCAGAGATTGTCTTCTGTGGCTTTGGCACGCACATACGTCGACTCTCCAAATGACGCTAGGGTGGAGCGAGGAGAAAAAATATTGAATAAATTCGTTATAATAAAGTCACACACACAAAGCATTGACATACAATAACGGTTGAGCCACTAATGTCACATGGACTATTTTGTTGATATCTTTCTGAGCCTTGAACATGCTGTCTATCCTACCGTAAATGTATTTTGTGGTCCAGGGTCACAATTTGGAATATGTCAGTTTCATAAGAGCATGTTCTGTTTTTCTGGGAAACACCATATGGAAGAGATGTGTAAAATACTGAAAAGTAAACACCTTACCTCTATAACTACGCCTATGTTTCTTATTAAACAACACAAGCAAAACTATATGACGCAGAAGTAACTGTTTTTTAGAAGCCGCAGGGTTTTGTATGAAATATGTGACCCTGGACCACAAAAACAGTCATAAGGGTATATTTAATATTCAATAAATAAGCTTTCCATTAATGTATGGGTTGTTAGGATAGGACAATATTTGGCTGAGATACAACTATTTGAAAATCTGGAATCTGTGGGTAAAAAAAATACTAAATTGAGAAAATCGCCTTTAAAGTTGTCCAAATGATATTCTTAGCAATGCATATTAATAATCAAAAATTTAGTTTTTATATATTTATGGTAGGAAATTTACAATATATCATCATTAAACATGATCTTTACTTAATATCCTAATAATTTTTGGCATAATAATCGATAATTTTTACCCATCCTGTGTATTTTTGGTTATTGTTACAAATACACCCGTGCTATGACTGGTTTTGTGCTCCAGGGTCACATATAACTGAATGCCATTCCAACCCAGCCAAAATCTCCTGTCTTTTTAACTATATATTGCTTTGATAGTGTGACTAGTTTTATGTTATGCTTTTTTATAATAAAATCTGTATTTGTTTAATAACCCAAATGTAAGTTACACTAAGGATGCATTATGAGTGGATTCCAGACTTCTTACCTGATTGACTTTACTCTGGCATGTCGGGACGGATCTTCTTTTTTCCCTCCCCTCTCTCTCTTCATTTGAAGTCGAGACTGACTTCAACAGTTACAAGGGATGGATTTGTGTGATGGAATCACATGGCATTCCCACTGTTAGTTAGAATCAGTTAGTGTTGGCTGAGGGTATCAGGGTGGACAAGATTTCAGAATTACAAGAGGTGAATACAAACTGAGGTAAGTGAAAGTTTTAGTTTCCTTAATATTAGTTTGAATAATTATGTTAATAATAAATGTCTTATTGTAATACAATAGTGCATCTACTATATGACTAGTATCCAATCTCAAGTGTATTTACAGAAACATTGAAACAAAATTGAAATTATGAGGTTTAAGAGATGAGAAGCATTAGTGTGAAAGTAATGAATGTAAAATGTTTAAGGAAATACATACAGTATATACATAATGTTTTTTGCCTGTATAAAGCCATTTTAAACCTAAACCATCACATATGTTTGTGTGGCATTATTGTGTCTGGCCTTTCATTCTCATATTCACATATCCAAGATGCATCTTTCATATCTTCCATCTGTTGTGTCTTGAAACTGTTGAAAAGGAGATTTGACAAGGATTTCTATGAGTATTGGGCACACTGACTGCATTGTTTTCTCACAATGATTTAGTTGCAGGGGAAAGTGGACAAAGGTCAGCCACTTGTTATATTTAGTTGTTCCAAGATTAATTATTAATTACTAGATGACTATTAACTACTGTAATGTAAATACATCAAACTACTGAAGTGCTCAAATTTGTTTTGTACTTTTATAATACTCTGACAACCGCCAACAGCACGGGTGTAATGAGAAGTTTACTGTTAATCAATTAACAGGTTTTTCAAATTCATTACACATTTTCTTTACAAAAAAATTATTAATAAAATCTTTTTTTATTACAGTGCATGTTTACCTTAATTAAAAAAAAGCGCAGTTCTTGTTTGAGGCAGTGGCTGAACTTTACCTACAAGCTCATCTTGCTCCTTCTACCCATAAAAACAATTACTTCATTACTGGACAAGTTGGTTTTCCCTACTTTTTCGATCATTGGGACATTTATGGAAAGTGGAAATTTCCACATTCCATTATAAAGGTGACTTAGTTAGCAGAAAGCCTAATGATACGTTACCTGCTCGACTCAAATTAGTAGGAATGTCTTAGATGATACAGTATAGCAAGCAGAGACATGTGTGACCGGATCTCCTGAGATGGGGAAAGTGGGAAATCCCGACAACAGCTCTTTTACAGCATGATCCAGCTGTGCCCACAAAAAGTAAATTAATGGTGGGATTATATGTGTCTTTGTCTGTGTCTGTGTGTGGTGGGTTGTAGGTAAAACGTTCCTGGTTATGTGTCATTAAGTACTTAAATAAGTCATAGTATCAGTGCACAGAATGTTTCCGTATATGACCATTTTTAGGTACCTCAGGTGACAAAAATTACTTTCCTTTATTTCTTAAATGAGATCATCCAAAGCCCATCTGTACCCATATGCTGAATCATCACTTCAGAGATAACAACATAAAGGCAAGTTTGCCTGAACTCTTATGTGCAGTCAGATCAGATCACACTCTCTCTGTCTGGACCGTTACAGTGGGTTAGTCCACCCAAAACATACCCTCATGTTGTTCCTAAAGCTGTATGAATTTCTTTCCTCTGCAGAACACAAAAGAAGATATTTTGAAGACTGTTGGTAAAGACAGTTCCCATTGACTTTCTTGTCCATATATTGAAAGTCAATGGGAACCAAAACTGTTTGGGTACCAAAGAAAGAAAGAAAGAAAGAAAGAAATTGACACAAGGGTGCAGAAATTATGTCAAAATGTGTTAGTCCCTTGGTCAGGCCCTCTTGTGTAGCACTTGTCTTGTCCTAGTTTCCTTCACTGTGCTCACCTGGGCCTTGTGTACGTTCCTCCCTTTATATTGTGCTGTTTTTCCTCTTGTGTTTGCGGGTTTGTCTTGTGCCATAGAGACAGTTATTAACTTGCTGCTCCATATTCCAGTCTTGCTCTATCATTGTGTAGCCTGACTGCAGTTTTTGCTCTTGCTTTTCTATCTTTTTAGTTTTAGTTTTGTTCCTCCGTAATCTTGCTTGTATTTACTTGTAATATCATCTTTAGTTGTTCATCAGTCTTGTTTCGAGTCTTCAACTGCTCTGATTTTATCCGTTAGTTTTTCATTAGTCTAAAGTTAAATATTTCCTTTACTTTGTGTTATTTTTTGTTTACTTTTTATTTTCTTGTTAGTTTTTCTCTTTTATGACATGTTTCTTGGTTTGCTGAGTCGTGTTGTTGTGTGGTTTTGCGTGTTGTGTGTTTGTGCTGTGTGTTCCCTCCAGTCCTGCTCTACCAGTCTGAGATGTTCTGCCTGTTGGCTCCCCAAGGCAGACAGCCAACCAAGCCTGGAATCTTTCTCTGATACTGGCCTGCTTTAAGCCCTTTCTGATTGCATGACCTACTGTTCTCTGCTCTGGCCTTCTCCCCATTCTTCTCTGGTTTGTCCACAGACTGGGACTGTTCTCCAGACTGTTTACCTCTGGGGGCATAGTTCTCTCCCGCTGCTTAGAGTCAACGCAAGACTGTTCACCCCTGTGCACCCCCTGAACTTATGCTGTCAATAAATATTTGATTCACTCACTCTTCATTTGGGTCGCTTCCGGCTGACTTTGACAAAATGATGACAATGTTTTGGGTGAACTATCCCATTAATGTAACAATAACATACAGACCACAAAATGTACTTTAGTACAAATGATTCCTTACAGTAAAATGCAATTAATTATTAAATACAGATACCACGATAATGTAATAACAATAAAATTAATCTAATAAAAGCATAAAAGAGCCTAACATCAATTAAATTACCTTTTATGTACACCAGTAAAACTGCACAGAATAACCCACTACCATATAATTCTTTCTTGTTGCTATATCTTTGTCAGAAATAGTAAGATCATTATGCTAGTATCCATTTCTAAAATCAGCAGCTCACAACGTATTTGTGCAAAAAATCATCATACATGTTTTTTCCACAGTACTTTCCTCATAAAATCACGATTCATCAATAATTTAAAAATAAACTATTGAAATAATATAAATAATACATTATTTTTGCTAGTGGCCACACAATGAGTTGGGCTGGCAATGGTTTGCACGTTTGACTCAAAACAAGATATTATAACTGTGACAGTTTTTGCATTACATTTGCAGGGATTACATTTGCATACAGACATACAGAGATTACATTTGCATATGCAGTCAGTTGTGGTCATGACCAGATAGTAGAATATAGTTACCTCCTCTTGAGAAGTAGCACAGAAGTAGGTTTGACATCCTTTAAAACGATGGAAAATATACTTGATAATATACTTAAAAATATATACCTGTGCAAACTGAATGTAGCTTAAATATTGCATTATAGTGTAAACTTATGTCATATTTTTATATGTAATTTCACAATTTCTTATAGAATCAAAAGCTCTTTCATTTCCATTACTTAATTCGACACATTTTTATAATCATCTGCCAAAATTTACACTGACGATTAATAAGTAGCATTCTGCTCCCATCTGCTCTTCCTAACAGGTTTCCGAAGGCCATGCCAGGGCCAGATGGATACAGAGAACTGTATCCATGCCAAAACTTTCCTGCGTCTAAAACGTACTGCCCCCCTAAACCTCCGCTTAAGGGTGAGAAATGGGGCAGAGCGACAGACTTTATTCTGGGGAGAGATGTCCAAGAGAAGGACCACCAACGCCAGGCCACCCAGAACTCCACAGCGGCACGTGTCCCACACCAAGGAGTTGCTACTCACAGTCTGGTCACTCTCCCAAAGATAAAACCAATCCCAAAATCTCTTCTACTGAAGACGCAGTTCCATGTTGACCAATCACAGCCTGTCCATAATAGCAATATAAATAATGTCACACCTGCATCAGACCCAGCGTGTTCAGGTACAGCATACAGAATGTCTAATTCCAATTTATAAACATTCACTCCTAGATGATGACTGTGCAAAACCAGTCCTGCATGGACAACAAATACTGTCATGAAAGCAGATGTGAGTAAATCTGTGAACCACTGGCAAACATTCACCAATCTGTTTCCACAGATGGAAAGAATAATGACACTCATTTAGGAAACTGGCAGAGTCGTCCAAAACCTACCTCACATAAATCTAAACGAGTCCCTCCGAGCATACCTGTGCTTGCCAGATCTCTTCCCAAAGAGCCAGAGCAAGTGATCTCCATGGTGGGTAAGTTGTCATTTGCCATAATGATTTGAATACATTTTTCATTGATTTGTGACTTACAGGAATCTCTCGAGCCATAAATACACCAACAATCATATAGTCAGCCATTTTTACCCTTCATGATTTGAGTCTAACACCCCAAGGCCCTTTGTACCACCTAAAAACGTTTTGGAGAAAAGCATCTACTAAATGCATAAATGTAAGAGTTGGCAGAACAGCTTAATTTTTAATTATTGTTAAATATAAATCACTAGGGTATTTGGGGCTCCAAACATACAGTGTATGCTTGTATATGTCTGAATGGAGGATATTGTGTTATCCATTTTTGTTGGCAAAGCACCTAAGAATGATATTGATAAGGGAGTTTATATGGGTGTACACACAACACTAGTCCAGTCTGAATGCTCCATCTCATCAGTGATGTCCCACAGACAATCAGGGACTCTAATTCCACCATCATTATCACTGTGTAGAAGTATTTCACTGTTAAATCTTCCCTTGCAATGATTCTCTTGTTCTCTCCAGGTTCTGAGGTTTTTCCCAATGGCAAACCCCTTCCACATCCATCTCAGTCAAAACAAATTCCTGCTTTCAGGGTCCACGATAAAACCAAAATTGAGCACAGTGAAGTTGGATTGCTCAGCAACCTTGTCAGAGAAAATTTGTTTTCTGAGCTACACCAAAGATTCTCAGGAGCTATTAAAGAGAGAGATTGTAGCACCAAAAAGCCAAAAGTATTTAAGGCTAAAGGAGATCACTCTCCCAAAATGTTTAGTAACTCCCATTTAGAAATGTGCTCATTGTGCTTCGACACCAAAAGACTGACGGATGGAGAAAGACTACATGAAATGTATCCATCTCAGGTGTTTCCAATGGAGAGAGTACAGAAGACATTCCTTCTGTGATAAAATACCAAGAAACAGATGGGGAGAATCACTCTAAGAACTTACTTGAAACTTCTCAAAGGATGCTGCCTCTTCCTGGTTTGGTGGACAAACTGATCAAAAACCCTTCTAAGAGAGACTGCAACCGCATGTCTGCTGATTCTAAGACAAAGTTGGTGGAGAACTTGTGGCAAGACCGAAACATTGTAAGAGACAGTGGAATACTACGTCAGCTCAGTAAGGAACAGCTAAAGCTTCAAGAGGTAACCTAAGGTGTATACAAGTGGTAATACCTGTTTTCATGACGTCTACTTTATATTCTCTGATGTTCTCGACACTTTTTCCCAACTTTCTTTGCTTTTGCCCATCATTCACACCCCTTCAACCCTTTACCAGCATCTGTATGAGGTTGTCACATCTGAGCAGTCCTATCTTCAGAGCTTGACGGTGGCTGTGGAGCATTTTCAGGAATCTTCAGTGCTGAAAAACGCTTTGGCACCAAGAGACAGAAAGTCATTGTTTTCTAGCATTGCAAAGATCAAAGAGTTCAGTCAAAGGTAAGAACCAGACATTGTATGTACAGTATAAAGTCTGTTTAGCAAGACTGTACAGAATAAATGTCTGAGGAGAAAACAATTAGATCTGATTCCTTCCTGTTTTCATTGTCATGTTCAGAAGATTATAATGTTGGGCCTGTATATAATGATATTACTTCGTATATACATTATCATTCAAACAAGGTTGGGGTCATTTTTTAATACTTTTATTCAGAAAGAATATAATAAATTGATCAACATAGAGAGCAAAGACTTTCACATGCTTATTTTTCAAATAAATGTGTCAAAAAGCAATACTAAAATGCAATATAATTTCTACAAACACAGCACAATGGTATTGATAATAAACAGCACAATGACATTGATAATAATATGACATGTTTCTAAAGGCCAAAAACTAATTATTTGAATTATTTCTGAAGGATCATGTGACACGGAAGGCTGGATTAATGGCTGCTGAAAATTCTGTTTGGCCATCACAGGAATAAAATTAAAAGCATTTATTTTAAATTGTAATAATTTTTCACAACATTACAAATTTTACTGCACGCTTTCTGGTTAATTTTCTGTTTGAACATTTTCATATATCAGTTTGATGAACTTGTGTGAACTTAAACGGAAGTGACTTCAAACGTCCACAAAAAATTATTTTTAAATAAAAAATAATTGTAAAAGTCTTACAAAATGCAAAGCATCATTCATTTCCATATGCCACTTTTTAAACTATATGTTGTATAATGCAATTAAATTCAGGCATTTTTAATTGTGACTTAAATGTCCAAAAACCATATGTCTTATGCAAACTCTTTTCTTAGCTTCATGGATGCGATGCTGTTGGAGCTGGCCTCGAGTGTGTTCTGCGATGCAATCTGTGATGTTGTGCACCAATATGCTCTTGGACCCTTTGATGCTTATATAAATTACATCCGTAATATGCCCTATCAGGAGCAGACATTACACAACCTTGGGTAAAAGAATAGTTCTTGATGTTTATTTATCATGGATATCAGGAATGCAAACTGGTTATACAGAGATATTCTTTAGAGACAAGGATTATGAATAAAGTGTCTGCTGTTTGAAAATCTAATATATTTATAATCTATGTTGTACTGTGGTCAGAAAAGAGAGTCCTCAGATTGTGGAGATCTTGCATAAACTACAGGAAGACCCTCGATGCAACCGCCTACCCCTCAAATCTTTCCTTTCACTGCCATTTCAGAGAATCACACGGCTTAAAATCCTAATGGAGGTGAGTGATAAGAAGCACTTGCATAATTAGCATGATAACGTTTAATTGATTATGTTACATCACTAAATATGTCAAAAATCTGATGCAAAGCAGAATATCCAGAAGAAGGCTGTTCCGGGGTCAGACTGCGAGGCCTCAGCATTGAGAGCTCTGATGGAGATCTCCAGGGTATGAATGCTAAGCTGCTAAACACTTTCTCAATTAATGGTATTGTATAAAACAGTTTACTGCATTATGTTGTATGCTTTGTGCTGTCTTCACTTACAGCTTCTAGAAGCTTGCAACTGGCAGGTGGGCAGAATGAAACAGATGGAAGAAATAGTGCAGATTGCTAATAAGATTGAGTTTGCATGCAAGGTACTGTAGTTGCAGATTGTCGCTGGGAAACAGTTATACATTTTGTAACGTGATTTACTTGTTTCATCAATGTCTGTCTATTTTTGGGTCTTTCTGTCTCTTTCAGGCCCTCCCTCTTGTTTCTTCCTCCCGCTGGCTTGTGAAGCATGGAGATCTGGTGCAAATATCTTTGAAGGAAAACATGTTTGGCCAGAGAAAACTGTGTCCTGTACTTCTGTTCCTCTTTAATGATCTACTTCTGGTGGCCACCAGGAAAGGGTAGGAGAGGCAAATCAAGTAGTTTATCAACTGAGCTGATTGAAATGTACATTTACATATATTTACATTTAGTCATTTTGCAGACGCTTTTATCCAAAGCGACTTACAATTGGGGACTACATAAAGCGATTAAACTAGAAGAGGCAAACAGACAGAGGAAGTGCTCGTAACACCAAGTCTCAGGCATTGTTCAAATAAGTACAAGCTAGCAAGGGAAGGAAAGAAAGATAACGAGAAAGATGAAGATTTGAAGATTTTGAAAAAGTGATTTTTTTTTTAGTTTTTTTTTTATGATGAAGTCAAGTAGAGTTGAAAGAGATGAGTTTTCAGTTGTTGCTTGAAGATTGACAGGGATCCAGCATTCCGGATGGGGGTGGGAAGATCATTCCACCGGCCAGGAACGGTGAACGAGAATGTTCTGGAGAGTGATTTTGAGCCTCTCTGTGATGGTACCACGAGGCGTCGCTCATTAGCAGATATCAGACTTCTGGAAGGGATGTAGATTCGTAATAGTGAGTGGAAGTAGGTGGGTGCTGAGCCTGTGGTTGTTATATGCAAGCATCAGTGTCTTGAACTGGATGCGAGCTGCAACTGGTAGCCAGTGCAAGGAGACAAAGAGAGGTGTAACATGGGCTCTTTTGGGCTCGTTGAAGACCAGTCGTGCCGCTGCATTCTGAATCATTTGTAGAGGTTTGATTGTGTTTGATGGAAGTCCAGCCAGAAGAGCATTGCAGTAGTCCAGTCTAGAAATGACAAGGGCCTGGACAAGAAGTTGTGCAGCGTGCTCTGTCAGAAAGGGCCTGATCTTTCTGATGTTGTGAAGTGCAAACCTGCAAGATCGAGCAGTCTTTGCAATGTGCTCTTTGAAGGTCAGCTGATCATCAAAGATTACACCAAGATTTCTGACTGAAGCTGATTGGGTAATTGTTGATGAACCTAACTGAATCGTGAAGTCATGCTGTAGAGTTGGAGTTGCAGGGAAGACAAGAAGCTCAGTCTTTGCCAGGTTGAGCTGTAGGTGATTTTCTTTCATCCATGCCGAGATGTCTGCCAGGCAGCCTGAGATCCGTGCAGCTACCGTTGGATCATCTGGTCGAAATGAGAGATAGAGCTGTGTGTCATCAGCGTAGCAATGGTAGGATAAGCCATGTGCCTGTATAATGGGAGCCAGTGATGTAGTGTATGTGGAGAAAAGGAGGGGTCCAAGAACCGATCCCTGGGGAACCCCAGTGACCAATTTATGTGCTTTGGATACCTTCCCTCCCCAGGCCACCCTGAAAGACCGACCAGTGAGATACGATTCAAACCAGCGAAGTGGAATCCCTGTGATGTCCAGTGATGAGAGGGTGGACAGGAGGATCTAATGATTGACAGTGTCAAAAGCGGCAGACAGATCCAGCAGAATGAGGACTGATGATTTGGAATCGGCTTTTGCAATTCGCAGGGCTTCAGTGACTGAGAGTAGCGCAGTCTCAGTTGAATGGCCACTCCTGAAACCTGACTGTTTAGAGTCCCATTTGTTGTTCTGTGAAAGAAACAATGAGACCTGGTTGAAGACAACTCGTTCGAGTGTTTTGGCTATGAATGGAAGGAGAGAGACAGGTCTATAGTTTTCTAAAAGAGAAGTGTTTAATGTAGGTTTTTTGAGCAGTGGTGTTACCCGAGCCTGCTTGAATGCAGTGGGGAAGATGCCTGTGAGGAGAGATGTGTTGATAATGTGTGTGAGTGCTGGTAAGAGTGCGGGAGAGATTGCTTGGAGAAGGTGCGAGGGGATTGGGTCTAGAGGACATGATGTAGGATGGCTGGAGAGGAGAAGTTTGGATACTTCCGCCTCAGTGAGGGGACAGAAGGAGAAGATGGGAGTTTGAGCAGTGGCTCAATATATGCATTTAGCAGACGCTTTTATCCAAAGCGACTTACAGTGCATTCAGGCTTATTTTTTGTCAGTACATGTGTTCCCTGGGAATCGAACCCACAACCTTTGCGCTGCTAACGCAATGCTCTACCACTGAGCCTCGGAAACACGCTTCGGGAAATGTATACTTAATGAGAAGTTTCTTCAATTTTCATCAGCTTTTAGTTTCTAGGAAGATGGATTGTTCCTTAGATATCTTCTATCTTATTGATGTCTCCGTCCTTTGCCTGTAGGCTCCCAACGATTCACATTTTGGATGTCTCTGTTGTCTAAAGTGACATATTCAACTCTTTATCTACCTGGTTTGCACATCTGAATATCGATAATTATGTTATGGTCAATATCAAACAAATGAACAATATTTAAATTCTGAGCTGTTTTATCCAAATAAATAAATTAAATTATTTATTTAAATAAAAATAGTTTTAAATGCCGCAAATTTATATAACTATCAACCAACATCATTGTACTGTACAAAAATGTATGCTTATTTTGAGATTTGCGAAAAGATGAACGTTTTAAAGAGATTTTAATAAGACAGAAAGAGTCATCTAAATGTTAAAATAGAGAATACCATGAGTGTGCATGATAAATATCCATTATTCACCAATAAATAAAGAAACCTCTAACACTGGCCAATAACTGATATGGTACTGATATACTGTTTACAAGTTTATTGCTAAATCCTATTTTATATATAGCCTTTATGGATAAATGTGACCCTCTCTGTGAAATCCAGGCTAAAGTCTCAACATCTAATTATGAGATAACAAGCATCAAAGTTGGATTTCAACCATTAATTGAACTATAATTTCAATATTTGACATTGCCTTACTCAGTCAGTTTTAAAGATATGAAGGTTACATTTTCAGAGAATGTTCTTTACTATATGAAGGAGGATTTTATGTAGAAAACAGTAAATTGAAAAAAATCGACTTTAGCTGGGCTTTCACAGAGAAGGTCACAAATAGATTGTCAATGATTGTCAATCTAAGATTGAAATACACAATACCATTCAAAAATTTCATTCAAAAACATTTTTCAGTCTCTTGAATCTCTAAATTGATGGAAAACAGTAAACACAGTCAAATTGTGAAATAATATTACAAATTTAATAACTGCCTTCTTTTTAAATATTTAAAATATAATTTATTACTGTGGTTAATTTTCAGCAGACATGTTTTCAGCTTCCCATGATCCTTCAGAAATCATTCTCATATGCTGATTTGGTGCTCAAAAACATTTATTATCATCAATGTTGAAACATTTGTCCTGCTTAACATTTTTCGTGAAACTAATTTTTAGGATTCTGTGATGAATAGAAAGCTCTGAAGAACATAATTTATTTGAAACTGAAATCAACATTATTAATATTTTACTGTCACTTTTGATTGCTTAAAAAAGTATTAATTTATTTTAAAAATCTTACTGACCTAAACTTTTGAACACTATGTAGCAGATGGTCATATGTGACCCTGGAGCACAAAACCAGTCATTAGTAGTAGCAATATCAATAGCCAACAATACACTGTATCAATTTTTCTGTATCAACAATACACTTATCAATTTTTCTATTATGCCAAAAATCATTAGGAATATATTTTGCACATTTCCTATACAATAAATATATCAAAACTTAAATTTTGATTAGTAATATGCATTGCTAAGGACTTTATTTGGACAACTTTAAAGGCAATTTTCTCAATATGTTGCAGATTCCAGATATTTAAATAGTTGTATCTCGGCCAAATATTGTCCTATAACAAACCATACATCAATAAATAACTTATTTATTCAGCTTTAATAAAACCATGCATCCCAATTTTGAAAATGTACTCTCATGACTGGTTTTGTGGTTCAGTGTCCCATTTTTGTCTGTATACATACCCATAAGGTGTTAATGTATTTTATGAATGCAGGTTGGGTCGTTTTGTGGTTCATGACTACGTGCACCGCTCTCTGATAGAAGTGACCGAGGGCAAATATCTGGAGGAGGAGCTGGAGGGATGTGAGCTGAACCGGATATTTAGGCTCGACCTCTTGCATAATCACCGGAGCGCCACCTCTCAACTTCTACTGCAAACTAATTCAGAGTTAGTACCCAATGCAAAGAACCATTCAACTGTCAGACACAACATGATCTTTATTGCAAGATCAAAGCAAATATTTACAAAACATATAAAAAACTATGTAGCTTCCCCCAATAAACACGTGTCGTCTGGTTTTCTTAGAGCTGAGAAGGACTTGTGGGTGGAGCTTCTGGGTGGGCGGAGAGATGGACAGGATACTGTGTATGAAGAGTGGGGTAAGAATGAATCACTAAATGCAAAAACTGTTTTTATGTGTGTGTTTGAATATTGTAATACATATGACATAATGACACCATATTATGTTTCATAATATCTCAAATATTTCACTTTTATCTTTCATTCTTCATTATTATATATTATAATAACAAGTCACTTCAAAATTATATATATATATATATATTTTTAAATAACTATTTTATTTGTATTATTATATATTACATAAAGGCTAACTCTGATTTGGGGTCAGTTAGGTTACCCCTTAATATCACATACCAAAACACATATTTATATGAATATATGTTTGATATTGTGTTTTGCTTATAGTGCTATTAAATTACAGTGTGTACAAAATATTTTATCTTTGACAGTTAATAATAAATAATATGTAATTTATGCAATAAAAATAGCTTGTGCAGCTGCACATTGTCCACTAGGGGGCAAAAGTGTCAATGGCTTCAAAATTGTGTTTCCAAAAATGGGAAACAGCTGTTCTTAGTCATAGCAAACAAATAACTGCAGTGTAGATGTTCTTTAGAATTATAATGCATTTGTGAATAAATTAAAAAATAAACAATGTACAGATTTGAATCAAATAGGCACTGTGTCTAAGACTGTCCTCAGGTGCAATGTATAGAGGTTTGCAGTGGACAACAACAAGGGGAGCTTAGTCTACAGCTGGGAGATACGATCAACGTCATGCAGAAGACTTCAGATGGTACTGTTGCAACACAATATTAATTCAATAAGTCTAAAATCAATGAAGTTTATTTATTTGCATGCTCATTCTCTTGTTTCTGGTCTTTTGTAGGGTTTCTGGAAGGCCGTAGGGTACAAGACGGACAGCGGGGCTGGTTCTCCACTGCATGTGTTGTAGAGATCACCAATGAACATGTGCAGAGACGTCATCTTCGTCAGCGGTATCATGTCCTACAGACAGCCACACGCCTGCTGAAACAACGCAGTGGGGGCCTTGAACTTCCAACCACAAAATGCTTTATATGAGAGACTGTCTACATTGCAATTAGCATTGTTTCACTTACTGACTTAAAATAAATTAGTAAATGATTATATGTACAATCTATGTATAAATGAACTGAACTTCTGCCAGTTGGTCTTTTGGTCTTGGTTTATATATATATTTATGTGTCTGGTTTTACAGAACAACTTCAAACATATCTACATGTGAATTAAGAAACACTGAAACTACTTTTTATGGTTTGCGACAAATAATGTGGTCAGTACATATTCTTGCTCCAGCTTGCAAATGTGGAGTTGCAGTTTTTTGTTGTTGTTATGTACTGTGCAGGTCATGCTTATTCCCTTCTGTTGTTTTTCCATTCTATTTAAATAAATGTTTTAATATAATCCATATCCCTCTATTCCATTTTTGTCAGTTTTTGGTCATTTGACACCTCAATGTTTCCACACTAATTTGCTTATATGTTCACTGTTTTGAATGACACCTTACATGTGAAGCTTGAAGCTTCCCTTATTTTGCATGTGAACAAACAATATTTTGGTTTTTGGCATTCTTGTAATTTTACAATTCCTGTAAATATTATATAGTTTACAGACTAGAGGTTAGAGACTAGAGTTTTTTGTCTCTATAAGACAGTGTTTTAGGCAGCACTTCAACACAAAACAATAGTTAGACTTTTGTTTTTATTTGTTAAATACTATTTAATATATAATATTATATGTGACCCTGGACCACAAATCCAGTCTTAAGTCGCTGGGGTATATTTGTAGCAAAAGCCAAAAATACATTGTATGGGTCAAAATTATAGATTTTTCTTTTATGCAAAAAATCAGTAGGACATTAAGTAAAGACCATGTTCCATGAAGATATTTAGGTAATGTATTACCATAAATATATCAAAACTTCATTTTTGATAAGTAATATTCATAGCTAAGAACTTCATTTGGACAACTTTCAAGGCGATTGTTTTTGCGCCCTTAGATTTCCAGATCTTCAAATAGCCCAGTTGTATCTCAGCCAAATATCGCCAGATCCTAGCATACCATACATCAATGGAAAGCTTATTTATTCAGCTTCAGATGATGTATAAATCGCAATTTCGAAAAATTAAGACTGGTTTTGTGGTACAGGGTCACATATTATTATATATTATATTATATTATATTATATTATATTATATTATATTATATTATATTATATTATATTATATTATATTATATTATATTATATTATATTATATTATAAATCAAACTGCATGGAATTTCGAAACCAATCAAATTTATCCGCAGGTATACCTTTCAGCCAATAGCTGCCGACCATTTCAGTGCGAGTCTGAACCAATAGAAGGCGGGATCTGTCTGAAGTCGTCCAATCAGAGCGGAGCTTTGGCCGCTGTTCGCCTACAACGACGCTCGGACGTGTAACTCATTTCGAGTTGAAGAAATACCAGGCGAAAAATAAAAGGTATGATGTCGATTTATCTCAAAATAGAGATTAAAATCAAATTCAAATCAGTTATATTGGCTGTAGCTTATTTAAACGTGTCTAAGTGAAGCATAGGGTAGAGTTGTATGGTCTCTTCGCATGTTTGTGTGGTTTGACTAAACTTTCTCAGTCTTTGTTGCATATCTGTAACGTTGATGACAAACAGCTAAATGTGTGCTTTTATATTTCGTCGCAGCTTAGGATATTTTTGTCGCTGTTAGTGAAATACGACGAGTAAAGTTAGTTTGTCGTGAGGGCTTAAGCTATTGCAGAGATTTTTATATTGGTTTCATGCAGCTTTATCTCATTATATTAACGTACACAACTCCAGAGTTTATGTAACGTTAGGCTTTTCGTTTAATTGTTTGCAGCATTTTTATATTATGATGTGCAGCCTGCAATGAGAGAGTTATTTTCGTTACTAAAATAAAAGAGATTAATGGTCACTGGTCGTTGGCTGATTCAGCTGTAGGAATTGCTCAAACTATTCCTTCTCAAATGTAAACTTTATTCCTATGAGGGGGGAATAGCTCAGTTTGGATCACAGTTTGTAAGCGAGCCTGTGCTTTGAAGGCATTCCAATCAAATTACTTAAACTAACCTGTTGCATTAAAGAGCCAGAATCATGCTGAATGATGTTGGCTTTAATGAATGTTATTCTCAGTTGTCCCTGTTGCTTTAGAGATCAAGAGAGTTAAAGTGGAGCTTGTTTGAATTGCTCGTGTTGCATTGATGCCTCAAGTGTTGCCAATATTAATCAGACCTCATGCAAAGTCATTGCTAAATTTGGAAGTACATTAGTATTTTGTAATGGTTAATGTGAGCTTATGTCTTGTGGTCATGTCACTGCTATTGTGCTCTGGCCAATAGCGACAGGAACTTTGTGAAGTGTCATGTGAAGGAAAGGGAATTGGATCACACTATTTTGGTGGAAATGTCATCAGATTCATCATCAGTGTAGAGCAGCTGTGAATGTTTGACTTGAAGCCTTGACAAGTAGTTAATCAAGGAGGTTGACAATAAATGCATCAGTTCTGATTGACTCATGCCTGTCCTTTTAAAGTTGGCATTAAATGTAAACAAGCTTCTTTTTTTCTTCTAAATGCATCTCGTTGATCTCTTGCAAACGATTTGTCCATGCATTATTTTTTAATTATTTTAGAGCTAGAAAACAAAACATCTATCAACATAACAAAAGATCTGTCGATACATGGAGACTTTAAATAATGTCGGAATAATCTGTTTGTTGAACACTTTCTTAGATAATTATTTTGGCTGATATTTCAATGATATTTAAACTTTTCAACCTATCGGCATATCGGTTCTTTAATATTGAGTTTAACAGTGAAATTAGACAGGCCATAATAAGGACACACTCGACAAATGGAAAAACAAAATATGCAAAGTCTTAGGTTTAAAAAAAAAATGAATGGGGGGAAAAAAGAGTAAAATCTTAAACTGTGTGCTATATATGTCTGCTGGAGGAGAATGTTCATTTTCAGATGTTTTTCTAGATATATGATTTAGGTTGTTATGGTTATTATTAGTTTGTTTAATTGCAGTAATAAAATAACAATTAATATCGGCAATTGACTATTATTACATTAATACAAGGAATATGGTAGCAGTCATAATTGCTGTCTCTGCAGATCCAGTTTTATCTGTTTTCCTGTCTTTGAATCTTGGATTAGTTCTTTCAGATTGTACCATGATATCATTTCCTGTGGAACTGGCTTGAGATTTCACATCATTGTGTCATTTCTTTGATTGCTCTGTTGTCTCCAGGCAGGGGTGTGTTTATGTGTGTGAGAGAGGGGGTAGGCTGCATTAGGAGCAGCTATGGGTGAGATCGAGGGCACCTTCCGCTCCTTGCAGACCCCTGCAGGGACACGGCTCGGAGCTCAGTACAACACCGGTATCAGCACCCTGGAGCCCGGGCAGAGCCTCAGTTCAGCTATGGGAGCAGAAGGGAAAGGCCACAACAGGGGCCTGCAGATCCGCGTCCAGGGCCTGGATGATGCTCAGGAGTTCTATGACCTTGAGGTGAGCGAGTCATTTCACACCAACTCAGTTTTTTGTCTCTGTTCATCTCCATATAGGTCTGCGTGAAAGTCCCTGCATTTTTTATGTACACTAGTCAACATTAAAGTGGATCAAAACCTTTTACTCCAAATGTTGATACTGTAGTTGTGATGAATTTGTCACTAATATAATATAGGCTAAAGTGTCTTTTAATGGGCTTTTTGTTTGGCCATGGTACACTATCATTTAAAAACTTGGGGTAGGTATGATTTTTTTGAATGTTACACTAAAATACACTAAAAACATTGAAATGATGTATGAAATGTTTATATCTTAAAAAATTTAAATTATTCCTGTGGTGACAAAATTGAATTGTCTGCAGCCATTACTCCAGTCTACAGTGTCCCACATTTTCCCAAAAACTTTTGAATGGTAGTGTATTTCCTAAAGGTCATGTCGATAGACTAGTTTAACGATTCTTCAAAAGTATTAGAGGTGGGAAGTTTGATTCATTTTTGAATAATTTCCAACTGTCTTTATAGTGGTTGTTCATTCAGTGAATCATTTCAAAACCTTGATTTAGCTTCGTTTTTTGTCATCAATCAAAGTCTCCATGTGGCATTTTTCTTATGTTTTGTATTGCTTATATTTTTATATTGGTGCACTGCATACAAATTTGCATAACAATTAAATATAACTTATGAATAATATAACTTGTATTCATTTAGCAAAAAATAAAAAACTGTAGAAAAACATGGCTTGATTTATTTTAACTAGATTTTCACTGTAGTTTGCTTTTTATTATCAAATTAAACCTTTTTGAATCTACTTAACTACAATCTGGCTTGTTGAACTGTTGAAAGGATGCATATCACATATTGCTACATGATGGATGATTGCTTGCCTGGATGTTTTGTTTGTTTGTTTGTTTGATTCCGCTGCAAAAATATTGTACATTTGCTATTGTGTTTGCAAAGCTACCCAAAGTTTATTTAAAAATAATTGCATGCTGTAGCCAGCACACTATGTTTGGTTTTATCCAATGTAAATGACCGTCTCTCCAGAGACTAGGGTTGTGCAATTAATCTCATGAGATTTTCATGCGCATCTCGTCAGTAGCTGGGTTTCCATCGCCCTGTTTTAATGCACATTTTAAAGTATCGCATGAGAAACGAGTGATGCAAATGCCAAATTTCAGATAAAAATCCCTAAATGCGCAAAGAAGTTTTTACGCTCGCTGAGGTGGTTTTTGACTTGTGTGAAAAAGAGTTAATGCGAATAACGGGAGATGGAAATTCATTTTGCAAATAAATTCCTCCAAGCGCATCAAAAAAGTAATGTGACTTTGTGCTATGAGACGGAAAAACTTGACTAACCAGCGGACCAATCTCGTTCACAGCATCTGAAATGTTGTTATGGTCATTCTGAAAAGCCTGAGCAAAGTCTGTCATCAAAGTATTTCTGTATAATTGTCTTACACGACTGTGTTCCCAAACAGCAGCATTCACCTCCGAAAGCAATGACAGCATTTATTGTGTTTCGTCTGCTCGCCCTGAGGCGCAAGTCATTTTTTAATATATGAAAATTAGTATATTTAGTAGCTTATCCTAGTTTTCTATAGGCTATTTAGTGCCAGTTTACCAGGAAGTGACAATTTTGTTCTCTTTGACTCGTTGGATGGAAAATGTTTTATGCGATATTCCAATTTTCGCATAAGTTCATTGCAAAAATACAGAAGTGACAAGTTTAGAATTTGGCGTTCATAATCTAATGCGATTCATCTGTGATTATGAACAAGAAATTGCCTAGCTTGTCAGTGAACCACGGCTCTGTGTATTAACTGCCGCTCCATTTGAAAGCAGGTGATGGAGATTTAGTGCCAATAACAGAACCGGCTTTACTGACGAGATGCGCATGATAATCGCATGCGATTAATTGCACAGCCCTACCGGAGACCTCTGGCAGTCTTGCGTTGCGTGTTGGGTTGTGACAGGTGACAGCTGCCACATGGCTTTAGCACTTAAATCCTGCGTCTTTAAGTCTGTTTTACACCCTAGGCTTGAAGTCACTTTCTAAGTGCTAGCCTGGCTGTATTTACATATCTGACATATGCAGTTTATCACTATGGGTGAAAATAAGGTTTAGGTGAGGATGCATTGCTTAAGTTTCCTACAATATCTTGCCAGCACTTGAATGCAAAATTACATGGACACGGCAAGATTTAGGATTGTGTGTGTTGGGCACTTTTGAGATTAGCTGTGTGGCTTTTATTGTTGCCAGCTGCTTACTAAGGGATATGGAAATGTTAACTGGCTTCACAGCGGCAACACCTGAAATTGTCTTAAAGGAATAGTCCTCAGGCCATCCTAGATGCAGATGAGTTGGTTTCTTCATCTGTACAGATGTGGAGAAATTTAACATCCCTTAACTTGCTCACAATGGTTCCTATGCAGTGAACATAACACAACACAGGCCATCAGTTAACATTGTAAAGTGAAAAGTTGCATGTTTGTAATAATCAGATTGATCAGCTGTTTGGGCTCTCATTCTGACGGTACCCATTCACTGCAGAGGATCCATTTGTGATCAAGTGATGTAAAGCTCGATTACTCCAAATCTAGGGAAATTATTCTGCAAAATTCAGCAAATGTTTTATTTTGGGGTGAACTATTCCTTTAAAGTCTCTCTGGATTGATATGGAAGCTTATCAATAGAATAGTTAGTTATAAGACAGACTAAGTGTTTTGGCAGAGGATGAGAACTTTCCATGATTAGATAATAATGCACTTTGAATTCTTCTGTTACAAACATCAAACACCGGAGAGTGGAAATTGGTCATTGTCCAGCTTTATTAGGTTACAGGACTCTGGAATGTGGTGGTGCCACCAAACATGCTGTACTGAAGCAGATAGACCCTGCTGGAGGTAAATGACTCTTCATATTACGTCTTGATAATGGAAGAACAATGGGGTCAGTTCTGGTTCAAAGATTTATTCGTTTTTTCTAGTGTTCCCCAGGAGTATATTGGGACATGTTTACCATTACACATAATTTAGCACTGGTAAGGGTGTTTGAATTGGGGTATTGATTGATCTGTTGTCAGATGATGTGTAGGCAGATTGTGTCTAATGATTCATAAGGCAACATTGTTTGGTGATCTGTTCCATGATGCACAAACGGACGCTAATTCAGTGTGGTGATGCTCATGAAAGGGGTTTGTTTATTCTCAGCAGGAGTGTGTGCGTGTGTGTGTGTGTGTGTGTGCACATGCACTTGTGTGCTCACTGCATTGTGGAGCTGATGTCATGTTGCCACATCTGTTTCCAAGATGGGACTGTATTCGCGCACACACCCAGGTACACTAGTGTGAGAGCTGTGGGAAAATATCCCAAATTGACCCTCAGGACTAAACTACCAGACCAAAGAAATAAAGACAGATGTGCTGAACTTCTGTTCATGTTAGTCTAAACATACACAAAAGTATGCATTGTCTGGTGACAGTTGTGATGAGACTGTTTTGATTTCCAAATGTACAAGTTTAAACCCCAGGTTTGTTTATTGTTCAATTGCAGACACTTTTTTTTTTCATAATCAACAAGTTGGCGGGTTTTCTGAACAACTGACCAGTCTTAAGAAACTCTGTATTATCTGCATGTCTATTACATTCAGATCAGATGCATTTCTTAGGGCAGAATTCACACAGGACGTTTTGCGTTAATTTCATTCAATCATTTATTAATAATGTCAAAATCAAGCGGCAACCTCCGCCTTCTCTCGTAAAGTTGAAGTGACTACAACTGAAATTCATCGACTGGCCGCTGGAGGCTGGCAGCAAAATGGAGTCAATCCCATAGAAAAAAACATGTTTACAGCCTGGTGCAAAATTTTTGATATAGCTAATTTTGCCCTTCATGACAACTGTGAGGGGGGGTGATTTTTATTTTATTTTTATAACTCATCCGTTTAAATTATATTAAACCTTAAAGTTCTGCATAATTAAGGGTGTGGCCACTTGAGTGACAGGTGGATTGCCGCTGCTGTCACCACTGGCGTGCTTGGTGGGCGTGGTTTCAGCAACCAGCTCCACCCACACCCCGCCTTTTTGCCCACTTTAGATTATCCGGGCGTGACGTGCAGCCAAGATGGTGACGGCTGTCTCCGCCCACTTTGAGCTTCAAAAATGCTCTTCAGAAACCTAGGGGTGACGTCACAGACACTACGTCCATGTTTTTTACAGTCTATGGTCAAAACCTGTCTATCTCAATGTCTTTTCATTAATTAAATAATAATAATATATGTAATATGAATTAATATTTTAAATGAAATGCTGCATCCTATTCCTCTCTCTTCTCTCATATTTCCAATCACAGTCATATCAAATAAAGCCAAAAAAAAAGGTTGAGAGCAAAAGAGAAAAGCGAAAAATTTAAAAAGGAAGAGATAAAATTAATAATACTAATAAGCAAAAATGATATACAATTACTTGCATACCAAGAGTAAAAAAATAAAAGCAAAAAACATAACAAATGCTATAATGGTTATAAACTATAATTATACAAATTAATTATAAGATTTGCTTAAATAAGATGTCTTTGTCTTTAATTTTTTATTATTATATTAAATTAAATGCTTGAATCTTATTTATTTGATTAATGTTATTAGCTGATACATTTTGGGGGGAGCAGGGACAGTTTGGGACATATCGTGATAAACAGCTTTGTATGAATATATTAACTGTTCAAAACTTTAAAGACCAATAAAAATGATAAAATCTAAAAAATAAATTGGAAACTAGTCAGTCTTGCTGATTGACTGTTAGTATACAAGTATTCAGCCATACTGATAATTTAAGTTTACTTTTTTTTAATAAATCTATGTTGGCATAAAAGAGGGAGGTCTTACATCTGTTTGATTTTAGGAACTGGCAGGCCCACATAGTTTGTAATGATTTACCATGAGGGAATTAATGCTTATGCATGAGCATATTGGACACCAGTCTGTTTGTTTTGCCTCTAAGCTTATTCCCAGTTCACCCAGAAACCCACTGACCTGCTCTCTTCATCTGTGAGCTGCTCCTCTGCCTCACCAACTTGTAATTTGTTCTGCCATCTAAATGCTGAAGGCCTGCAGCAGTCCTAGCCTCAGCATGTATTTATGGATATGGGTTTGTTCTGTGCTCCGAGTTATAATTTTCTCCGACTTTGAAATCAGGAAAATGTATTTATGGACTGGATTATGTGGATATCTGTAACTTTCATTTTGTGATTTGTAGCCAAATTGTGCATATTTGGGCCTGTTTACACTTGGCCACTTCATTTGTTTGGACTGATAGCATAGTTGATCTGATAATGAAAAGACCAGGTGTAAATGAAACGTGTTTAAGAGAGATCACCAGCCGATCACTCTAACCATTTTAGGAGGTAATTTGAGGCTGACACATCTGGCCAGAAGTGTGATTTGTGTGTATTGTCATCAGTTTTGACACCGCTCTCTCCTATTGGAGTCTTTGATCTTGTGAAGGATTTGTTATACAGTCTACACACAGTCAGATGCAAGCATGTGGCAATGTGGTGATGTGCCATCAGTTGGCATGACAACTTGTCTCTATTTTTGACATGTTGCTGAATTACTCCAGACATTTTCCCTGTTTGTCTGAACTACACCCTTTTAGTTTTTAACTACACTCTATTTTGTAGAATGTACAACCATTAATCATATTACATACCTTTAACTGCAACATCAAACACAGATTGTGATGTTTCTTGTTTTTGCTCTACTCATTTTTGTGATGTTTTGCTTCAAATCATGTTTCTACACACCTGTTCAAAAGTTTTATGTTGGTAAGATATAAAAAAAAATGATAATCTCAATGATCACATTTATTTGATCAAAAGTTGATGTTTTTGATGCAGTAAAAATCTGAAATATTAACAGTTTTCTACTTTAAACTATTTTAAAATGCAATTTATACCTGAAAGCAGTTGTTGCTTTTGCTTTGAATTTATTTTTAGGAATTATTTAATTAATAGAACTTAAGTCATTTGTGAGATTATACTATGCATACTGTCACTTTTAAACAATTGCATCCTTGCTGAATAAACGTATGTTTTTTTAAGTCTTATTCCAAATTGTAATGAGTAAATGTGGTTGTAGTAATGCTAAAATTATTATAGTAATCACTGTACATGAAAATTTTTATGAAATGTATTTCTGTTGAAAAGAAAGTAGGATACATGCTGTGTCTGAAATTGTATACCTAGCATGTAGAGAGTGTATGTAAAGAACTGTTAATGTGTAAATATATTCTTGGACATGCTACATCTGACATCTTGGCATTATACTTCGACCCACGTGTTCTTTGACCGTAGGGCTGTGACGGTGGCCGTGACAACCGCGTCACCGGCAGTGGTCAGTTGTCACCAGGGTTGTGTATTGCCACCGGCGGTGGTGCACGTGACGTCACACACTCTAATGTTAATACACAAATTTCCGTTAGACTGGTGAGTTACGGCGCGATTCAGCCAATTCAAGTTCAGTCATGGATCTAGTTGGAAAACCAAATGTTACATCGCCGATCTGGGAACATTTTGGATTCGTGCCGAACGAGAAAGGCGAACCAATCAATTTGGATGAAGCCATTTGTAGGCTTTGTGGCAAAGAAATAATTGTTAAAAGGGCAAACACTTCTAATCTCCAGAGCCATCTCCGGTCATGTCACCCAGCCGTGTGTATTGTATACTCAACTCATGTCTTCATTCACTATAAGCAAAAAGTGAAAGTAAAAACGGAATGACTGAGTAATGACGGAGCTTTCGGCATCTGACGCCGCATATTTTCTAAGAGACAAAGAGAGATGAATCTACTTCAACAGTATAACCTATAGCTGTTTTCATTTATTTCCTTTATATTTCTCTTGTGGCCCGTACATAATGTAAGCTATTTTGTGTTAAACAGGTTGTTTTTGAAAGTCGGTGCTTGAAATAAAAGCTTTTGCACTGCAGTGTTAATATTTTAATTATAAAACTATAATTAAATGTAGGTAGCCTAATAGACCTGTTTTAAATACCCTTTTTACAAACATTTAAATTGAGGAGTAAATATATAATCTTATCTTCGCAGCACGTCAGTTATGCAGTAATTATTCAGAATCAGAATTATTGTGGGGCAAATTATTTTTTCCTTTAATTTAATCATAAAAGTAACTTCATAATAATAATAATAGGCCTAATAAAAATATGAATATAACATTAATTGGAAATGCCAAATCAGGGCTCTAGGCTGATTCTTCCCACTGAACTTTCTCAGTTGGTCACACGAGCACAACATTTTATGTATTTTAGTTTTGATACAACTTGAGATAAATCAATGCATGCTGATTAACTTTTATCATCGTTTATAGTTATATGGTAACGAAAGTTCTTTTTCGTCAGTAGTATTATTTGTGATTTGAGTTTTATGAAGGGGAATTCCTCTTGCTATATAATAAACCGGACTTCAGATGCTTTCACTTTCGCGATCTTGTAGTCACCTTTTACAAGAAAATATAATTGTCTGTTTTGCTTGCATCTATTCACCTTTTAAGACAAAAAAGATGGATTCTTTGTTATTATTAATTAAAAAGCACAACAATAAAACAGCAGGCTACAATGACAGCTTACATCTATTAACAAAAACGAATAAGATGAGGCTTGGCATACACCACATGCAGCATTATATACGGATTATTAAATTACAGAACATTTAGCAAACACTGATATATATGTATGTATATGTATAAAACCCCCACTCCCCACCACCACAACACCGGCGGTTGTTGGTGATTTCCCACCGCGGTAGTAAAAAATTGCCACCGTCACAGCCCTATTTGACCTATGACATAATATAACAGCAACACAAATAATTTACCTGCATGTTGTTAAAAATTGCACAGTGGCCTGTAAGAGCAACTTTCTTGATACCTATAATGCTTAGATATAAATTGACCACTTAGCTTACATTTATTTCTGTCTTCATTTACTTTTTTTAAAAATCTGATTTGCTCCCATTGCATAATGGGATAGCAATGTGTCTGATAACAAGCGTACAGCTACATGGTCCATGTCGGTATATATTCTGACATGATTTTCAGTCTTGACATTTCCAGAATAAACAGGCTCTGAACACTGAGACTGTCAGACGTCTGGCTCCCCATGCGTTTTTGTTCACTAGGCCAATAGGAAGTGATGAGGAAGCTGCTACAACAGCCTAAACTTCCTGTCCCATCCACACCCATGGGACGACACAGGCCTCTGCTCGCTCTCCCAGATAATCTCTCAAGCTGTCAGTCAAAGTCAATGACGGGCTTTGATTTGCATGTGAGTTCATGTGAATGTGTTCTACATAGTGATATTTTAGTGAGGCTTTTTTAAATAAATATTTAATACATTTTAAGTTTTAGTTATTTTAGTACATCAGGACGTTTTTATTTAGTTTCAAGTAATGCAAATACTTTTTGGATGGTTTTAGATTTAGTTAACCCTGTTTCTACAGGAGTCAGATCTGTTCAATACATTTCCATTGGAGTGAATGCAAAACTAAACCACTGACCTAAATTTGTAGTCATAACAATGACTCTGCCAACTGTGATGGAGTGGGCTCATCTTAGACCATTCGTTTTTATAATTTAGTTCGCCATGTGCTGTCTATGCTCTTGAAACAAAGAGAGAACATGCGCACATGCACATTTGCATGAAATTTAACCAGTGCACGCTGCACGCCATTCAAGCTCTACTGTGACCTTCTGAGGAATCTGCTGGAGTCCCGGGGCTCTGCGGGGGGAACATCAGAAATAGATGCCATTAAACCGAGACTGCAGAGACCTCTCGCACAACCCAGGGCCTGAGCGTGCTGCATTTTGGGATAGCCTCTGCTTTCAGTCCTGAAGAGAGGCAGGAGGCAGGTTATGTGTGGTAGCATGTCACACTGGTTCTCTTACTGAGCGGAGTCTGTGCCAAGACCAGGACCCTTGCCAAATACTCTCCAATGAGGGTCTGTTCACAGCTGCTTGTGGAGCGAGAGAGAGAGAGAGAGAGAGAGAGTCTCTTTATCTGCTCAATGACACTATGCAACAGATATAAATACACCTCAGCCGAGTGATAATGTCCTCTTTGTCTGGACAAATACTTTTTATCAAAGTCTACAAATGTATCGGCAGGCTGTGAGTTTTAGTCATGATACATCAAAATGTTACACTTACAGTTGCAACAGTGACTTCTGGGTCAATGATGTGGCACTTTTTTTTTTTTGTGTATGTGTGGACCTTTTGTATAATAAACATGTTTTTAAATTTCTGATTTAAAATGAAGTATACTTTAATTAAACAGTGAAACTTTTCCTTTTTTTAATGTTGTAAAATAAACAAAAAATCTGACATCATAAATCTGATGACTGTGTCATGGTCAATGTCTTAATTTCTCATAATTTGACCTTTTTATGACATGGCAAGGTTAGTTCGGATTGCATGTCACTCCCCATGAATGTAATAATTTTTTTAACATAAAGTGTACTTTTATATATAATTAAAGTTACTGACATGTATTCAAGGTGTACAGAAAAATATTTTATATTTTAATGTATTAATAATTGTTATAGTTATTGTTTTTAACTTGTCAGTTAAGTAACATAAATGTTTTTAGAGTCGTTCATTTTTTCATAACACAGTTAGTTCAGATTGCAAGATGCGACTCCCATGAATGTAATGATTTTTTACTGTAAAGTGTCCTTTTTAAAAATTAAAACGAATACAGACATGTATTTAATGTGTACAGAAAAATATTTTAGTAGTAATTATGAATTAACCTATTAATAATTGTTAGTTATTATTTTTAACTTGACAGCAACATAATTGTTTGAGTCATTAAATTTAGTTTTTTTTTTCTAAAATTTATTTTAAGAACGTGGCACACTTTAAACTAGATTTTAAAGGATTTCTCATTTTCTTTATTATGCAGACTCTTATTTGTCATTGACCCATTCACTTTATATTTGCAAGAACTTGTGATAAACATTACTTCACGACTCATGTGAATCATAAAACCGATCTGTCCTGACTTTACGCACTTGTAATTCAATCTTGGGCTTGTTCTCCATTGATGTGCAAGTAAAAATAGACACTAATTGCTGCGTTGGATGTTTGAACTGGCTCAGGCCTTGAAAAAACAGCCCGTCTTTTCAAAGCTGAACCACTGAGAATGTCCAGTGGACAGAAACCAGTCCAGTGGCCAGTCTTTGAACCTGCACAGACCTGGAAACATTCACATTAAAAGTCATTTCCTGTACATGAATGACATTAATGGCACAACAGAAAGTAAAACATGCCTTCCAAGTATGCTGGCTCCGTGTGCCAACTTTAATCTTTACTGGCAAAATTCCTCCCTATAATGTGTGTGTTTTTCTTCTTAATAAAACAATGTGTGTTGTGTAAGGCCCAAAGTAGACATTCCCATTTGTTTATGTAGACATTGAACACAGATTCTTTACTTTGTTAATGCTGGAGCCATTTTTGAATGTGCTTTCAGAATCAAAACAACTGCAACTGACAGTGAGGGAGCCAGTGACACCAGGTAAATGGGAGACTCTACAAAAAAGAGATTTGAATGGGATTGTTCAGCAGGCTTGGGGCTCCACCCACACCTCACAGCCACACAAGGAAGCTCAATAACACTGGGCCTTTTTATTCAGCTCATAACAACAGCAGAGGGAAAAACAGACATTCACTGTGTCTAAGACAGACCTGTAGAGTGATGAAAGTGTGTGTGTGTGTTTTAATGAATATATATGAACGAGTTTTATTTGCGAGGCACAGATGAGTCTTTGTGGAGGGGTCAGTGCAGTGAGGGGGCTGCTTCGATCACTGGGGAATGCGGAACAGTGGAGACGGGGGCTGGCTGATGGGAATTCGGAGGAGGGAGTGGAGCAGGACTTGTCCAGCATGAGCAAACAAGCTCATAAATAGTTCGGTTGACAGGCTAAAGAAGGGTGAGTGGAGCACACAGTTGAGTATTGGGCGGATTGTGTTGGTGTGGCATGGTAGTACTGTGGTAGAATAAGCAGTAGGATGTCCAGATTTTGGACAAGCCTTTAAAGACCTATAGATGACTTGATTATGAGTTTTTTTTGTGTCAGACAGCTTTAAATAGAGAGTCTTCGAGAGAGAACGACTTCACACAAGCAACGACATTCCGTATTTTTACAGATAAAGCCTCATTCACGCATCAGTTTCAAATGATCTGTAAATTAACTAACCAGAAATGACCTGTAAATGGCTGCACCTCCCGGTGTTGTGTTTGTAAACATGGAGGGGTATATGTGGTCAGTGTTTTTGTTTGTTTTCATTTTTGTGTCAAACGGTCACATTCATGCTGCTGCTTTTGGTCCAGAGACATCATATTAGACGAATTCAAACTGAACTACACAGTGCGGAGTAAATGCATCATCTGCGTCAGACTTTTATTATTGGCCCAGAGTTGAATTCTGAATTTCAACGGCTCTGAATTGGCCCAGAGTAGACGTCTTAGGTCAGCGTGTTCTGAACTTATACTGGCTCATACCGGTAATCTTATTATACTTTCATGCAGATGAGATTACTGGTAATTTACTGGTAATGTTACAACTTCTCATTTCGAAAAGGTCCTGTTCACACATGATCTCTTAACGGTAATTTACCGGTAGTCTGTATGTGTGAAAGGGGCTAATTTGAGATGACCTACATGTGATGTCCTTTAGGGTTTCATGATCATTTAAAAACAGAAATAATTTGATAACACTGTTCAAAAATAATCTTGAGAATTTCAAAATTAATATAAATTTTTTCCTATGGGTGGGGAAAAAAATCTATTCCCCTGATTATTGCGACTTTTTTAAAAATCATTAGTTTTTTTCTTAGAATTAGGGATGTTCATTTTAACCGTTAAACGACCGATAAGAATTTTGACCAATTAATACAATCAGTTAAACGGTGTAAAGTCACCTTATTTATGTAAATTTTTTCTGTAATTTATACAAATATTTTAAAAGGTTTTCTGCATGGTTAAAATAAGCTACGTGTATACAATTCTATGTTTTTTAGAGAGGGAGAGAGAAACATTTACTTAGTCTCTAAGTAAAATTGTATTATTTCATTTAGAAATAGGCAGACATGAATTACAAACATTATAATAAACATTGTAAACATAGCTAGGCTATTTTAGTTCCCCTCACTCCACAACAAATGTAACGACTATTATAACAAATCTAAGACAACAAAGGCTATTTAGAAAAGAACAAGAATTAAAAATGCAAGAACGAAATTAAATCCATTAGAATTAGATTAATTAATTAAATTAGAAATCCAAAACGAATTAATTTAGGCTAAAACGAAACTGAAACAAATATTTGGTCTCTCGTTCAACAAAATCAAATGTTTCTGTATTCGTGATTTGAATGCCAAAATAGTAGGCTATTTACCGTTTATGTAGGCTCACTCGCATTCCAATATCCACGTAAAACAACATTTTTTGCAGAACTTCATTGCGTTAAGGTGGCAACGCCTAACAGCTCATATTTTATTACGTATTTAAACTGAGCAGTGTTTTTTTCCATATGTTTGACTGATTGTTTTTTATAATGATAAATGAACAGGCTGCATTGTCAAGGTAGAATGCTTAAATCTGAGAGTGCATGCAGCTGGAGCAATCACTGGATTATTTTTCCTTCTAACAGTGGAAGAAAATACTCATTTTAATCATTAAGATAATCAGAATTGTAAAATGTTTGCTTGTGTATATACAGTATAAAAACAAATATTTGCGCTAGAGATGCACCGATTGACCGGCCAGTGATCGGAATCAGCCGATTTCTCGCATGACCAGCCCGGATCGGTGACAGCCCGGTCAGTCTCACGTCTTGCCGATTCAGAGCTGATCCTATTATTGCCAGCGGCGCAGGCAGAGACAGAGACGTCACAGCCACGCGCACACTCACTGTATGATATCACAGTCACATGTAAGCATGTCGTTTTCGTGAGAATGCTTCTCATTTTAATGGCATTCAGTGTAAACGGCGACTGATAATGTATTTTGTAGCGGACCCCATCCGAATGATGGCCAAAACTTTACTGATGTTTCTTGAAGTTTTATTAGCGTGCCTTTTTTACTCCAGAAATCACCATAAGAGCTGAAAAAAGCGATATAAAATGTATATTAACATTACTAGACCTGTTCAGCGATTTTCACAAAGTACTTGCTTTTAACTTACAGTATACACATACAAACCGCATGCCTTTTCGGGGGGTGCTGAATAAACTTAGAAACAGTCCTTTCGTGCACGAGTTGCCATCGTGAAGCATTCGCTCTCCATCCATACCATTTCTCTTTACTTGCTCTTTTCTGTGAAAGCAGATTCCATTTCAAAGTAAAAGTCCCCCGTAAACAACGGAAATAATGCTATCCTTAAACAATGTTTAACATACAAAAATATTTCAAAGGCAACACAAAACAAATAGAGAAATTAAAGATACCTCTTATTAAAGTCTGTTACATATTTATGTCGTGCCAGATGAGGGTTGCACAGCCTGAGTGAGTGTGAGAGAGACCACACATACAAAGTAACTCTCAGAATTGTATAGATGCATACTGCGGTAGAAAAATAAATCAAAGAGATTTACAAAATATGATTTAGGTAAGCAACATTAGACGGCCATGATGTTTCCCTGAATAACAATATCAGCACGATTGCAATGTGACACTGATTTTATACAGTAGTATTTCAATAAACAAGAAGTTAAAATCAAGTGACTGAGATTTTAGACACAACCCTACTTTCTGTTTTTGCTCAATTTCGCTGACGAAAATAGTTGTGATCAAAGCCACAGCAGAACTGTTGTGTGTCTCTGAGCAACGCAGCGGTGTTTCGTTTCTGAACGAATCCACGTTTTTGAATGAACTGAGTGAGTCAATTGATTCAGTGGCCCATTCATAAGGACGGCCAATTGACTCATTTCTGAATGAATCAGCCGTTTGAATGAATCGGTTGAATGAATTAATAAATGACTCGCTCATTAAAACAGACATTTGCTGCCGCCTACTGGTGGTTTAGTCATATTTAAAAGTAATTTTTTTTAGATTACAAGGTTAGAATGTTATGTGATTTTAACCCTTTTTTGCACATAATATATGGCTATATGGTAACATTCACTTTATTTGTTTAATCCAAATACAAAATACTGAGATCTATACTGCATACCCCAAATCAGCCAAAACATACAGAGATATACATTTTTGCTCATACCGCCCAGCCCTACTCTCTGTAGCTCTCGCGGTGCTTTGATTTCATACAATGATTGGTCTGTGCATTGCCTGCACACACTCATCATATACAGTCTCTTTAAGGGTATGATCAAATATTTTCCATTGTCTAGTCTTTAATAAGCAAACAAAAATCACAAATTGTATTATAAAATATAGTTATAGTGTGTTCCTGTGGCTCAGTGGTTAGAGCATTGCGTTAGGAGCGCAAAGGGTTGTGGGTTCGATTCCCAGGGAACACACATACTGACAAAAAAAATGTATAACCCGAATGCACTGTAAGTCGCTTTGGATAAAAGCGCCTGCTAAATGTATAAATGTAAATGTAAATAGTTATATAATTGCAATACTCAATTATCGCAAAATATATTGAATTGGCACAAGAATCGGGATAGTAATTTTATTTTCATGCTTTGATACCTAAAATTACTCAACATCATTTAAACAATTTTTTCCAAGGTATTTTTTATGTAGACAAAAAAGTGCAGAATTTATACTATTCAGCATTTATCAGTTATCAGCCATATCATGAAAATAATTATAACAAACAATACTAAAATACTACACTATTTTCAAAGACATTCGTATGTATTTGTGAGCCTATTATGTTATACAATTTTCACTTGTCCTGATAACAAATCCTATGTGATAACCTTAATATATTTTAGTTCCAGTCTTGTGCAGCAAATCAACAGTGACAAAATGGCTTTCAAATAGTCAGTCACAGGACGAGCAATCTGTCCTATCAGTACAGTCAGCACTAGGAAGCCGTACACACACTCTCATTTGGCCTGCTTAACGTCCACCATACGATGCAATTAGTGGAACAAATTAGTGACTGCTTTGAGAGAGCTGGCCACGAGAATAATCCTAGAGGCCAGCGTCTCTTGATTGCTTCAAGCCCCCGCCACCCCCAACTCAGATGACAACTTTTGCCATCTCTCATTCTGATATAATTTGAGGGTGTTGAAGCGTGACAGATTGGGCTTTTCATTGGTTTGGCCCTGTTTAGCGGCCATCGCTGGCTTTGACCTCAAGTCAGAGGATTTGCTCAAGCACAGAATGATCATGTTCACTATACAGAGCCTTTCCAAAGAGACTTAATGTCTGTTCACAGTACAGTATTGTTGAGATTCTAAAAGACTTTGTTAGTTGCTGTTAGTGCTGTCAAACGATTAATCCCATCCACAATAAAAGTTTTGTTTACATAATATATGTGTGTGTACTGCGTTTATATTTATGAATATAATACACACACATGCATGTATATATTTAAGAATTTTTTTATGTTTATATATTAAATATATTAATATATGATATAAATTATATGAATCGAAATATATACATGTAAAAATATATGCTGTATGTGTGTGTATTTCTATATGCATAATAAATATACACTGCACCAACATATATATATTATGTAAACAAACTTTTACTTTTGAATGCGTTTAATCGCGATTAATCGCTTGACAGCACTCGATTCAGACCAAATTATATATTAGGCTAAATATATTAATATAAATGATATTATATATTATTAATATATAATTATATTGTAATATATTAAATTTCTTATTACAGTAGTTAGACTACAAATTGTGTATTTAATGCAATAAAGATGGTAGGACAGCTGTGTACCCAATGCATGTCCTTCTTTTTATTATTGTATTTATATTTAACCCAAATATATTGAAAACTATCGCAATCTCTCCAATTGTTATTGCAGTTTGACACTTTTAATTTGACCAATCCTTTTTTAGTCATTGTTGTCATCTGCTATTTTCTAGGGATGTGCGACAGCGATCGAGTACTCGGCCGTGACAGCGATGATCGATCATGAAGATGATGATCGTGGGGGAAAAATATTCTGATTGGTTATAGCAGCACTTTGGGTGGCATCCTGAGTTCTGATTACTTTGCATGCAAGCGTTCAAAGTATAGACGTGAGAAGAGAGAGAAGCTTGGTTTTAAAGTCACGTAGTGATGTCTGGGTTAGCTACATATCTGATTCATCAAGCGATTTTAGGAATCACTTGATAATGTAGATGAAAATATAGCACAAATCTGCCATAAACATTAATGACATAAGCATTATAATGAAAACTTTATAGAATGTGAAATCTATAGTAAATCCTCTCCTTGTCAGTGTCTCATGCATTGTTGAAAGCGCATCATGGCGGGAGCTCTCACTCTGCAACTGTCTCGCCTCTTGCTCTCTCGCCTCTTGCCTCTCTCTCTTGCTCTCTCTCTCGCCTCTCTCGCCTCTCGCCTCGCCTCTCTCTCCTCTCGCCTCGCCTCTCTCTCTCTCTCTCTCGCCCGCCTCGCCTCTATCGTGCTATAGCGCGTAACTTAAAGTCCACTGACATATGCATCCTTTTGTGCAGATACAAGTTGTAATGTAACGTCTGTATTATGTATCGAAGTTATCTGATTAATATAGTAGGAAGTGTCATAGAACAGGTTTCAGTTTATTGGCAAACAGTCAGCTTCACCTCAGGCAGCTATTCTTTTTTAGATGCTGCTTTTTTACATTGCTGCATCATAATCTAACATCTAATCATGTGTTCATGTTCATGTCATATTTTTATTTTTAACATTCATCTTCATAACGTCTTCAGATATTTTCGTTATCTCCATTACGGCCATGCCCCGCACACGCACCCCCGAAATAAATCTTTTTTGAAACCTATCGATGATCGAAATAAGAAATTGCCAAAAATGCCCATCCCTACTATTTTCTGTTGACCGATATGTTGCCAAAGCTGATATATCATAGTGCATAGGGCAATACGTTTTTTTCTGTTTGACTGATGTGTTCGACTTTTATTTTGACAGCGCTGAGAACTGCAGCATCTTAGCACACAGCGCTCACATTCTCCCTCTTCATTTTTACTATCACAGTTTAACAGTTCGTTCTAATGGGGATAGAAATCTCTCATATTTAGACTGTTAAACATATTACTCTCTAAGATATTGGCGTCGGCTGTCAAAAAAAAACAATTTCGGTCGACCACTAGTTTCAAATTCGATGTGATAAATTATTCAACAATTCTGTAAATGCTGTTGCCAGGTCACTTGTAATGTGACATGAGAGATGCTACAAGCAAAATTGATTTATTTGGATTAAACTCTCACCCTTCATTCCAAAATGATGTTTTTTTCACTTAAATTGTATCTCTTGCTTTCAAACAAGGCTGTTCTGTTTTCAGTTGACTTTAAATCCTGAAGTATATTTGTCTTATCCGCATTCCAGTCCAGCTTTTGTGGACAAACAAAGAAAGGTCCAATAAGTAGTGCTTACATTATTGTGTAATTGAAAATATCTTTAAAATAAAAACCACCGAAACAAATGCTTTGGTCACGATTCATCCCAGCACATGTAAGAATGAGGTCTAGGCAGTTTTACAATGTTACAAGAATTTATTCCTGAAAATCAGAGCCGGGCTTATCAGTGGGCCAGTCATTTTGGCCTGTTGCAAAGACTGTGGTAAAAGAGAGCGAATTGTAGTGTAACTCCTGGGAACTTGTCTACACATGAGATATTTGATTAAATTGGACTAAATCAAATTACATCTACAACTAGATAATGTGTTGCTCTGTGCTGTGTCTGTTGAGTGAGACTGCGCACCAAACCCCATGTGTACTGCTCATGTTGAATCTGGGAGTTTGGTTCATAAGGCAGGATTTAGCGAGGTGTTTAACTATCTGGGTGACACAGCACACTGGAGCAGTTGGTCAGTAATGCCAAGTACACTTAAACCCTTCTCTGATCCCTATTAATTCCAATTTGAGCTGCTGACAAACTCTTTACTGTATGTCCAGCTGTCTGCCAAGATGCTAGCCACAGGTGATGGTCACACGTCACTAGTGGAAGACGGATTGATGCATACAATAAGAAACCAGATTTATAACGAAATGGTTCTGTTTATTTTAAGGGTCAGATTCCTGAAGCATTTAGTTGATGCCTGTAACAATGAGAGTATTGAGTGAGGGAGAGTGTTAATCTGTGCTCTTAAATGAGTGCACGGTCAAGAGTAGGGTCAGCTACAATTAAGTTTTTTGTTTGCTTTGCATGCATGTTCTTAAAGTCGGGAAATATCACCGTCTGCAGCACGTTTCCTGAGAGCTTTTCCTCTTACTTCAAGCTAAATATTGAACTAAATAGTTAATCTAATATGTACAGTTATGTGTTGGCGGTTACATTCATGAAATCATTTGGCTGAGAATTTTTTCGGTGACTTTTTTTTTATTTTTGTGATTTGAATTGATTCACTTGTACAATATTTAAGTACACAAAACTTGTTTTATTTTACGACGAATATTCGCACTGTTGGGAAGGTTACTTTGGAAATGTAATTGGTTATAGATTACAAGTGACCCTATTTAAAATGTAATAAGTAGTGTAACTATTTCAATTACTTCATTAAAGTAATGTAACAGATTACTTTTAATTTATTTTCTAAATTTCTAACAAATGTTTTCAACTGTTAATTATTAAAATCATTATTTACAGTAGTATTCAACACTCATTAATGTCAGACTTTCAGAATACTTAATTACTTAAATTAAGATAAAAATGCAGGTTCGAACGCTTGTCAGGATCAACTAAACGCTGAATAGTCAAAAGTATGTGTTAAAATGTTAAGTATTCCTGTGTGGCTCAGTGGTAGAACATTGCGTCAGCTGAGTGAAAGGTTGTGGGTTCGATTCCCAGGGAACACATGTACTAATAAAAATGTATAACCTGAATGCAATTGTAAGTCGCTTTGGATAAAAGCGTCTGCTAAATGCATAAATGTAAGTTCGCGGCATAGAATCTTTAAAATATGTCCAAGAGTTTTACACACCGGTCTGTTATTGTGGCGACACTTTCACACCCCGAAACGTGACGCGACACAATACAAAACGTGATTGCTTGCTTTACCTGTCAGTCATATGGCCTCTTGGGCAGGCCTTGGCCATTCACGTTCCCAAACCTCCAAACCTTCAGCCGTCAGTCTGAAGGTCTGGCTACGCGAGACTAGCATGGCTATGACAGGAAACACATGCTAACAATGCTTTGGAAAAAACAGTTAATCTTAAAAAAATAAAGCGTATACATAAACTCATAGTTCATTCATTATATAAAAACAACAATTAATGCATAAAACCACCTCCCTGCCATATTTTTGTCTCTCTTTTTTGATAATCCATTAAATTAGGATATATCACAGTATGGAAAAAAAAAGATTTCTGTCGCTACTTGCATTTAATTGTGACTTTAAGCAAGTCAGATGTTGAATCATTGCGTCAGTGAGTTCATTTAGATAAGTATTTAATTCAAATAACTGAATGTGTTATTCTTTTGAACAGATATGATTTATTTAGCCGAGGGCCTGTGGCGCTGAAGATTCAGCAGCTGCTGCATAGGAAACCTTGTAATCCAGGGGTTCTCAAAGTCTGTATTCAAGGCTTTTCATCAGTGTCAAAGGTCCGGACCGGAACAATTGGTTATTACAAAACTTTTTTTTTAATAAACATTTAGTAGCCTGCATAACAAATAAACACAAAAAAAAAAAGGTGCCCTTTGCATTTAAAAAACGTTAATAACAAGAGCAAAAGTGGCAAAACAATTAATTTAATGGTCTACAATAGAGGTCGACAGACAAGGGTTTTTCTCTATATTTAGAAATCAGGGCAACTGATATTAGATGCTAATTTTTTTCAAAAATACATTCATATAAAACACCCGCACTGCATTTCAGTTTTGAAACGTGCAGTGCTCAGTTTATTCAACCAAGTATAATCCTTTTGGAAAATCTATTTGTGGCGGTCAGTTTTGATATTGTGACGGGCGCCACAAATACATCAATGAATGGGCAACACTGGACACCGCTATAAGTCAAATGGCCATAATCTAAGTGATAACAATAATAATAAAAATACTCATTCAATTTCACCTGATTATCAAACCTCAAACTCACTGGATGTCATGACAACAAATGTCATGAAGGAAAAGTTTCATCGCCTGCAGCCCTGCGCTTTCATTTTGGACCATCTCCAAACAGACATATAAAAACTGAACAAATGATTTACAAGATTAACATGCGTTTATCAAAGTAGGAAATATAATTGGTGCTCTTGAAATACGAAATGGAGGCGGGTCCGGATTGAATTCCCTCCGGATGCGGACCGGAGTCCGGACTTTAAGAAGCACTGTTGTAATCCATTCTTGAAACTGCCTTGCATTTACTTACTCATTGCAGTTAATGATTTACAATGTTTTTATCACTTGGTGTCAAGGTGTGGCTAGAATCATTGCAGCACAGTAAAAGCTGCTACCTGCTTAGAGTGTGAGAAAGAAATGCCTCCTACTGAGATCTCAACATGCCCAAACACAGTCAGCACTCAAACACATGATCACATAGATTCTGTTCACAGATAGACTAAATGAAAAAGCTTGCGCACTACTGTTAGTTTGGATTCAGCAGTTGCCAATATAGTCTGACAAGCTGGCTTGGTGAGTACCAGAAAGATTCCCCAGACTGTGAACATCTGCTGCTCAGTAATCCCAGCCTCTGTTGACCCATAAACCTGCCCAGCTGACGCTACAACTGTAACAGGGAAACTCCTTCATGCTGGATATCGTCTATGTGCTTGAAGGGTTCCGCAGGCACTGCTCTGTATGGAAAATATGCTCCGGGTGGTATTTCCTTGTTGCAGTCAACACCACTGAGTTGATCCACAGCTTAGTTTTGTTATGCTGTACTTCTAATGGGCTTTTAGTTTAGGGTGCTTGAGAAAGCTGTAGAAAAAAACGTAATCCAATTAATGCTAAAGTAAGTGAACTGAGTGAGAACTTACTCCCAAGCATTAGACACACCTCACACGAGAGAACATCAAAGATTCATTCCTGGCCTTTTTTTTGAGGAGACCATGTCTTTTTTCACATTTTTTTAAAATAATTTCAAAAGAACAGCCTTTACTTGAAATAGAAATCTTTTATAACAATAGCCACATTTACTTGGGGACTTTTTGTTTCAATCGGCATTAATTAATTCCTGCTGATGAATCCGAACATAGTGTTTACATTAATTCTAATGGATTTTTGATCAACTTAATGCATCTTAGCTAAATAAAAGTAATAACTTTTTTCTTTCACAAAAAGACTTTCAACATTTGAATAGTAGTATATCTGTTTTTGTGGGAAAACCGAAAAAGACCAGATTACATTTAAATGTGTTTTAGGGCTAGGTGATTATACATTTTCTCTCCCCCAATTAGATGTGATCTTGAGCAATCCAATATTAATTCAGTGCCAAGGTTGAAGAAATTATATGTTGCCAGAGATGTTCTTAGGTAATTAAGAATATACAGCACAACCAGTGTAGCCTGATTTCTGAAATGAATGACCTTTATGGGCCAGTTCTTAGAATAGCTTAAAAAGGTGAACTACTGGTTTTGAAGTATTATGAAACACTGCCCTGTATAATTTACAGCAGGGGTTCCCAAACTTTTCCATTCCACGACCCACCTAGACAAGTATAATCTATTTTGAGACCCACCAAAATATTTAAGATAAAAAAAAACTATTGAAATGACTGTAAGCTTATTCTTAATTAAAAGTTTAATATGGCGGAAATTAAGAAAAATAACCATTTTATTTTATAGTTCAACTGTAAAATTAATGTCACATTTGCAATCGTTTGGAAATTCAGGGAAAATTGCATTCTTGCTCGTATTTTGAACATGAAACAATAACTCGCACATACTGTATACGCTGCTTGTGTGGATGCAGTCATCTGACCGCAAAAGATGAGGTAATTTGATGTTATTTTACTGTATAGGGCACTCCAATTGTCCTGTTTTTATACTAGAAATGGCATTTTGCTTGTAAGAAACAAATGCTCTGTTTTAATGTTACTTTAAGTTAGACTTAAATGACTGCAAAAAATCAGCATTTTGTTCGCGTACCCCCTCCGTGCACCGTGCTCCGTGTACCCCAGTCTGAGAACCACTTAAACTCATCGCGGGGTTCAGCGCAGAAAATGCCTTTATGATCCTGCCGTGTTTGTAACGCAGAGCGGAGGACAACCCATTACTTTATTTAAATTTGTTTGAAGCAAAAGAAGCGTAGCAGAACTATCTAAAACAGTTTGGCGATTCAAATAATTGTAAAAATAATGAACAGATGTGTCTCATTTTAAATAAACACTAAAAATATACAGTATATCTTGGAAAGATAGACAGTGCCTGCCGAGTTCAAACAGACAATATAGAACTGATTGAACATACCTGAAACAGTTTTCGTAATATTTGAATTTTCAGGTTTATGCAGTCTTGTGCAGAACACAGCGCAGTGAAGTGAGCGATTTTTTCTCATCAATAATGCCTTTAATGAACCGTCACTCTGAGACCATCTCTGTTATTGCAACTTGTGCACGGCCGCATTTCAAAACACGCAACTCATGTTTTAAATTGCGGCCTTTGTGATTCAAAAATCGCACTAAGCAATATCGCAATTCATAATTAATATTGGTATATCGTGCAGCCCTAGACTGAACTGTGTTTCATTGAAATGCAAATTTAGCTGCAGCCAAGTGACTTTGTGCGACCCACCTTGTCCCACTCTGCGACCCACAGTTTGAAAACCCCTGATTTACAGCATTAGAGGACATTATAACTGATATATCCCCAAATGAAATTAAATATGTATTCCACATCTGAATAAAGTTGAGGGCTTATGATTCAGAATCAAATCTGGTCATCTGTATTGATAGCCAGCCCTAATGTATTGCGTACCAGCATTAAAACAACAATGGCATCACAAATTTTGCTTCTTCAAATCAAAATAACCATTAAAAACTATTAAAAAGCTTTCAACTCTTATAATAGAAAAGCAATTCTTCCAGTCCATTCACAGCTGCTCTATTGAGCATTATGATTTCTTTATGAATTTCTCTATGAGTGGTCCATCTCCTCTTTGCACTGATTGTGTTGTACATGTTGATGCAGGTTTTGGCAGAGCCTAGAGGAAGCCCTTTGGAAGGTGCTTACCTGCCCTGTTTGGCACGGAGAGTACATTCTTTACTTTAGAAGCTGTATTAAAGGCATAAAGAATCAGTCAAGTTTAGAACGTACCAATGAAATGGAGGGTAACAATCTGGCTGGCCCAATTCAACTCAGGCTGTTTTTATGGTCTAAAAAAAAAATTCACATTACAAACAGCTGCCTGCTGTATAATTTTCCCAGAAAGTCACAGGCTCGAATGGCAAAACCTAAGCACAGTGTGTTCTGGGTACATAGTAATTAGTCCTTCATTTTGTACAAAAAGGTTTAAACTTTAACTGCCTATGTGTCTTAAAATGTCCTCAGATGTTCTCCTAGCCTTTCACAGTTATGTTTACAACAGACAGTCCAGCTGATCTCAGAGACTGACTGCGTTGTGGCCTTGTGTCTGGTTTTGGCCCGGCTGCATGCTGTGGAGAATTACTCTTATAGCCCACAGATATTTCCTGCTGACACCCATTAGCCTCAAATATCCAGCGACTTCATAGCAGACACAGCTGCTGTTCCACAAAAAATTTTACCTCTCACAACCCCATAATCTTCCAAAAGAAAAAATAGAACAGGAAAGGAATATGAAGAAATGCAGACCACGTTATATAAAATGAAATACAACTTTGAACTTAAAATAGATTAGACTTTCACTCAATTATTTGATTGAATTGCAGTTATAATCAATATTATTGATTATAGGAAGGTACAAAGGTATAGTTTGCCCAAAAATAATACTCCTGTTGTCATTTACTCACCCTTAAGCTGTCTTAACCCTGTATAATTGTATTTCTTCTGTTGAACACAAAATCTATTTTGAAAGAAAAGAAAGAAAAAAGTTGATTTATATTGATAATTGGCTTTCATTACATTTACATTTATGCATTTAGCAGATGCTTTTATCCAAAGTGCATTCAGGTTATACATTTATTGTCATTTAGTATTTTTCAGTTGGGACCATCATATGTTTGGTTACCCATATTCTTCAAAATGTCTTATTTTGTGTTCAACTGAAAAAAGAAACTCATACAGGTGTAAAATAACCGGAGGGTGAGTAAATGATTTTCATTTTTGAGTGAACTATCTATCCCTTTAAGAATCACATATTAAGAGTTTTTTTTTTTTGCAGTTCATGTATCCTTTCTGAATTGTACTACTAATGCATCAAATTGTCATTCATCACAACAATAATCAATATTATTTTAACATAATATTCTAGTTATGTTGGATTAGTTAGAAAAAAGAAAAGAAAAATGCAATTCAGTGTGAATGAAATTTTGCAGAGAAATATTTATTTATTTTTTAAAGCTAATATAATATTTAGAATATTACACTTCAAGTCATCTTGATCTTGTGCAGTATGTACCATTAAAGAGAAAAGGACAATTAAATCAATAATTGTAATTATTTGTTCATCAGCCAATAATTAGTTAATCAGCAAAAATGTAAGTAATATGAATATTTTTTTCCAAATAAATGTCTTAATTGAGTGTCTTGTTTTTCCTCTCTCTTGTAGTCGAAAGCTGATGGGCAAACTCTTTTCTCTGAAGTCTTCAGACGGATCAATCTCTTTGAGAACGATTATTTTGGTCTGGAGTTTCAGAACCTGCAGATGAACTGGGTAAGTTGCCACTTGACAAACAATCCCCTTGCTCACACAAAGACGGGATTGTGAATTGTTGATTTGCTCCTCTGAAAACCCAGCTAAGCTCTTAAAGATGAAGTGGTGTATTATGTTGTTTGTGCTGCTTCTCTCTGGGCCCCAGAGGGTTGCTGTTCTCTTTAAACCTGCCTGATACGGGCACACAAACTTAAAGAACACATCAGTATATTTTAGTATACTTAAAATGTACATCTTTAAAAGGATACATTTATGCAGAATTACTATAGTAATTAGTATGCACACAAATGAGAGACTTTACAGTTGATTAAAGACAAGATTTTATGTATTTAAAGGATTATGTGATCCATGCTAAAGTAGAAGCAAAACGCTTCTTAAGGGTGAAGTATGTCATTGTTTTTCAATCTTAAAATACTTACCCTTGCTTAATAGTCAGAAAACAATATGTAATCCATCAGTAAATTGATTGCAACACTGACTCACACTGAATATTGTGAGTTAGAAATTGAACTCTCATTTTGTTTGACCAATGAAAGGAATGTTCAGGAAACCTGTGTGAAAACAGTCATTATTATTATTATTTTTATTTGGTGTAACCGGTACAGAGATTACACAATTCACCTTTAAGTAAGTTATATAGTCAATATAATCTTAATTTTGCTCAATTATGTGCTTTACAAGGCATCTATGAGCTATTTTCACCTGTTAACCCACACGAGGACGCTGGCGCTCTGAACGCTCTGTAACATATATAGCGGCAGGAATTCAACTCTACAAGTCACCAGAAGGGGGCAGCTAAAGAATCAGCAGCCCTCTAAAAGCCCCTCCTCCGCCTCAGCGCAAAAGCGCGTTTTCTTCCTGTTGTGGAACAAAAGGAACGCTTCTCAAAGACATTCGCTCATTTCATGACTTGCAAAGCATCCACAAAATTATATGGAGATTAATATGTACTCTTTCCCTCATAGGCTTGATGTGATGATTTTGAATATGAATTACATAAGAAATGTGGGATGACTTTCCTTTGTGCCTTCAACTGCATAAACTGTAGTGTGTAGGTTGTGCCCAATTGCAATGTTTAGTCTCTAAAAGAAGCTAGTGTCGTAAGTCAGAAATGTGTGGATGACCGTTAAGCTTTGGCATCCTAATGTATGTTTACAACAGACATAAAAGATCTGTACGTTATCTTCACGTTGAATTAAATATCAGATGACGAGTGGGCATGGCCCCAGAAAACCATGGACATGGGTGGAGCTCCGCCCCATGCGGACAATCTGATTCGATCAGCCGCCGGTGGGCGGCGTCCAAACCGGACAGTTGAAAAGATGACGCGCGAGCGGCGCTCTCTCTTCTCTTCCTCTTGCAACTCTCGGGCGCCTTGAACTCGGCGCGCTCAAACGCGCAAGGCTGACCTGGAAGCCGGCCCGCTAGACTCTCACAACCAAACCAACCATCGGAGGGGGGGTCTAAGGCTGTGCCAAAGCCGTAACGGAGCCACGAAGTCAAGGATTGTGAGGAGAGCTTTCCCGGTGACGTCACGCGACAGCGAAGCAAGCCATCTCAAGTCTCCACACGAGAACGACCGAAGGAGCCCGAGCTGAACACGTGACGCCCGAAACAAAGAACTGAACTCACGCGGGAAAACGAAACAACCAGAGCCTGCTTTAAAACCCATCCAAGCAAGTACAAACTGAATTTTTATCCTGACTAAACTGGTAAATTCGATCTGAATGCAGTAACAAAGCAAAAGATTTGTTCGTGATCATTTTCCTGGCTAGTTAAGCTATGAAGTAGAAAGAATGGTATTCTTTCATCCACAGTTACCTTCAAAACTTTCGTATGCCTATGTGTGTATGTCTATGTCTTATCAGTTAATCCATTTATGTTAGAATAGCAATATCACGAATAAATCGTTTTTCATTTCATAAAGAATTGTCTCTGGAATGTGATTTTAAGTATTTTTATCCTTACTTGCCCTAAAGATAACGCAGCCTAGCTCAAACTTAACGAAATTATCAATCTCGTTTATCTACCGGGGCCACGGAATGGAAGCGAGATTGTAATTGAGAGTAACAGAATGTACCTTTTAGTGATTGCTGGACAAGCACTTAATAAGGTGTAAACTGTAGGTTAAATATTAATATGACTTTAATCAAGCCATATTAAATATTTAATAACTAATTCCCGGAGCTGAAACAATAGCTCTATATTAAACTGGTATTTTTACTACATAAATGGTGGAGGATGCGGGCATTAAAGATTTAGATCTGATGAATCAAACCAGAGACAATATAAATATTTCTCACTTTTATCCGGAAAAGAATTGAGTAAATATAGAGAAACAAACGGTTATTGGTGATATTGCATGCTTGTTTGCGAAACACAGTGAGGTTGAATGAAAGAGAGTGTAACTGTTAACTCGAGTTCGAGAAGAAATTAAACTGCAGTAAATAATTAATAAAAGTCGCTCTAAAGCGCATGAGAGGCAACAAGCGTGTCCCTTGTTGCCCCTCTCTTAAGGCCTTCGTGGTAATGCTTTTGTTAGTGCGTGTTCCACTGCAAACCCAGCCACGTGACTCTCCGCTGTAGAATATTAAAGTAGCTATTTAAGTAATTCTCAGCCAATTTTTGATTTCACGAGTGAAATTCAGACGCACGGCGCTCAAAGGAGTGGCCAGTCGTTTTGAGAAAGGGAGACATTTTGCAAATCGATTTAATTGTTTGTTTTGTTATAGGTGCGGTCTAAACAGACAAATATTCACATAATAGCCCGCTGAGGCTTTGTTGGGTTATAAGTAACCCGTAGATAAATGTATCTCGTCCTAAATGAGTGAGGTTATATGTGCTATAGAAAATTCAAGTCTGAAGCGTGAAGCACATTTTCCTCCGACCAGTTTAACCACGTGGAGCTTAGCCACGTGTAAATAGCATTAGCGCTAAGCTAACAAAGAAACTGTAGCATTGTAGCAAAAGCCATGCTGGTAGCATTACGGCGATTAGCACATAGCATTTACAGCTTGAATGCAGTGTGTTTGGAAATGTGGTTCACAGCTAACACTAATTCCTTCTCTCTCTCTCTCATTTAAAAGACTAACTATGTTTTGAGTTGGCTGTGTTAATGTTCATCAGTGTTAACAATTTCACAGGTTGGTTTAATATAACAGCTGATTAAAGTCTTTTTACCTTTGTGAGACCAGCTTAATAAGTGGTGGTAACATGGTTACCATGTGATAACATAGTGAGGTTGATTTAGTTCAATTATAATGGCTTTTATGATTTCATAACACATCAATGGATGAGCGCTATTGTTAGGAATTTTTAATTGTTAATTGAATGTCACAATTGATTACAAATTAATTTTGAATTAATTTCATTTAATAAAATTTTCAATTCCTGCTTCCAACAACAGCATCCATTTACGAACCATAAACGCTTATAATTTGACCACTACAATAAAACCTTAAGTTATCTAGAGGGCCAGAAATTTTTAATTTCATTTACAAGTAGGATACCGATTAATTATTATTATTATTAATTTTTTTTTTGGTGTTAAGGACAATGAGAGGAATGCTTAAGTTTGGAAATTATTTTAATTACTATTATGGGAATCCAAAACTAGTGATTTAGAAGCTGTAAATTAATTTAATAATTAATTATGAATTCGAACATTCTAATTACATTTAATAATTAATTACACTTCCTGTCTACATTTTGCAACAATATTGGTTTGTCAACTCAATTGCAGATTGCATTTGTAAATTCTAATCCTAAGTGAATCCTATTAATTTTAATTATAACATCGTAAATTTTAATTAGAAACCACAAAGTCTAATTTTAATTATAATTTCAGACTTACAAGTCTGGCCCCTGTAGGCCATACTTCATTTCCTTAGGTGATCTGATTAACTCAAGTAAAAATTAATAATAATTTTATTAAAATAATTTTATTAAATTAAAATTAGTCCTCCTTACTTAGGCCTGAGAGTAGATAGTGCTCCCCCTAGTGCTGTGTTAGAGAAGTGACAGTGACACCATACAGGTCATTTCTCACCAATCTGGAGCATAAAACGTAACCTTAGCATAGCGACTCAACAGCACCACCTTGTGCCAACGTATTAGTTTTAAATCTTGGGAATAAATCTTAATTTCTCTTTTCTTTTCTCCCTGTTACTAACTTCTAATTTGACTTGTTTGCTTAAAGCTAGCCAAGGGAAGATCACGAATAGAGCGAAATGTCACAATTGAACATATGTATGAAACTTGAGAACCACATTCAAACTGTTTATCATTTACCCTCTATTGTGAAATCCTATTCCCCCAGGTTAAAGCAGGCGCAATGAGAAGATAGACATCGGCAAAAGTTTTAACACGCGTGACACACGCTGACCAGCGTTGCGGTGTAAAATCCTGCCATTCAGGGACAAGTACTGTCATTGCTGTTGTTTTCCTCCATCAAGGAGAAAATTGGAATAGCAATACCAGTCTTGTTACAAAAGAGAAAACTCGCCTACAATCCTCTGATTAGAAGCGTCCTTCTAAATCAGACTTAACAAAGCGAAGAGAGAATCTGCTATTAAAAGAGAGATCGGTCTAGTGTTATTGTCCCTGTGTACTCATTCTGTTAGTGTGCTTTTCTTTCTGTTTCCCAACAGTGCTGCCTCTACGTGGGCGCAATTTCTCACGCAGAAGCTGCAAATTACACGCACCCCATCACAGAGGACCACAGAAACAGAATCACACTCAACACTAGCATACACTACACTGTGCACATTCACACCCCTGTTGTTTTGTTTGTGTTTTGTTTTGCTTTGTTTCCCATCCAAGGTCTGTGTCAGTTCGGTCCAAGATCCCATCACCGCCAGAACATGTATCACCAGCCAGAACATGTCGGTCACTGGGAAGGACTGGAAATGTGGCTAAGTGCTACAACAAACAGCATCCTCCCTAAAGCTGCTGAAGCACTCCAACATCAGACACAGGACCAACTAGATGACAACATCACAAGCATCATGAGACAAGACCCAAGTCAAAACTACAATCACAAAGAATTAGCCAAGATCACCTCAAGCTTAAGTCACACACTCATCGCCACCCTCAAACTGAGCGACAAGCACGCCGACAACGCCAGCAGGAGCTGACAAGACAACGACGCACAGAGCAGCTGGAACGTGAAGCTCAGGTACGACGGAAGGGACCGATGAGGTGGAGCAAGGCGCCGATGAGGAAATCAACAGGCTAAAAGAAACTCTAGAAGCTACCAGACACGAAATGCAGCAACTCAAAGAGGATTCGCTGATCGTGCAGACAAGCTACAGTATGCAGAGAAGCTACTAGAGAAGGCAAAGACTGACTTCAGGGACAAAACAGCAGAATCAAGGCCCTCGAAGCTCATTTGGCTGAATCAAGAAACGAGATCAGCCGCCTAACACAACAGCTCGACTACGTCACAGAGGAGTCTGAAAGTTTCCAAGAGGAACTCAAGCACGCTTACGAACTTCACGCCATGAGCCGTCAAGGACAGGGGCGTGCACCAACCGCACCCCTGCCAAGCAGGACCAAGTCACCTGTGCCTGGACTGACACGTGAACATAAGACAGAGGGGTGATGTTAAAAGTCACCAGCGCCCGTCCTGAAGAACTTTATATCACGACAGAACCAGAAGAATCTGCTGCAGCCAGCCGCAGATCGTCGCACAGCTTGGACCTAAAAGACCTTGACAAGCTCGCCCAAAGCGTTGGCAAATTCAACCCCAGCGTGCCAAACAGCCAAACGGTCCAAGCGTATCTGCAAGATATTGATTTCCATCTGAAATGCGACCTAACGTTACGGACAAAGATAAACTCTATTTACTCGAACGACATCCAGCCCTGAAGTACGCAGCTTCCTGGACCGGCAGCCTGTTAACACAAAGACTGATTACCAACGGCTGCGAAAAGCCCTTATTAAAGAGTTCGCCGACCCTGAGTCCGATCAAGGCTTAGTGGCTGCCCTGGAGACGAGACAAGGACGACACTCCTCAAGCTTACTATAGTCGACTCAGACAAGCATATTTTGGAACTCGCAATGATTCTGACATGGAAGATGAACTGAACTTTAAAACTCTCTTCCTCAGGAATCTTCATCCTGGCATAAGCCACCATCTTGGCGTTCTCGCATGTCCACGAACGATGAACACTCAGCAGTTGCGAGACTTGGTGCAAAAGGCCTACTACAAACAGAAGATGGCCTCAGAAAAGAGCGCAAAAACCCCAGCAGTTCTTGATTTCAACACGCAACACCATGAACTGGCTCTAGAGGGCACCCAACGCCAAGACAGCGCTAAGCCACCACACAGAGAATGGAATGCACTCCGTCCAACAGAGAACGAGACTCACACGCTGACACCCGACCTGAACAGAGGTATGACCGATGGGATGGACCGCGTGGACGTCCAACGCTCACCTGGACGACACTGGGAGAAGTGGTCTCATGAGAATCAGTGGGAAAAGGAAGACGAACCAGAGTCAGCCTGACTAGCTGTCAGACGGAACGGCAGTGACAAGCTGAACAAATCAGCCCCAGAAAACAGCACCGCTTCACCTTGCTCTCAGAGAACAGTAAACACCCTAACTTCAGATGGACATGAAACCCCACCTGAAAACCCAGCAACAGAGTTAAACACTAACTCAACACCCAATACTCCAAATCACAGCAGCGTCCAACAAACACCTGCTGATGAAACTCCAAGTTCCTGAAAGTGCTGTCTCAGTCACCTGCCATCCTCCGGAGAACACCAGATCAGGTCTGACATCCTAAACGTTTCCTCCCAAACTCCAGCCCCTCAAATGACCAAAACGATGCCCTCACCATAGCAGGTGCATCACATGAAGAGTCCTGGACCTTTCATGCCCTCCCACCCAACCCTACAGTGGCAGCAGTAACCCGCCGCCAGCACGCCACTGGCGAGCACACCCCTGCCCTCCTGCATTACCATACCACCTCAGTTCGCTGACGATCTCCTCACCCTCACATGCGGATTCGTCACTACGAACCATGACAGCTCACATGTCAAAACCATGATAACACATCCTCCGAGCTCCGCATAGCTCCACTCTGTCGACTACATGCTGCATCTGCAAGACGGTGTCCACACGTATGTCCCTGAGCCACTCACTGCGCCACAGCTCGTAGTTCCTCACGGCCAGAGGGGGAGTACATGGACACACGCACACGATGCACCATGATGGGTTGCCAGTGCCAACCGGCAAATCCAAACCACCGACAGGAAAAGGGGGAGGATCCGACCCACTGACACAGACCGACAACCATATGCACCACACAAGCATAATTATTGTCATTTTAGGAAAACATATAGCAACCATGCTTAGACACAACCCATATTCTCTCCTCCGCAGCACTGCTAGGACCAATCTAGTAGAGAGGAGTTACTCTCAATTTTTTTTTTTCCATTATTATATAATTTTTTTTTATTAATTTTTTTTTTAATTTTTATTTTTTTATTTTTATTTTTTAGTTTAAAACAATTTTTTTTATTTTTTTTTATTTACTTTATCGTTTGGGTTCTTTATCGCGTGTCTCACTTTGTGTTTCCTTTCCTCTCTTTCACTTTGAACCCCTTAACCAAACCTTGAATCCAGGTCCTGAAATTGAGATCGACTCCCGTCAGTAAAGTCGTTGTAATTCGCTGTGAGAACCGCTGTCGACCGATCGAGGCCACCCGCCAAAATCATGAACGACATGATACACGATGTAAGTTCCTCGATTGACAACGTAGCCATGAATAGGATTCCGTGCTACACGATACCTCTTAGCCTTGTTCAAACGTTGTAACTTCGGCCACTGCGGGCCCCGCTAGTCTCATCCAAACCCATCTCCCCTTTCGGTAGCGCTATTCCCATATCGCAAACCCGGAAACAGGTGATTTAGTGGCCTTTTCAGTTTGCCCATTATCGACGTTAATAATGTTTACCGGCTCAAAGACGTTGTGAATGCGGGATTACGGCAAGGGAAAACCTATGCAAAATCCAAACTCCTAAAGTCGCTGCGTATTACGAGAACAACGAACGGTTGTATCTGGCCCCAAACTCAAAGATGGGCACGCTCACTTAGGACATTCACTTTCCCCTACCCGAGTAAACTCTGCGTACGCGATAATACCAAGGGCATCTGCGGTTTAGAATCCATTAAACCCGACACTAGCTGCCCGCGAAACAACACCACGTTCTCAAGTTGAGGTAGCAGGCGAAATCATCAGAAACCGTTGGCTGGTCAGTACCCCAGCACGACCAGCCACCCTCACATGCGATTAACACGACGCCACGCGCATTAATTTGCCCAACCAAATGTTATGGATCACTGTCCCGAAGGGCGTGATCCTCCATATTGACGAGTTAGCATTGTATCACCTCACCGACGATGAATATCAGGTTGAAATCGAAATCTCTTAGTGAATTGACACCGGCTGACAGCGCTAGAAGCTATCGCTCGCCTTCCGCCCGCCGGCGCACCAATTATTCGGTCCTGGTCTGCCGCTGACACGGCGCTTTGTATCTCTACTATCGTAGGATATGTTATGAATTTGACACTGGCCTTCCTCCTACACAAGCGAGTGAACGTCGTCCAAGAGTCTCTCAACAAATGCACGTCAGGCGTCCCTCGCCTTTTTCGACGTGGTAATCCCGACCGAGAACCCGAGAATTTGAACAACCTGACTGAGATCATGCCTATACCGCCTCGTCGAGCCCCTGACAATTAAAAGTCAAAATGACCCAATTGTCAATAATGATAAACAATGCATCCCTATGTCTTCTCAAGTTTCTAACCTGTTCCTTCCCAAATTACCCTGCACCAGGTTTTAGTCAGTGATAGGAATGATGTTTGTGTCTTGTATGTGCCTGTTCTTCCTGCCTCTTGTTCCAGGGCCTGACAATGTTCCATCAGGGGAACATCACCAAGCCCAAGGGGGATATGTAACATATAGCGGCAGGAATTCAACTCTACAAGTCACCAGAAGGGGGGCAGCTAAAGAATCAGCAGCCCTCTAAAAGCCCCTCCTCCGCCTCAGCGCAAAAGCGCGTTTTCTTCCTGTTGTGGAACAAAAGGAATGTGCGGAACGCTTCTCAAAGACATTCGTTCATTTCATGACTTGCAAAGCATCCACAAAATTATATGGAATTAATATGTACTCTTTCCTCATAGGCTTGATGTGATGATTTTGAATATGAATTACATAAGAAATGTGGGATGACTTTCCTTTGTGCCTTCAACTGCATAAACTGTAGTGTGTAGGTTGTGCCCAATTGCAATGTTTAGTCTCTAAAAGAAGCTAGTGTCGTAAGTCAGAAATGTGTGGATGACCGTTAAGCTTTGGCATCCTAATGTATGTTTACAACAGACATAAAAGATCTGTTATCTTTCACGTTGAATTAAATATCAGATGACAGTGGGCATGGCCCCAGAAAACCATGGACATGGGTGGAGCTCCCACGGACAATCTGATTCGATCAGCCGCGGTGGGCGGCGTCCCAAACCGGACAGTTGAAAAGATGACGCGGCGCGCTCGCTCTCTTCTCTTCCTCTTGCAACTCTCGGGCGCTCCTGAACTCGGCGCGCTCAAGCGCGCAAGGCTGACCTGGAAGCCGGCCCGCTAGACTCTCACCAACCAAACCAACCATCGGAGGGGGTCTAAGGCTGTGCCAAAGCCGTAACGGAGCCACGAAGTCAAGGATTGTGAGGAGAGCTTTCCGATGCGACAGCGGCAAGCCATCTCAAGTCTCCACACGAGCGACCGAAGGAGCCCGAGCTGAACACGTGACGAAACAAAGAACTGAACTCACGCGGGAAAACGAAACAACTCCGAGCCTGTTTGAAACCCATCCAAGCAAGTACAAACTGAATTTTTATCCTGACTAAACTGGTAAATTCGATCTGAATGCAGTAACAAAGCAAAAGATTTGTTCGTGATCATTTTCCTGGCTAGTTAAGCTATGAAGTAGAAAGAATGGTATTCTTTCATCCACAGTTACCCTTAAAACTTTCGTATGCCTATGTGTGTATGTCTATGTCTTATCAGTTAATCCATTTATGTTAGAATAGCAATATCACGAATAAATCGTTTTTCATTTCATAAAGAATTGTCTCTGGAATGTGATTTTAAGTATTTTTATCCTTACTTGCCCTAAAGATAACGCAGCCTAGCTCAAACTTAACGAAATTATCAATCTCGTTTATCTACCGGGGCCACGGAATGGAAGCGAGATTGTAATTGAGAGTAACAGAATGTACCTTTTAGTGATTGCTGGACAAGCACTTAATAAGGTGTAAACTGTAGGTTAAATATTAATATGACTTTAATCAAGCCATATTAAATATTTAATAACTAATTCCCGGAGCTGAAACAATAGCTCTATATTAAACTGGTATTTTTACTACAGCTCTTTGTTTGCACATGTCATTGTTTACAAAAACAATAAATGAAACGGGACACAATTAATCTTGACAAACTATATATCATTCTGAAGGTCTAAGCCTCAAGCATCGACGATAGATCGCTGTTTTTCGATGGAAAGCTTATAAGGAATGTATTAGCTAAATTTGTTTAAGCAGTGCACATCAAACCATCCATAATAAAAAAGCAGCACATACCAGCTTTGTGTAATATTGAGTCACAAACGCATCCACTGCTGTAAATCCCGGTTTTGTTAGAGAGGTAAAGGTCCACGGAACATCAGATCGAGTACTTTAGTCCAATGAAACAATAACGTTGTTATATGGACAGATATTCCTTTGTTTACGTCTCTTTTCTTCAGGGATAGTTATTGTTTGTATCCCTTATGGAATAGCTCACGCTCAAAAAACTGCATCTTGGTTGTAAAAAAACACATGGTTTTGTAGTATACAGTGTTACACACAGAATGAGACCATCCCCCCCAAAAAGTGGAAAATTGTTTATTTGAATTTTGGCGCGCTCTCGTGAGTGCTGTGACGCACGTTGTGACGTACCTGTCACCTGATGGGGCGGAACTTAGCGATCAGCTTTTTGGACTAAATTAACTATATATAGTCTCAAGAAAATCACATTTTTCATGGTATCATCTTCAGATTTGAAATATAAACTCATGAGACATGACTTTCAACCCATTACTTTTCTGGATTGCTCCAGGACATAATTAATGTATCTTTATATAAAATACAATTTTATTTTTCTTAATTCAGTGTGGTACACTTTTTTTCAAGGCACTTCAGTCTCTATGACTTTTTATCTTTTTGAGCATTATCAACCCTGGGTGATGGATAGTAAAGCCCAAATGGTCTTCTTTTCACTAGGGACAGAGACTATAATCTCGGTCTTTGATTCATTCAGAAATAAAATAATTGAGAAAACCATGTTTTCACTTCATCCAGGCATGCAAAAAGAGATTCCAGAGCAGCATGTTTATCTCGTTTCAGAGGTAGATAAATTTGGATATCATCTGCATAGCAATTAAATTATACACCATGCTTTCTGAAAATAGAGCCTAAAGGAAGTAAATACAAAGAAAAAACAATGGGTGCGAGAATAGAACCCTGGGGCACTACACAGGAATTTTTTGTGGGCAATGAAGAAAAATTACCCAATCTGACAGAGAAACTTCTATTTGTTAAATATGATTTGAACCAGCTAAGAACAATTCCCTGGATGTCCACAAAATATTCTAGCCGAGATAAAAGAGTTTTATTATCAACTGTATCAAAAGCCGAGGTTAAGTCTAACAGAATTAGGATAACATAGTCACCAGTATCAGTTGCCAACAAAGTATCATTAAGGACCCGTAGTAAAGCAGACTTTGTGCTATGCAGAGGCTTAAAACCAGACTGGAAGGTTTCAAAAAATACTAAGGAAAGACTGTAGCTGAATGAACACCATTTTCTCCAGTGCTTTTGTAATAAACGGAAGATTTGAGATGGGTCGAAAATTATTAAAACTACTAGTATCAAGAGAAGATTTCTTAAGAAGAGGTGTCACATTAGCTTAATTGAGGCTATCAGGTATAGTCCCTGAAACTAGAGATTTATTCAGAAACGACACCAAACTAGGTCCAACAGAGTCGAAAATTTGTTTTAAAATATGTGGAGGGAGAACATCATGAGAGCAAAAGGAAGGTTTCAAATGGTCAATAGTTTCTTTGAGAGACTGGAGAGAAACTGGATCTAAATCACTCCATATAGCTGAAGAGCAACAAAATTCAGGTGACACATTAGCAAGTGGTTGCAGCTGAGATCTCAGAGTAGTAATCTTATCAGAGAAAAACCTTGAGAAACCTTCACATAATGACACGGAGGGATTTGAAATCACGTTTACAGGAGGGTTTAACACAGAATTTAGAACAGAAAATAAGCCTTTGGAGCTATGATGATTCTTTGCAATTAAATTAGAAAAATACTTAGACTTAGCGGATTTCACTGCTTTCTGAAAATTAGCAAGGCAGTCGGATGTTATCACTGAGCCATGGTTCAGTTTTAGGTTTTGACTTCTTAGGTTTAAGAGGAGCAGTGGTATTCAAAACCTCTGAGCAGGCAGTATTAAATAGACTAAGATGCTGTTCAGCATCCAAGTCAGGTAAAAATGACTCCAGGGAAAGAGACAGGCACAAGTCACCTAGCAGAAGAATATTGTTATACTTTGTTATGCAATCACCCACAAAAGCAGTAAATTCACTTATAAAGTCTTTAACTAGGTGAGGGGGCCGATACACCAGCGCTAACAAAACAGGATCATTCCATTCCAGTCGCAACAACTGTACTTCAAAGCTACTGTAAACAGCAGACGGAACAGAGTGACAGTGAATACTAAAACTGTTTTTTAAAATTACCGCTAGACCACCCCCCGCGGCCAGAAGAGCGGGGCAAATTAAAAAATGTGCAGCCTGCTGGAACAAGGTCAGAGAAAGGACTCCGATCACCAACCTTAATCCAAGTTTCTGTGATGAACATAAAATCCAAGGAATGAGTAGTAAAAAAGTAATTTAATAAAAATGTCTTATTGACTAGCGACCGAACATTAATCAGAGCCATCAGACTACCTTGCTCCTTTTACTACTTCCTGTATTAAGAACCTAGGTGTTTTCTGGGATCAGGGTCTTAAATTTGATAAACAAATAAATGGAGTTATTAGTTCCTGTTTTTTCAGCTGCGCCTTCTCTCCAAAATGTAATATTTTCTCTCTGTGAAAACTTTAGAGATTGCTATCCATGCACTCATTACAACTCGCTTGGATTACTGCAACTCTCTCTATCTCGGCATTTCTAAATCTTCCATTGCTCGTCTCCAATTAGTACAAAACGCACCTGTTAAATTCCTCAAAGGACAACGGCAATTTGATCATGTTACTCCAATTCTGAAATCGTTACATTGGTTACCTGTGCATCTTAGAATTGAGTTCAAAATTCTTCTCTCTGTTTTTAAATCTATAAATAATCTGGCACCGAGCTATTTATCTGATCAACTTTATCCATACAATCCTAGTCGAAATCTGAGGTCGGGTGATCAAAGACTTCTCTCTGTCCCCAGATCACGGATAAAGCATAGAGGGGATAGAGCCTTTGTGGTTGCTGGTCCTAGGCTGTGGAACAGCCTTCCAGCCTACATCAGATCGGCACAGTCTTTAACTGTTTTTAAATCATCTCTTAAAACATTTATTTTCTTTGGCTTTTAATTCACTGTGAGTTTATGGTATGAATCTGTGGGTTGTCCTGTTTTATGTTTTTGTTTGTTCAGCACTTTGGTCAGCCGTGCTTGCTGTTTTTAAATGTGCTATATAAATAAATAAAAACTTGAAACTTTGCAAAGACACCAAAATTGTGTGTAGCACACTGAAGTCAGCACCTGTTATAATTTTAAGTTAGGTAGGTCTTGTTCTACTGTGAGTCCCAAAATGGGGAGTGCTGGCTAACAGGTTAATTAGCTAGACCTTTTTTATTAGAAATAGGCTTAAAGGGATAGTTCAAAAATGAAAAATTGTCTTTTGTTGTTCCGAACCTGTATTTCGTTCTTGTGTAGAACAGAAAAGAAAATATTCTGAAGAATTTTGTTAACCAAACGGTTCCCATTGACTTTGCATTGACAAAAATACAATAGAAATCAAAGGGAACTGAAACCGTTTGGTTACCAACGTTGTTCAAAATATCATCTTTTGTGTCCAGCAAAAGAAAGAAATAAAGGTTTGGAATGACATGAAGGTGAGTAGACGATGACAACATTTTCATTTTTGGATGGATTATCCCTATCCCTTCAAACGTGTTTTGTAATGTTTTTGTTACACCCTTATTGTTGTTGTTTGGTTTGCCTTTTTGGGATTTGAGTTTTGGTTTGGTTTTTGTTTGGGTTTTTTTATTTGGCTTTTTTTATTATTCAATTGGTTCCTTGCTTCGAACTTTATTATTTTATTTTTTTTAAGTGCTATGGGGAAAATAACTGGGAAAATACTGGGGCTACTGACAAAGGGCAAAATCTTGGTTTCATTATTGGCGAAAAAAAAAAAAAAGTTTTTTTAATTTTGAGATGAATACTGGAGATAGTCTGTTGGCCATCTGTTTTTGAGTGTGCCAAGCCAGCTTTTTTGGAGAGAGTTGAATCAGGTGTGGAATGTGTGTGTATGGGGTTGTTGTGATGAAACCGATTCCGTAACCGATGAGAGGTCAGCAGAGTAGAAGGAGCTAGAGGTGGAGTGAGGAAAGGTACATTCTTGCCACAATCAGCTCCAGATGTGCTTGGAGGAGCAGGGCGTCTACAAACTCTGCAGGCACACAATTAAAACAGATAATCACATCTATGCAAGACCCCAAAACAGTCAAGCACAGAGGTTTGAGTTAAAAATGTGCATATCCCAGAGCATTTGAATAATAGCTGATAATGGCTTTCCAAAAATTCCTGAAATATGTTTTTGGTGTGGTCAGCATCTCAAGATCTCATCTGTGGACTCTGTGACCGAGATGTTCTTCAGTTTTAGTGCTTTCTTGAAAGACCAGAAACAGATGTAGTTTGAAAGAGTGAGAGATTATTTGTATCATTTATTGCTTAGACTTTATAAGGTGGTTAAAAGCTTTGTTTCAACAGGTTTGGCTGGAGCCCACCAAGTTCATAGTGAAACAAGTGAGACGTAAGTACACTTAATGTTTTGTGTTGTGTTTAGAGCTCAGAGGATCTTGAGGTCTTTGAAACTTGTGTGTCACTGTTCACAGGGCCGATGAACACACTCTTTCGGCTGTCAGTGAAGTTCTTTCCTCCAGATCCTGATCAGCTTCAGGAGGAGTTTACTAGGTAGGATAGAATCATCATCCATGTTTTATATACTGACAAGCTGAACGATGCTCGTAATATTTACTTTTTTTCCAGGTACTTGTTTTCTCTGCAAATCAAGAGGGATCTAATAGAGGGCCGACTGAACTGTACTGAAAAGACTGCTGCCCTGCTGGCCTCTCATTTGGTGCAATGTATGTATAATAGGAGTCAGTTAGTGTACCTGAAGTCCTGACTCTTGTCCGCTATATTTTTTTTTATCTGTTAGTTACACTGATTCTGTGGTCTCTGCTTTGTAATGTTTTTGATCATTGACATGATTTTTTTCCTACCTCTTAATCTAAGCAAAAATGCATTAAAGCGGTCATGAATTGCCTTTTCATATTTTTTTTTTTACTGTTCTCGGAGATCCACTTATAATGGATTGTAGACTTGGAAGTAAACGCCCATGGCTATGATTGGCTAAAAGTCGTGTATGTCTGACAGCCTACATCTTTCACTGATGGACGCTGCATTGATTCAGGTTAAAGCAATCTGAAATAACAGACAAAGCAGTAGTGACCACGTAACAAAAAGGGTTAATCACAGTTGTTTATTGCTACATTATTGTCAGATCGAATATAGTAGACACGGCATCGTCTTTTTGCTTCAATCTTTCTGAGAACATTGTACATTGTTTGTAAACAAATACGCGATAAAATGAACAAAGGACCAAGTTCTTACTACATGGTCTGAAACTTCGTTAAAAATGAAGTTCATCCACTCTTTCCTAACGTTGAGATCAGAAGGAAGACGGTGCAAATATTGTGTTTTTCCACAGATAGACACTGCACAGGATCTTTTTGTATTCGGAGTGATCTTTATCGTTTGGTATCTGCGTAGACCTACATTTGCCTCTCTTATTTGCACTACATGCGCAAATCGGGGGGCGGGGCTAAACAGGCAGCGATGTAGAAGCAGGCGTTGATCATCTTCTGCGGAGGCGGTGTTTATCCACACTATTACGTCATAGAGTGACACATTCCACAACCTGTCGTTTTTGCAGATTGGCTTCAATATTTGTTTTTAAAGCTGCAGTCCATAAATTTTGCTTCTTTGTCACATCTCTGTTTGAAAACCCGCAATTGCAGTTATTTGTGCAATTATCTTCATTACATGGGTTGTGCACCAGCATGGCTCTAGCACAGATTAATCTAATGTTTAGAGGAGAATGTGTGGCTGTCAGTCACAGGTGTGGATACTTGTATGTAGGAATCACAGATTCTAGACTTCGTCTTAGAATATTTGACCCAAATTAGAATTTTCTAATGTTCATCTAAACAAGTAATAAGTCTGCGAGTCACAAGTAACAACAAAAAATGTTTTAATGCCACATGAAACCAGCATAAATGGTACATTTCTAAGAACTTGTTTTTCTTTTTCTTGGACACTCTTATTTGTCTTTGACCCTTTACTTTCTCTTTCCCCCACACAGCTGAGATCGGTGACTATGATGACATAGCAGACAGGGAGTTTCTGAAGATTAATAAATTGTTGCCATATCAGGAACGTGTGCATGAAAAGATCATGGAGCTCCAGCACAAAAGTAGGTTTATCTTTTTTATGTCCAGTTTAGTTTGAAGTTCCATGGTATGAGAGGACTTTTTTCCAAGCTGAACATCTAACTGAACTTTAAATACAGACTCCCCTGGTAATCTTGAATGACAGTCTGTTTCCATTTGGTGCTGAATTTATTTGGTGAGAAGAGATCTGATAGTGTGTAAGTTATTGTTGTGTGTGGCAGTTTATGGGATTTAGAGGCAGTTAAAGGTGGACTGCAGTTTCTCTCTCTGCTTGAACTTTGGAAAGATGTTGTTTTAAGAGCTTGCAGACAGTATAATATGATAATATGGGACAGATGATCCTTCTTCCATCTCTGAATGGATCATCCTTTCAGATAAATAAATAATGATGTAAAGTTAAATGTTTTAGCACCATCTTCAACATTAGTGATGCATTTGTTGCTCATGCTATTCACTCATTAAATGTTAGACGTAACTTGTTGACATGAATGATACGTAAAAACGTGTGTGATGGCATTGGAAAGCAATGAGTTTTAGAATTGAATTTTTACCTGCAGAAGACAAAACGAGCTTAAAAAATCAAGATATCTCTGCCATATCTAGGAGTACGGATATCACTGGAGTCGTAAAGTGTAAAAAAATAATGCTTTACGATACCAGCATTGCCCGTTTTTTTGTAAAATCTCAAGCGTGTCAGCCCTGTGTTTTTGGCTCTTTGTAAAGGTGCAGTTCCGGTGCATTTAATCTGAGGCTTTGGCTGGGAGAGAAGTATTGCAGGCCGGCTGTGTCAGTGGCTATGTGAGGCTGTGATTGTAATCCAGTGGCTCAAGGCTCTTTATTAGCCATACGGGCACAGGGGAAGGGGAGGGGCTTAAGCAGATTGAACAGCTTAAAAGATGAGCAACATTAGAGTGTGCTGATGATCGGCCACTGCTCTAACATATGCCCACGATTAGCCAGAACGCTGCTCAAAATAACTGGAATATGTTTGTCCAGCCCCACACTTTACTTAGAAACTACTTGAAATTATTAGAACCTTTATCCTACATAATGCATGTATGTATATTATAAACACTGAAACAAGTATTTTCTGCAATTTGATTTGAAACCGTATGTATTGTGAAAACTTGAACTGAATAGAATATATAAGGTAGTGAGGGACTTTTTATGCACTACCTTTTCAAAAGAAATATATACAAATTTTGTTTTTCAAATAGATTCATACTTTTGAACAAGGATGCATCAAATGTGAGTTTGTCTATCTATTTAATATATATATAAATTAAATTATAAAATAATCCAGAATTTTTTTTTAGTTTCCACAAAACTATTAAGCAATCGCTTGTTTTCAAGTTTAAGAAACAACTGTTTTCCGCATTGTTAATAATAAGAAATGAAGGATCATGTGACATAGCCACTGAAAATTCAGCTCTTTTTCAGACTTGCTTAAACAAATTCTTTCTGACCCCAGCCCATTGAAATATAATATAATATAATGGTTTGGATAATGAATAAATGCATGGTAAACATGTTTTAAAGGGTTACTCCACCCCAAAATGAAAATGTTGTCATAATTCACTTATTCATATTATTCATATGTCGTTTCAACTCCATAAAAGCTTAGTTCGTCTATCGTCTTTGGAACACAATTTAAGATATTTTAGATGAAAACCGGGAGGCTTGTGACTGTCCCATCGACTGCCAAGTAAATAACACTGTTGAGGTCCATTAAAGTATGAAAAGCATCGCCAGGGTAGTCCATCTGCCATCAGTGGTTCAATCTGAATTTGATGAAGCGACAATAATACTTTTGTACGCAAAGAAAATAAAATAACCTTTTTTAAACATTCGTATACTCTCTCTCCTCGTCACCGTAGCGCCATTTTGGATATTACCCACCGAACACAAGCAGCGTATGTTCTTCTGCATCCGCCTCAACGTAAGGATGTGCTATTTTCATTCAAATCAAAGCGTAAATACACTACGCTGACTAGGAGAGACAGAGAAGAGACGAATTGTTGAAAACGTTATATTTATTTTCTTTGTGTACAAAAAGTATTCTCGTCACTTCATCAAATTCATATTGAACCACTGATGGACTATCCTGGAGATGTTTTTCATACATTTCTGGACCTCGACTGTGATATAAACTTGGCAGTCAATGGGACAGTCACAAGCCTCCTGTTTTCATCCAAAATTTCTTACATTTTGTTCTGAAGACGCACAAAGCTTTTATGGAGTTGGAACGACATGCGGGTAAGTGAATAATGACACAATTTCCACATTTCGGGGTGGAGTAACCCTTTAATGAAGTTATTATAAAGTGAGTGCAGCAGATGTTTGTCTTTTAAATTGTGGGCTTATGTAAACATTGAAAACCTCTGCTATAAAATGTTATTCTAGGCTACAAAATATGCTTTACCACTCTGCATTTTCCTTTGAATTCATTTTGCTGTGGTACTATGTTTTATTTGTTAAATATTTTCTACATTATTTGTCTTTGCTTCCTCGCCTGTAGTGGGCAAACCCCAGCAGAATCAGATTTCCAGGTTCTGGAGATCGCTCGTAAACTGGAGATGTATGGGGTTCGCTTTCATCCTGCCGCTGACCGAGAAGGCACCAAGATCAACCTGGCTGTCGCACACATGGGCCTGCAGGTCTTTCAGGTACGTGCACAACTTTGTCTTACTGAATATAATTGCTTTTCATAGAGTTCTCTATTTTAGTCAAATAAATTATTAGTGCATTTTAATGTATTATTATTGAAGGACATTCATATAAAATTCATCTAACGTGTGGTCAAACAGTTATGTATTTGGTTTTATTCATCTTTGCTTTACTTTTTTTTTCAGGGCCACACCAAAATCAACACCTTCAACTGGTCTAAAATTCGGAAGCTGAGCTTCAAGAGGAAGCGATTTTAATTAAATTGCATCCAGAAGTTCATGTGGGTATCAAATTTACATTATATATTGTTATATAATATTATTATATGTACATTAACAAACATGTAAGACACACTGCCTCAATTCAAAGGGGATATAATGTAGTCTAATATGACAACAAAGACTTTAAATACATAACTCCAACAAAATAGACAATTTTGGAGAATTTCAATGCTGTGAAATCAGTCTGGACTCCTGGGACATACAGATTCAAGTGTAGAAATAAAATGTACGAGCTCAGGAGCTTGGTTGGATGGAGCTATCCATCTCTTACCCCGTATAAACATTTTAAAGTATTCAGAATGACGTTTGTTATTCTGTCGGGTTCAATTACATGGAGTGCTAAGAATCAAAACCATATGCTTCCTCTTGTTGCCTTTCATCTGAGATAGAAGTTCTTAAGTTCAGTCTTTTATCGGTGACTGATCAACCTTTCGTTTACAGGGTCCTCATCAGGATACGCTGGAATTTCTAATGGGTAGTCGAGATCAGTGTAAGATCTTCTGGAAGAACTGCGTGGAGCATCACTCGTTTTTCCGTCTGTTAGATCAGCCTCAGCCCAAATCCAAAGCAGTCTTCTTCAGCCGAGGATCCTCCTTCAGATACAGGTGCGCACACGTGTGATTATATTGATATGGGCGGTATACTATTTAATATGATGTACCAGAAGATATGTTCAAATATTTTTTCTGTTGTGGTTATGGTAGTGTTTCCTGTTCTGGTTCTTAGTATTTCTAAGAACTGTCCTTCTCTTTCTAGACTGTCCTTGTGAGTTCAAAGCAAAAACAAACATACAGCACAACCACTATGACAGACTTAATAGTTAAATAAGTCAGATAAAACATTCAATGAATGAAACAACTAAATCTTCGCATGACTTTCAGTAACCAAAGGTTCACAATTACTATCAGTAAATATTAACATTATGTAATCACATAAGTAGGGCTGGGTATCGAGTTCGATTCTTTTTAGGCACCGAGCGAATTGGTTCGATACCATAGAGTATCGAAAAACATCTTGTCGTTCGTTACCAAATTTCGATAGCTAAGGGGTTAATCTCCTCAACGTCAGTGACTAGGTGTGACCTAGCAGCACTAGGTGTGTTCGACTAGAAGTGGCGCGCCACAGATTGATCAGTGTTTGACATCCGCGCGAGAAAAAAAGTGTACAGTGCAATCTGCTCTCTATATCGCGCGCTTTTGTTTACTACACACCGACTGAAGCGTGTGATGCTCGCGTTGACTTCAGCATCCGCATGCCGTTTTACTAAATGAGGACATACATGAACAACATCTCCAGAACTGCTCTGAGAGTCACTTCATGAGCAGTTTACCGTTCAATTTGAGTAAACTAGCGTCATATCATATACACCCAGAACTGTGAAAGTATTCACAGCAATCCGTCAAAATAAAAGTTTGGTTAAACTGCGGCAGAAATATATTAATATTGTTCAGCAGAATGTACATACTGCTACTTTTAAAATGATTAAAACTTAATTTATTTTAAGTAATGATCACACAACATTTCTTCCATGTTTTAATTTGAATAATGAACCCCCTGTTTTGCCTAAATAGTTTGATTTTCAATAATGTAAAGATAAATGAAATTAATGTTTTATGCCTTCATTTGAAAACTATATACAGAACACAGAATATCTGAGGAAAAATAAAACATTTCATAAGCCTATTTTAATAATAAATTAGAATAAACGAAGCTGTTTGTATGCTTTCAAATAATTAGACATACTACAACACAGAATTTAATAATAAAATGTATGGTGAAAGAAAATAAAACACCCACTTATTAAAGTGGATAAAGATTTTCAATTTCTTGAAGTCTTTAACAACCTAGAATAAATGAATAGAAATTACGATTCTGTCAGCTATGCATTTTAAAACGAACACACACTAGTGTAAAGGTAGCCTAACAGATGTATAAACTGAAAACTATTTGAACTTTATTAAAACTATTAGCACTGATTTATTGTGTTGGATATATTTTGTTCCTTTGTGCAGTGGATCAGGAGATGAGGCTTTGAGTCTATATAAATGTCAACAAGCTGAAACAATAAAACCAACGTTTTTGAGATAATGTAATCTTGTTCAAACTGATTTCATAAAAGTGGGATAGAAAAAAGTATCGCTCAGGAACCGGTATCAAACTCAAAGTATCGGTATCGGAAAAAAATGTACGATACCCAGCCCTACACATAACTATACACATTTTTTAGTACTCCAAAAACATTATCCAAAATGTGATTCTTTTTTTTCTTTTTGATTTAAAAAAAGATTAAAAAGTATATATATTTTTAACTATTTATTGATAACGTTTTTTCAATGCACTGTACATTACTTTTCAAATATAAGATTTTGTGTTTATGTTTGGAAGGTTTTTTTAGTGGTTTTAAGCAATGTTCCCTCTCATTTTTTTCTTGCTGAGCAAAACTTTTCTCTATTGGGTGGACATTTCAGCCACCTGAGCCAAAACATTCTGTATACCAGACCTGTACAGCGCACACACAAAAAAGTGTGAAACTTTTAACTTTAATGTGCTATTTATATTTGATTTGAACCTTGATGTAACTAAATTATGCACATTTTAGGTTACCTGAGAAAAGATTTTTACAGTACAATACACTGCCGTTCAAAAGTTTGGGATCTTTTGGGAAAAGTTTCTTAGGCTCATCAAGGCTGTATCTATTTGATAAAAAATACTGAATATTATTTCACCAAAAATATTGTGACATATTATTGCAATTTAAAATAAAACTTTTATATTTTAAATTACTTTAAAATATAATTTATTCCTGTGAAGCAAAGCTGAATTTTCATTGTCACATGACCCTTTAGAAATCATTCTAACATGTTAATTTATAATCAATGTTGGAAAAAGGTGTGCTGCTTAATATTTTTTGGGACCTGTGATATTTTTCAGGATTCTTTGATAAATAAAAAGTTAAAAAGAACAGTGTTTATTCAAAATATACATTTTGTGTTACAATATACACAACTATTCAAAAGTTTGGGGTCAGTAAATTATTTTTTCTTATTTTATTTTTAATTAATACTTTTTTTTCAGCAATTATGTGTTAAATTTATAAAAAGAGATAAAGACATAGTTAGAAAATAGTAATATTTTTATTAATGCTGTTATTTTTAACTTTTTATTAGCCTAATCAAAGAAAAAAGGTTCCAAAAAATATTAAGCAGCACAACAGTTTCAACACTGATAATAAATCATAATATTAGAATGATAGCAGTGGTTTTAAGCCTCATTCAGACTGTCAGCCCAAATCCTATTGAAATCCGATCATATTTAAATAGTCTGAATGGCAATGAACTACATGAAATCTGATTTGTGCAAATCCGTTTCGAGCTACATTCGTATGTGGTTTGGAATCCTATTCAAATCGCATTTCTGGAAATCCGTTTCAGTCTGACCGGTCAGATCGGATTTAATGTAGCTTTTTCATGTCCTCAAGCCACATAAGACGTAAACACGTCAGACGTTTTTCCAGAAAACATGCTGAACATTTTTGCAGAAACAAGCTTGTGTCGTTGCGAAGTGCAAGTCAAGTGGGACAAAAACTGTTTACTGCTAGTATGCGTACCTCTTTGTGTTTTGAAAGTAGCAGAGACAAAAAGCAAAGTAGTGGTGACGGCAGCACGTAGTAAAGCTGCATATTCAAGCTTCCTGTGTTTCTGCCGCTGCCTCACAAGACTAAATATAATAGTACAGGGCAACCGTGCTGGTATGACAACATCTGTATTGCTGTTAGTGTTGTTTTTAGCTTAGGCATAACAACACAACGGCATTACCATAGACTCCACATTCAGTAAAAACAAAACAAATCGGATATGAACAGTTGCGATATGCTGTGTGGACAGTCAGTTATTCAAATCAGATTCCATCCGGATATGCACAAAATCGGATTTGGGTTGGCAGTCTGAACAAGGCTTTAGTATAGACCCCTTCAATGTTTGTAAACATCGGAAGCCTAGGTTGGGTGCGCGCGCAGCTTGGGGTCAGAAAAATGGCGCGGCTAATAGACCGGCATATTGTGTCAAGGAGAAACAGACAAGCCTTATAGATAGATAAGATACTTTTGTATTATTATTTGTACCTTTCCATTTTTGTCTTAGGTGTCTGGCTTTGTTTATACACAAACAAGGAGGGCACAAAGTCAGGACTACTGAGTCAAGTGATGCCTCTCCTACAAAAACGAATTGCACACATTGATTACAACAGGATCTACTGTTGTCATAGTGAAAACGCTAATGTAAAGCTAGTCTGCGATCTGCTAAGTCTGTAGCATGCCACAGGTCACAATTTATGCCAGATATCAAACTTCACCTAACTATTAAATCAGTCTACAGTTTACAGAAAACATTTATTTACTTATCATGGCTTAACTCTACCGTTGTTGGCACAATGTTGGCGCTAGCCTGCGGCTAACTACTAGCAGCTGGCTACGTCTGTAGCATGACACAGGTCCATGACATTTACAACACTATTAACATAGCTTAACGTACAGAAAACTGTTCATGCAATCCAGGCTTTCGAGTTTAAGCAAACAGAAAGGGATGATAAAGGATGACTTTAACGTTTCCTGATATGAAGTGAGCGCTACCAACACGAGCCTCTTTGATCGTAGTATTGTCCCAGTCTGCCCGTTTAATAGCTTGCAGTCACAGATGTCGTCTATTTTTTGAAACGGATGAGATCCTGCAGGAATCCTGAAAAACTTGACTCCAGAACTGGTGCGATTTTCACAGTCCACGACGCAACAAGTAGGCATTTTGTCTAGGGCTGTAATGGTGGCCGTGACAACCGCGTCACCGGCGGTGGTCGGTTGCCACCGGCGGTAGTGCACGTGACGTCACACACCGGGTGTATTTAACTTTCTCATTTAAGGCTACTTTCCTATTTAACTGTATTATTTATTTGATATTTATTTTAGTGTTTTGCAGGCTGAGTGTTGACTGACGTAAGTGCTAAAATTAACATGTATGTTTGTTAATTGATGATTGAGCCTCATTTATTTATTTTTGCGTTTCAGAATTATATATATATATATCACAACACCGCGCCACCTGTAGTAGTTGGTCCATTACCACCGCGGTGGTAAAAATCTGCCACCGTCACAGCCCTAAGTTTTGTCTTGACGAGAAATTCTCTGGTTAACACAATGGGATGGAATGAACGTTCTGACCCCGACATGCGCACTGCGAACTTCAAATTTTCCTGTGATGTATACCGTGAAGGGGTCTATTTAGTTTATATATATATACATGGGCGTAGCCACCATATACTTTGGGGGGGACGTACCAATACCAATCTGTCCCCCCCAATAATAGGCCTATTATATTGTAATATGTGACATATGATATGCCCTCCTTTTATGAACCCTGGTTGTAGCCTAGTGGATCTGTTGTTATTTCCGATTTACTTTCAATTTAGGAAAAACTAGGGAAACAAAACTGTGTGACCACCCCCCCCCCCCCCTTGATTGTACACTTGGTTGAGCCCGTAAACGCCGGTTTGCGGCATCGTTTGAAAAAACCGCTCAGTCCGACTCCGACTGTCACTGGTGCTTAAATGAAATGAAGGTAGGAGCTAAAAGAAAGAAGCAGGATGAACAGGCAGACATTTGCCTTTTTTCAGACGGTAAGCAAGTAGACACCTACAAAGTAGTGCCATGGTCAAAAATACCGCGGCAATTTTTGAATAAATGTGAAAAAAATCACCTTTAAATGGCTCAGTATTATAGCTAGGTAGCTAGCATGATACCCTAAAAATAGGCTGAATAATGAACTGCTGGAGTCACAGACCTATGAGTTCCCGCACTTCCCACTCCATTGATAAGCCTCTATTCATTCGTTGATGGCCTGGCCTGTTTGTTTTTACGATCTGATCCACGACTGAACTTAAAAAGAAATATCTGGGGGAGGGCTCACATTTGGACCCCCCCCAATATCTATACCATGGTTACGCCCTTGTGTATATATATTAGTGGTGAGCCGTTATCGGCGTTAACGTGCTGCGTTAACGTGAGACTCTTATCGGGCGATTAAAAAAAATATCGCCGTTAATCTATTCTCAAAGTTGGGTTGGGAGCTGGGTCTATACTACGCAAGCTATGATGACTTTCACCCTGATATTTTAGCGCGGATGTATACCTAGCCGAATTGCACTGTAGGGGGCGAGAACGAGTCTTCGAACTAGAGGCTCGCAGTCCGTGATGGACAGATTGTTAACGGCTGGTCTATGTGGTAATACAATCGGGCAGGACATCCAAACGCTCACCTATCATTCATCAACCTCAAATATGGCTTTTCATCTGAAAGATGTATGTAGTAGCAACTTTACATGGCCGCTCAATATGATGTTAACCTAGAGAAATGTGCGCTATTGAAGTGTTTGTGTGGAAGCGTTTGCTGCAGGACAGGCTCGGTGCGCTCACTTGCTCTTAAAATCTCCGTCATTCTTGGTCATACAGATAAAAGTAGCCTAATACATCTTTCGAATCTGTAAAGACTCTACGTTTATTTGTGTGCACTCAGAATAACAACGAAACGTTGTGCTTTTAAGCAAACAGGATGCGCTTTAAACAGGATGCGCTTTAGGTCTCATGTGAACTTGAGCGAGAAACTTCGACGTCTTTGAAAAATATATCTATAGAGAGTGAAATGTCAAAAAAATAAAAATAGAACACGTGTGTGTTAGCATGGATGATTTACATGAAATTTAATCTGTGCAACACTGTGCATAAGATGGCTTTCAGTTCAATATAATAACAAAACGACATTTTGGGTTTTATTCAACTAATAAGGTGGGCACGCTGTGATCTGTACTATATTTTTACTGTAATTGACAGTTATCGGCAAAAAAAAAAAAAAAAAAAACACGGGAGTGGGAGGGAATGGGAGTCATTCTTCCGGGAGTGGAACGGATTTTCCCCAGTTTTTCGTGGGATTGGGACGGAAGAGATTAAAGTTTGTGATGCATTTTGGAAACAGGAGATGAGCCCTGGTCTAATCGCCACCTGGCTTGAGAAACCCGTTCTCAAAGACTTACTTTTAGTCATTATTTGGGTAGCACACATATTCTGAATGCCTTCGGCAGAATTCAAATGAGCTATTTTAATCTAGATTAATTCCAAGATTAATCTAGATTAAAAAAATTAATCTATGCCCACCACTAATATATATATATTAGTGAGATACACTACCAATATTAAAAGTTAGGGTCAGTAAGAGTTTTTTCTTTCTTTTTTAAAAATCAATAATACTTATTTTTAGCAACATGCATTAAGTTGATAAAAAATGTTTTATGTTACTATAGATTTATATTACAAATACATTTTTTTTTTACTTTCTATTAATCAAAGAATTCTGGCAAAAATGTATCAAGGTTTCCACGAATATACTGTATTAGGAGCACAACTGTTTTCAACATTGATAATAATAATAAATGTTCTTAAATTCAGATTTTTTCACAGGACTAAATCATATTTTAAATTAATATTATATTCAAATAGAAGTTATTTTAAATTCTAATAATATTCCACAGTACATTTTTTACTGTATTTTTGATTAAATACACTTATGAGGTTTCTTTAAAAAATATTTAAACATCTCACCAACCACATGCTGTTGAATAGTAGTGTAGATCACAGATTTTTTTTAAAGAATATTGTGATTACAAATTGTTGCTTTTACTTGGTTTGTTAAAAAGCGTTGTGTATATGTGACAGTGGGAGGACGCAGAAGCAGCTTGTTGAGTATGTGAGGGACAACGGGTTGAGAAGAACTCATTACCAGAGGTAAATATTTATTTCAAAGTCTCACCTCAAAGTACTTTTATACTGTATACCATACGTTGTGGTGCTTGTTTGTCTTTGCACTCATAATGCTGTTTTAACAGGAGGAACAGTAAGATTCGCATATCGACACGTTCCTTGGCTTCTGATGTGCCAAAACAGGTCAGTAGAGTCTTTGATCAGGGACACAGCCAATCTCTCGACAGCCAATACCAACATGAAGAACAATAACAACAAATGACTTTTTCTTACCCATCTGTTTCAGAATCTTTTTTTTAACGACAGTCTAAGGTCTCCAGTACCTCCTTCCTCTGTCACCGCCTCCTTCCACTCACTCCATGCCCCCAGCTCACCCATGCGTACGGAGACCCCGAACCAGCCCATGCATCTCCAGCAGACACAGCAATCCGCCAGAGCCCCGAGCCCAAAGCAGCAGGACTTCATCAAGACCAACTCCCAATCCACCTACGCCTTCCCAGGTGCCACTCATATCCAGGCAGCAGGAGACTGCGGCCCCTCGTTTGTGTGTGTAGAGAGTAGTTCCCCTAGTGTACGCCCCTCCCAAAATGGCAATGAGGATAGAAAGCAAGTAGGGGTGAGTGGCATAAGCAGTGTGGCGAAAATGGGCTTCCTCACACCTGAAGCGTTTGAGGCAGAGATAATGCGCGTTCGACAAATGTCGTACCAGATCCCGATGTCCTCCACGCAGCTGCATGTTAGCGAAGAGTACATAGATGACGATCCGGCTGAAATGTCATTTTACGCTGGTGGCGCGGAGGCCTACTGTTACGGGTTTGACGATGAGAGTCCTGAGAGGTTTGAATATGGCGATAGAGTCTCCGTTCAGCCCTCTACGTACGCTCTCTGCCTCGAGGACCTCAGCAACGCTAACACCTTCCCTGAAAGTGCTTTTGGTCGATCCGAGACCAGTTCTCTGGTCAATAACCGCTCCGAGTGTAGCTCGCTGGATAACCATCCACTAGGTTCTGTTGGCGACTCGCTCTCACTCGGTTTCGGAGGTCCCGACTCCTCATCCTCCCTGCGCCTGCCTGGTTCTGAGAACCTATCTGAGGCCAGCTCGATGGTTAACTTCCCTGCGTATTCGGTGCGTTCAGAAGGCAGTTCGGCCATGCAGTTCAACGATCTGGTGGAGCAGCTAGAGCAGCTCAGCTATCCGCCCACAGCCACAGAGGGCTCGGCTGATGCCAGCTCCGATTCCGACTCTGACTGGGGGTCGGATGGAGGTCTGCCTCCAGATCAGAACCTCTTCTTTAGCAATCCACTAGTGAGTGGGGCTGATTTAGACAGCTTCCTGCTGGAATGCCAAAATCTCAGGGCTCTAGGCATTGGGGAGACCCCACCAGGCCCCACCCATCTTAAAATGTAGCATGACCCTCTTAAACGCCAGCAGTTATCATTGGTTTTTAATGCAGAACATGACCAAGCACTTAATTGTCCGCCTTATTCTGATAAAATCAGTACTTATAGTTTTGGCACCTCCTCGCTTTAATCTTCTTTCTTACGTGCCCTTTCCAGTGTACTTCCTCTATCTCTCTCTTTGGTGTTAATTCATTCTCTTTTTTTTATTGTTTTTGAATAATGTGCATTTTGAATGGCTGTATCACCTAGAATTGATATATTTAACACTTTAAAGGGTTACTCCACCCCAAAATTTAAATTGTCATAATTCACTTACCCGCATCTCGTTCCAACTCCATAAAAGCTTCGTTCATCTTCGGAACACAATTTAAGATATTTTAGATAAAAACCGGGAGGCTTGTGACTTGTTATTTACTTGGCAGTCGATGGGACTGTGACAAGCCTCCCGGTTTTTATCTAAAATATCTTAAATTGTGTTCCGAAGACAAACAACGCTTTTATGGAGATGGAACGACAAGCGGGTAAGTGAATAATGACAAAATGTTAATTTTGGGGTGGAGTAAACCTTTAAGCATATATATAAGTACATGTATATAAAAAAAAAGATCATCCATATTAGGGCATATATATATGCAGGAGAAATGTGATAATGGCTGCATGCATTACATACAAGATTATGGCACAAATATCAATATTTTTTTACTAGGTTTAAATCTAGGAAATGATTACAAATCTAGTATGCCTGGCTCTTGTTCTTTCTGGGCAAAGAAAACATCCCTCAGACTTATCGAAGTGAATAGCAAGTATTTTACTGAAGTATAATGCTTTAGAAAATAAAGTAATAAAATAAAATCTTACCCAGCATTTAAAAGCAATCAAAATCTAAACAATGGGTAAGTTTTATTGACAATTTTAACTTGTCAAGTTTTGATTTGATAAGCTTACCACAGTATGTTAATTTGCTAAATTGTATGTAAATGTTTTAGGTATATCTTGTAATTATTTTTCCTATAAATGTTTTGACCTCATGGAGTCCTAAAGTGAGTTCAACATTGATTTTCATAGCAAATATTAATTTAACGGCTGAACTGAATTGTCTGAAAAAGACATCTAATTTAATGAAAATGAATAAGGAGTAAATATAGTTTACAAAGGTAAGCTTTACATGCATGTACGAAGGTACTTTTTCATCAGGACAACTGCACGAGTCTATTCCAGTAATGAATCACTCTACTCAGGGCTGTGATTTAATTAGCAGTGGACCTGACAGCCATTGCTGCTAAGAGCAAATTTGAGCCAAAGTTATTTTTGTTTTGTTACTTTAGAGTTAGCCGCTCCACTCTGCCCCCTGCTGTTTCATTTTCAGACAGGCGTTGCATCTCGGCTGTTCAGATTGGGCTACATGGGTGCATTTACACTGACAGCCACAGGCACAGATTGGTGATTATTGCATGCATGTATAACAAAACACCTATTTGGCTTCGAATATAAGCAAATTTTACTTTCAAATTTGCATTTTGACTTTTTTTATCTTGTCTTAAAAAAGTTTGGATCTGTGCATGTTGCTTTGCAGTGTAGTTCTATGATTTACTTTGTTTTGTTTGTAGACTATTGTAGCCATTAACCCATGGCCTGCACATAAATAAACACTAAACAGAGACACTAAAGTTCAAAAGATTGGGGTCAGTAAGATTCATTTGAATGCTTTTGAAAGAAGTCTATTAGGCTGGATTTATTTGATCAAAGATACAGTAAAATTGTGGCATTATTATAATGTAAAATAATTATTTATATTGTAATATATATATGTATATTTAGTGCTCAAGAAACATTTCTTATTGTCAATGTTGCGAACAGTTGTTACTTGCGTAATGCAGTTTTGTCACGATTCATGATCAAAGCTGAAAAGAACAGCATTTGAAATGGAAGTATTTCGTAACGTACATGTCTTTACTGTCACTTTTCATCAAGTTAATGTGTCTTTGTAAAATAAAGGTATTCATTTATTTTAAAAATCTCACAGACCCCAACATTTTGGACAGTAGCAAAGCTTTTTACTTTCCATCAAAGAATGTAAGTGGTTGAGTATTGTAACGTGCTGCCAATACCACTGCTAAGAAAGTGAATGTAATATAGAGCTTGAATCCTAACCTCATGCACATTGTATGCGCGTTGGAGCATGTGCACCTATAGAAACCGGAGTGACAGTCAGTTCCCATTTATAATTATGGTTCGAGAAAGTAAAACGTTTCTATCATTAACAGTACGTCCAGTTTTGGCACATTTCTATGAATGTAGTGAACATTTCTTACCTTAGGTTTAGGAACTAGGCTATTTGGTTAAGCCTTTTGATTTGTAGAAGTTGGTGAACTTTCTGCCGTTTATCAAATAGCGTTTTCAAAATGATTCAGGTATTATAATTTGTTGAAGTATCTTTTTTCTTTGTCACTTTTGTGTATCCACTATATTCTTGCAGTGGTTTCTTCTATAAGTACTGTGGGTTTGCTTTCAAAACACTTCTTTTGTCTGTGCTTATTACCTTTGGGTGTCTCTTTTCAAAGTTTAACTTGATCTTAAATTGCCTGTTAATGCCTCACTTAAAGCATTATATAAGCAACACACTCAATGATGTAAACTATTACACAGAGCTTTAATAGGTAACATCAGCTCCGTGGAGTTTGTATGACATCCAGACCGCATAAATGCCTTGGGTTTCTGTTCTGGGGTCTGGAGTGAATAACTCAGTGTGCCATGAGTACATTGAGTTCTGTGAGCTCAAGATGAGACGCAGGCAATGCCGTTTGTGTCATTTCCTCTTCCTTTATTAAAATCCCATTTAATATCCTGCAATATTACTCTGCTTTACTTCACGGTGTGATTCAGGCTCTTCTGTCCTTTGCATTTCTTTGGCAGTCCCATTTAATGATTAAAATGTATTACATTTGCTTTCTCCACCCAGTATCTCCTGTCAAAACGGTGAATATATTGGTAACTTAACATATGACTAAACTCAATTTTTCCATTTGCAAGTTACTAAGGTGAACTATTTTGTGATAAACAATAACCATTTTAGTATTAACCATAAGACTCCATTCTCATTGTCATTTTGAGCGCAAGCAAAACATGGCCCATTTAGTCTTTATTTGCATCGTATGGTTTTAAACTACTTGAGCCTCTCTCTACTCCCACAAGCGAGTGCAGGCCTGCGCTGCTCTTAAACTCTGGGCAAGGCACCACTTGGCCATCCACTTAACGGTGCTTCCTTCACATCAGGAGCCATGGACATAATGACTTTGACTTTCTCTTTGTATTAACCATTATTATTATTATTAAGTGTTGCCAAATCTACTTTATAAAGTGACCAATGAAGTAAAAATTAACCTTTTTTAACTAAATAACACGCAAAGCAGCTTTATTTTCAAGAAACCCATTTGTATTTACCTCAACTACGTCTTATTTCTGTCAAACACGTCAGTATCTCAGACTGTGAATGTGTGCCTGTTATATGCCTGTTCTTGAGTCTGGACTTCTATTCTAATCACAGTGTGCTCTATCTGTGTTTTTTTATATCACACTGTTGTCCCTGAAGAGTTTTTCTATGTTACGGATCAGGATTATTCTAATGTATAGCTATGAACCATTTTTAGCACTCCCCCAACACACCAATACATTTTAAAACGCATGATACACCCTCTTTTAATAGTAAATACACTCCATAGTAAGTATTGAAGTTCACCATTTTTTTTGCCCCCAGATAAATACACATTTTTTAAAAGCTTGTGATGTGTTCTGATTTGTTTACATGCACACTTTAAATATTGGCACCAAAATGCAGTTGATTTTGCAGTGTGGCTGTTTTTTAAGAGATGCAAAATATACATGTAATGGTAGAGAAAAACATTCATTGCTATCAAAGGTGTCTCAAATTAATATAACTTTTTTGGTATTTATAGCAATCTACATTGCACACACATATATACATGTTTTTTGCAGAATTCAATTTTTTTTAGGCTTTTAATGTAAACATTCAAAGTATTTCAAATAGAAATATAATTCAGTTACACAGTTAAGTAACAATAGTGCATAAGAAACTAAATTTTAGTATGTTTTTAAGAGAAAGAGGTATTCCTAGAGCTTTGGGGGATCTGATGACAAAAGAGAACCAGACCAGATTTGTCTTTACCTGCCTTGTGCTTCCTCAGTATCCTTTTTTTCTTTAAATGTAATTCTGAAATTAAGAGCTATATAAATACAAGGTCCTTAATGTACTAATGTGAAAATAGTCGACTTATATGTGTGTGTGCGTTTTATATTTTCCCCTTTGAAAAAAAAAAATCTATTTTGGGTAACTGGGGTTTCTGGCTTTTTTGTATCCCTTTTAAAAATAATTTAAGTGCTGCAAATGACTTGGAAAAACAGAAACTACATTAGCCCCTGTAATAACCTGTGTCCATACCTTACCTAATGCAACTATAATACTGTATGGTGTTCATTAAAATCTGATACAGTTTTCTTAAACTACTGGAATGCTTTTTTCTTTGAGGATGTGACCTTAATGGGTTTTTCAGGATCTGTGGTTTGCAGTGTTATTTTGATTAGTTCTATATTTAAGGAGCTGCTCTCAATGGCATGGATCAGTGCCAGTGTCAGCAACATCTTGAGCCCCCTATTTATCATCGTTTCTTTCAGAATGTGTGGTTGAGCTAAAATACTAAAGGAAAGTCACTAGTGGGAACCAATGTGTCACTTTGAATCCTTCCTCCTATATGTTAAATGTTACAAATAAGGGAATGATCACTGAATCAAGGATACGTTCACTTCTGTGTAAAGTAATGCCCTGGTCTTTTATTACTAATTCTAGTAACTTTATTCAGTTTAGCTTGTAAAAATCTTGTGAACGTGGTTGTAAATACTGTACTAGCCATCAGGAAATAAATAAGCTGGATTTGTAAACGGTGCTAATGCTGAGCCCATATCAGATGTCCAATTGCCCTCTGTGTTGATTTCCTTTTGGTTCATCAACGTTCAATTATTAAGACATTTTGTACTGAAATCCTACAGTGCTATTTTAGTATTATACTATAAAAGTATTTATTAATATTTTGAATTCCCCTTTACTTTTATATTGTTTGTTTTAGAATGTTTTTTTTATTTTGGTTTTATTTTTAGTACGTATTTCAGTCAGTTGCCAAGGCAACTTTTTTAATTTTAGCTTTATTAATTGCTGAAAATTATTTTAGCAAGTTTTAGTTAACTATAAAACACTGGTTTTCATTATCTGTGCTTAACAGATACGTTATAAAGTAGCTTAGTTACACCTTTGAAGTAAAGTGAAATCAATCCCATCGTTTGTATCTATATTTTACATTTGTTTTAACAGATAATTTCTGACCAATAGATGATACTGTACACAAGTTGATGTACAGTACTTTTTGTGAATAACTGTTGTGTATTAACACTTAATTTCTGTTTGTTAAACAGTGTGGATACACATTTCTCATCTAAAGTTTATAGCTATAATGAACTACCAATAGGATTCGATACAAAATGTGAAACTAAACCCAGTCTAGCATGAGTCTGTCTGTTGTTTTAGCGTCTCAGATACACTTCTTATACTACATTCCACAGCCTCGTTCTAGTGTAGAGCGCTGCCTGTGTGTTTGTTCAGGCTGAGTGCCAAACCCCGGCTCTGGACCCCTTCTCTCCCTCCCTCTTCTCTTATGTCATCCCCGCTGGGACACTCCAGTTAAACTGTAAACCACTGCCGGCTCACCAGCCCAGCAGTATCGCTGATGATCCTCTGCAGGAATTATTTCCGGGTCATAAAGCCACCTTTTTCTATCTGGAGTTTGTTTATGCCCAGCCTCTACATTCTTGTTTTCCCCCGTGAGCTGCTCGTCTCTGAGGAAGAAACCATTTCCACTTTCTATTTATCTCTTTTTATATACAGAAGTCGTGATGTTATTTGTTTTCAGGTTTCTTCTCTTATTTTTTAAATAAGATAGCATGTGTTAAAGGAAATGAGTGTGAAGAAATTTAGTTTTTTCCTCTCGTTGCTGTTTTATTGCTCTGCAAACAACAACGCTGTGTGAGAGGATGACCGTATGATTCCTCCTGATATATCATATGTTTCGCTCTTCTGCTTTGTCAGAATTGTTGGTGACAAATTTTAATTTAATTTTTTTATTCAAATTTGCCATGTTATGACGTAAGCATTTTAAATTACCTGATTTGATCATCTGATTTGATTCAAGGCATAATGGCATGTTTATTGAATTGACAGTTTCTTGATGCATTCGTGACTGAATGTTTTTTTTTTGCATTTACAATTGCACGTGACATTGATCGGTCATTCTTGGTGGTTACAAGTTTTTATTACAAGTAGTATTAGTTTATTATTATTAATAGTAGTAGTATCTAAATTACAATATAAGCTCCTAAACATTTTATTTACTTTATATTTTTGTAGATAAAATGTATTATACTTTAATAAAATGTAATACAAATCTAAACTATGTACTTTATTATTATGGTCTCAGCAGTATTAATGTTCTTCCTTTGTTTTTCATCCCGTAGACACTGACAGCCCACAGCTCTCTCCCTTCAACACCAAGGGTCCTCTGTGTCTGTCGCCCTCTTTCCAGATGTCCACTCTCAGTCTTCCTGGCCACGCACCTTCACCCCTGCAGAGCCCCATCTTGAATGAGGTGGGCACTGCCAGACTGGAGGAAGACGAAGAGGGCAGGAGGAAGGTAGACTGATCACATGCTAACATGCCTGGGCCTGAATAAGAGTTTACTGTTCAACATTTTACTGTTGAAGCCCAGCTCAGGGCATCCTTGGATTTGAATAATAAGTTTAAAGAAATAAGAGAGAACCATTTGGCTTGCGTGGTCTTTGATGATTGTAGGTTATGAGTTATGACAATGACCCTGTGATTTTAGGGTTGATTGAGATTCTTTTTAAACTTTTTGCTAACCTTGGTGTGCAGTGCTCAGCTTACTTAAAAATAACCTCCTGCCCCACCCCTCGACTTTTATAAACTTATCAGACATTGACACTTTAAATATGCGATATCATCATCAAGGCCTTTCGCAGCGCAAGCGCCGATCTAAACGGTGTCTAACATGCCGTCTTTCTGTGCAATAGCTGATGTTAGCTTGACATCTAGAGTCGTGCCCTCTGTCAGCGCAGACCGCCAAGTTGCCCGGTCTTCCGCAAGGTGATGCCATCGGTCAGGGTTGATGTTAAAGACATTCATGTCCCGCTTGACAACATCCTTAAAGCGGAGCTATATACAGTGGGGCAAAAAAGTATTTAGTCAGCCACCAATTGTGCAAGTTCTCCCACTTAAAAAGATGAGAGAGGCCTGTAATTTTCATCATAGGTATACCTCAACTATGAGAGACAAAATAAGAAAAAAATCAGAAAATCACATTGTAGGATTTTAAAGAATTTATTTACAAATTATGGTGGAAAATAAGTATTTGGTCACCTACAAACAAGCAAGATTGCTGGCTCTCACAGACCTGTAACTTCTTCTTTAAGAGGCTCCTCTGTCCTCCACTCGTTACCTGAATTAATGGCATCTGTTTGAACTCGTTATCAGTATAAAGACACCTGTCCACAACCTCAAACAGTCACACTCCAAACTCCTCTATGGCCAAGACCAAAGAGCTGTCAAAGGACACCAGAAACTAAATTGTAGACCTGCACCAGGCTGGGAAGACTGAATCTGCAATAGGTAAGCAGCTTGGTGTGAAGAAATCAATTGTGGGAGCAATTATTAGAAAATGGAAGACATACAAGACCACTGATAATCTCCCTCGATCTGGGGCTCCATAAGATCTCACCCGTGGTCAAAATGATCACAAGAACTGTGAGCAAAATCCCAGAACCACACGGGGGACCTAGTGAATGACCTGCAGAGAGTTGGGACCAAAGTAACAAAGGCTACCATCAGTAACACACTGCGCCGCCAGGGACTCAAATCCTGCAGTGCCAGGCGTGTCCCCTGCTTAAGCCAGTACATGTCCAGGCCCGTCTGAAGTTTGCTAGAGAGCATTTGGATGATCCAGAAGAGGATTGGGAGAATGTCATATGGTCAGATGAAACCAAAATATAACTTTTGGTAAAACTCAACTTGTCGTGTTTGGAGGAGAAAGAATGCTGAGTTGCATCCAAAGAACACCATACCTACTGTGAAGCATGGGGTGGAAACATCATGCTTTGGGGCTGTTTTTCTGCAAAGGACCAGGACGACTGATCTGTGTAAAGGAAAGAATGAATGGGGCCATATATCGTGAGATTTTGAGTGAAAACCTCCTTCCATCAGCAAGGGCATTGAAGATGAAACGTGGCTGGGTCTTTCAGCATGACAATGATCCCAAACACACCGCCCGACAGCGAAGGAGTGGCTTCGTAAGAAGCATTTCAAGGTCCTGGAGTGACCTAGCCAGTCTCCAGATCTCAACCCCATAGAAAATCTTTGGAGGGAGTTGAAAGTCTGTGTTGCCCAGCGACAGCCCCAAAACATCACTGCTCTAGAGGAGATCTGCATGGAGGAATGGGCCAAAATACCAGCAACAGTGTGTGAAAACCTTGTGAAGACTTACAGAAACGTTTGACCTCTGTCATTGCCAACAAAGGGTATATAACAAAGTATTGAGATTAAATTTTGTTATTGACCAAATACTTATTTTCCACCATAATTTGCAAATAAATTCTTTAAAAATCCTACAATGTGATTTTCTGGATTTTTTTCCCTTATTTTGTCTCTCATAGTTGAGGTATACCTATGATGAAAATTACAGGCCTCTCTTATCTTTTTAAGTGGGAGAACTTGCACAATTGGTGGCTGACTAAATACTTTTTTACCCCACTGTATATATAAAAAACAAGTTAATTGAAGTTACCTTAAACTGAGTTCTAGGTTCTACCTTACGTTCTATGTTAAACTTGTAAGTTTAATGTTACATTTTAGGTTCTGTGTTTGAGGTCAATTTTTACATTAGTTTCAGTGTTAACTTATGGATTTTAAGTTCTATGGCTTTAAGTTCTGTGTTATAAGTTCAAGGTTCTAGATTAACCTACTAGTTCAAAAATATGCTAATTTTAGTTAAATTGTAGCTTTTGTGTTTGTGTTGAGCTTGGCTAACTTCTACATGCATTTGTACATTAGCCTCTATGTTTGAAGGTTTACATTAATTTTGAAGATACATTTTGTGCTCTACTTTAACTTCTAATTTCTGAACTGTGCTAATATTTAACTTATGTCAATTCAAGGTTGACATCATCATTCGTTTTTGTTCATTTCTGTGTTTTACGTTCTGTATTAAATTGTAGGTTTTAAGTTCTAAGTACAATAACTGAATTTCATAGATAATTGGTTCTAGGTCTACATATAACTTAAGTTTTTTTCAAATTCAACTATAAGTTGAAGTTTAAATTCTATGTTAGTTTATCAACTTCTTTATTCAATTTTTATGTTCTACATTCCATATTCATATCATAGAACATAAAATAGATCAATTAACTTGCCAAATTAAATAGTGTTTAGAGGGTTTAATACAGCTTATCTAAGAGTGGTTTTAAGTATGGTTTTATTTCCAGAGATATCCCACCGACAAAGCCTACTTCATTGCTAAAGAGATTCTGACAACAGAGCGCACTTACCTGAAGGATCTGGAGGTCATCACAGTGGTGAGCTGTCTGTCTGTGCTCATTACTCTTGAGTGTAACATGTTTAGTGTGTGAGGCTTGTCTGTACAATGTATCCTGTATGTTGTGTCAATTAACTGTGTGTATGTTTCTTTTGATGTGTATAATTTAGATGATCTTTTGTCTTTGAACTGTGTCTAATCACATTGATGTTTGTGTTTCTTCAGTGGTTCCGGAGTGCAGTGATTAAAGAAAACGCAATGCCTGAGGGTCTCATGACCCTCCTGTTCTCCAACATCGACCCCATCTATGAGTTCCACAGAGGCTTTCTCAAAGAGATTGACCTAAGGCTGGCTCTCTGGTACCAGTTCTTATTTATCAAATTGCAACTTGTTGGCATATATGACAATGTTAAACGCATTTTTATTTATTTTACCGTATAAAGCCTACTGCGTAATATTTGATACACAAATTTCTAAGGCTTCTAAATCATGAAAAATCTGTTGTATACAATTTATTACATGCCTTCTATTGTATGATTGATATTTAATACTTTTTAGCTGGAAAAGATTGGTCTCACTTTATTTTAAGTTCCAATTCTTGCTATTAACAAACCATTAAGTATGATTTTTGCCTCAAAGGATTCATTACTAGAATCCTATTTTGTCTCATTTTGTAATTGATCATTTTCACATGTTCACAGGGAGGGGCGCTCTAACGCTCATGTAAAAGGAGATTGCCAACGAATTGGAGATGTGATGCTGCGCAACATGTGTGCTCTGAAGGTGAGCTTATAGTTCAGTTCTACAAGCAAGAATAACGTTGATTTTAATTCGATTTTTGGTGCAAGTATTCTGACCATCCATAATTTATGTGATGGGGTTGTTGCCTTCATAATCTCAGGAGTTTACAGGCTATCTGCAGAAGCATGATGAGGTGTTAACAGAGCTTGAGAAAGCCACAAAGCGTGTGAAGAAGTTGGAGACGGTGTATAAGGAGTTTGAGCTGCAAAAGGTTTGCTACCTGCCCCTCAACACCTTCCTGCTGAAGCCCATCCAGAGACTCATGCACTACAAACTCATCCTGGAGCGCCTGTGTAAGCATTACGCCCCCCAGCACAGAGACTACGATGACTGCAAAGGTGAGCCTGCTACCAGCTAAATCTCAAATGTGTTTTTATAGAACAAACACTTTTCTTTAAGATCTGAGCATGATACTGAACTTACACGTTACATTTTTGCAGAGGCTCTGAAAGAAGTTGCGGAGATTGCCACTCAGCTGCAGAGCAGTCTGATTCGACTGGAGAACTTTCAGAAGCTGACAGAACTTCAGAGGGATCTGATTGGCATTGAGAACCTTACGGCTCCGGGAAGAGTGAGTTGTTACTTTGTACATTTGTATTTTTATTTTGGTTCATCAAAGTGGGTGGATGAACTGGCATACAAAGCTATGAGCCAATTATACTATGGTCATGGTATTTTACTAAGTAGTATAAAATGCAACCATGCATTGCTAGATGTACACTTTTTAAGTGGCAGAAATCTATAAGATAAAAGAATGCTAGAAGATCACAGAACTCAGAATAGACAAATTATCGAGAAGGGTATTTAAAATAGGGTTACAATACCCTAAATAACTGCAATGTTCTTCACTGGAAAAGTTATTTAACCTCAATACAAACACTCTCTGTCATGGCAGTCTTCGTCTCATTTCTTTGCCTATAGATTTGTGGTACACCGCTGGCAGGATGATAGTAATGTAGTGGTTAGAGCTTGGAAGCAATACAATAGACGTCATTGATTCAACCGTACATATGAGCATCTTACAAAATGAAGAGTTCCAGAGAAGCAAGGACATTGCAGTTTGTTAACATACATTACTAGCCTTTTGTTTTGGAGCTTGGATGCAGCCATCATCATCTCATGGTGCAAACAGGAAGTAAACATCTCTGGTCATGTGACAATTTGCACTAAATATGTGAAACTGCACATTTAATTGAGACCCTGTATTTTTTTCCATAGTTTCAGAAAATTCAGTACAACACCAGTCAGTGAGATTTTTAGAGCTTTATAAATGAAAACCTTATTTTTACGGTCACTCATTGTGACCAGTGGGATTAAATGGGTTAGTTAAAGTCATTAAGTGGGACAAACATGTCAAGAACAATTGATAGTCCGCTACACAGTAAATCTTTCCCCTTGCTCCTTCTCCAGGAATTTATCAGGGAAGGATGCCTCTACAAGCTCACCAAGAAGGGTCTGCAGCAGAGGATGTTTTTTCTTGTAAGACTGAACTTTTATTCTGTTTCGGAAGTTTTGATTTTAACTTTTGTCTGTGTTGACCAAAACCGTTTCCATCTAAGTTTTCAGACATGCTGCTGTACACGAGCAAAGGAGTGACTGCAACCAATCAGTTCAAAGTTCACGGACAGCTTCCTCTGCATGGGATGATTGTGAGTATCTTTGAAATGGAATACTAACACACTGCGTACTGAATGAAGTACACTGTGTACTGCTGTGGCATGTGTAACAGTAAGCGCATGTAGTGATACACATTTCAAACAGTAGTATGCGGAACATTGTCACGTAATTTGTAAAACTTTGAAAGAAGTCAAAAATGCTACTCCAAAAATCAAACCGGTTTGGACAAATCCAGAACGGGTGTGATGGGGATCCCTCTGTTGCTTTACATCTATCACATATTGGAGAAATAGTGTTGTGTTGTATATTTTTTTTAGTTTAATGTATAATGGATCAGCCTATGTCTAGCATTTATTAAACAATATTAGATCCTACTAAAACATTCATTCCATGTTTCATCAGACAGGTCTATACCAAAATCCTTGGTCCAAGCTTCTTTTAAGTGGCTTGTGTTCACAGGCAACAGAAAAGCATTAACAGTGTTCCTGTGGCTCGGTGGTAGAGCATTGCATTAGCAGCACAAATGTTGTGGGTTCAATTCCCAGGGAACACACATACTGACAAAAAATGTATAGCCTAAATGCACTGTAAGTCGCTTTGGATAAAAGCGTCTGCTAAATGCATAAATGTAAATGTAAATCATGAAATCAAATGTCTAGAGCAGGGGTCGGCAAGTGAGTTTGGCATAGGACCAAAACAATTTCTGCAACTAGATGGCCAGAACATAGTTGAAGGATAATTTAAGAAATGCTGGGGAACTCTCAGATGAAAGTACACAGGCAGGCGGTGATAAATGACGTTTACACTGGCATTTTCCTTTAAACGTCTGCACTGTCTCTCAGCTTTGTTTTCGTAAAGAAATGATCTTTCAGGCCTTATTTGTAGTATCTGCTGTTAGCTAAAATATGAATGTACATGTTGTTCTGGCCTGCAATTCATACAAGATGCATGTTCAAACTCAAAGATACACTTATAAGAGCTGTTTACAACCGTTAAGGACTGGCGTGCGGAGAAGGAGAGGAGTAGTTTGGGTTGTTTTCAACCTAAAACAAGCAGACAATGCGGAGAAATCAGTTTTGCAATCACAGTAATTGCATTTAAAAAAAATATAAATATAGAAAAGCTATTTTGAATTTTAAACATATATGCAGGCTTGGTGAACATAAGGTTTCATTCAAAAACATGAAAAGAAATTCCCAAACCCTGATTTTTTTAACTGGTAGTTTTTCTTACCAAATGATAAATTAATTTACAGTACATACTGTTCCAATGGACTTGTCTGTGCTTTGCTCCTGCCTGCAGCTCATTGTGCTGGACGCTCCTGTGAGTATGAGGAAAATCCCCAAATCCTCCACTCCCAAACAACCTCGAAAGTCTGCCTACAACCCTTGCATTTCCCTCTCAGCTCCTTCTTCTGTCCCTCCCCAGCATCAGTAGAAATGAGGATTGCTAATAGTCAGGGTGTTAACAGTAGATTATTGACACTTTGGGGCAGGATCAGTCACATTATTCCAAAGAATGCTAGTCGTACAGATCCATTAAGTTTAAGTGGCAGGCCTCTCTCTGAACTGTTTAAATGTTTTTCAGGTGGAGGAGAGTGAGAATGAGTGGTCTGTTCCTCACTGTTTCACCATATATTCTGCTCAGAGGACCATTGTGGTGGCAGCCAGGTGAGTGCATATGAAAGAAAGTGCTTTTAATGACTGGGAATCATGATGCATTTTTGGTTTGATTTGGTTGAGAAAGTTGGGTTTTGAGTCCATAATTAATCTAACTATTTCATCCCAGTGATTTATTTTTGTAATGTTAAAAAATAAAGAACAGTTGGTTAATTTATTTTAAGGTGTCCTAGTTACAGTGTAATTATACATTTAAGTAATTAGTATTATTATTTAACTACACGTACTTACTATATGGTTAGGGCTAGGGGTTGGTTTAGGGTTTCTTGAAGGTAATTATGCTTAATTTATTGTTGTTATTATAATAGTATGTACATGTAACGTGTAACAAAGACACCTTCAAATAAAGTGTTACCGAACTATTTTGTAAATGTACTACCCTTGGCAGCCTGTTGAAATAATGAGATCAGATTTAAACAGTAATAACAGATATATTGTTTAAAATTAATTCAATTATACTATACACTTTTAATTGTATATTGTGCATTTAAAACGTTTTGAATCAGTAAGGTTTTTTTTTATATACTTTTATTCAGCAAGGATGCAATAAATTGATCAAACATGACAGTAAAGATATTAATATTTTTACCAAAAAATCTATTTAAAAATAAATCTGGTCTTTCTTGTCATCAAAGAATCTTGAAAAAAATGTATCAGTTTCCACAAAAATATTAAGCAGCACAACTGATAATAGCAAGAAATGGTACTTGATCACCAAATCAGCATATTAGAATAATTTCTGAAGGATCAAGTGACACTGAAGACTGGAGTAATGATGCTTAAAATTAAGCTTTGCCATCACAATAATAAACATTTTATAATTTATAAAAATTGCATATATAATTAAAAATATATATCTAAAAATAATTCAAATAGAAGAGTTTATCTGTAATATTTCCCAGTATTACTGTTTTTACTGTTTTTTATTTTATCAAATAAATGTAACCTGGGTGAGCACAAGAGACTTATTTCAAAAATGTTAAAAAATAATTTTACAGATTTGTTTTGTTTTAATTAACAGTAGTATTATTATTCTTATATTCAAATACACATTTCCTTTAAAGGGATAGTTCACCTAAAATAACTATTCTGTCGTTTACTCGCCCTGAAGTTGTTCCATTTTCTTCTTCTACTGAACACAAGATATTTTGAAGAATGTGAGTAACCAAACAGTTCCTGGTCCCTCAATGACATGCATAGTATTTTTTTTCACTCTGTTACCCACAATTTTCAAAATATTGTATATGTTCAATAGAAGAAAGAAACCGAAGAAAGAAAAAAGGACTTGAGGATGATTGAATGATGACAGAATTGTCATTTTTGGGTGAACTATTCCTTTAATATTAGTCTTTGCTGTTAATCATCTTTCATCAAGAGACTCTTTCTCCTCCACAGCTCCAAAGTAGAGATGAACAAATGGATTGAAGATCTGAACATGGCCATTGACATGTCAAAGAAATGTCAGGAGAAATCAGATCTTCTGTTGGACCCAAGCCTGTGTGATCGCTCCAACAGTAAGCACCTCAAGCCTGCTTACAATCTATTCATCCGCTGTGCAGGAAGTGATGTGTTTCTGTTCCTTAGCCTCCTTATCACTGATCCTGAAGTAGATGTAAACCCCATCCCTTCCAATTGCTCCTCCTCTCTCTCTCTCCCCTCTCCTCCTTTCTTCCTCTCCCTCCACACAATCTATAAGGATCATCAGATGAAGTGTCTCTGGAGCAGGAGTCAGAGGATGACATGAACTCTTCCCGCTGCTCTCTGGACAAGCAGAGCCACCACAGGGCCAACACCACCATGCATGTGTGCTGGCACCGCAACACCAGCGTCTCAATGTCTGACCACAGCCTAGCCGTGGAGGTAGCACTTACACACACAATCGTTTACAGTCTTCATGGAGCCTGATTGTGCAGGGCTTGACTACAGCTGCAGTGTACAAATGAAGGAGCGTGACGATAGCATGTGTTTGGGTCCGTTTCCTAGAGAAATGTGGGTCATATTTCACCCCAGAATCAAAATAAACTAACATTTTAGATATTTCTGTCTTAATTCTTAACGTTTTACAGTTTATTTTTGTCATAAATTTAGTACTTATATTATTATTTCCCTGAATTGTCAGTAATGTAATGAGAAAATCTCATTCTTTGCGTTTTATTTTTGCTAATTCAGTACAACATATTCTACAATATATTTATATTAACGCTTCATATTTAAATAATAATACATAGTTTGAATAGTTCATTTATTTCAAGTTTATCAACTTAGAATTTATAAATATTATTATTTTCATGTCAGCTATAAACATTTTCACTCTGAATTGTCAGGACTGTAACGCAAAAAAATCTCATGCTTTCCGAACCAACTTTTTTATGAATATTTGTTTTGTTAATTCAGTGTAACAGTTATACTACAATATATTTAAATACTTTGTTTAAAATCACCATAAATAGTTTATATAGTTTTGATTTTATTTTATCATAATTTAAAAAATCCAGTTCAATTAAATTCAGTTTAAATAATCATTTAAATGTTTAATAAATTCATTGAAATACTAGTTTAAACAATGATTTTATTTTAGGCTGAAAATTGACTCGTGCTTTGAGGTTTTGTGAGATTCACTCAGTTTGAGCTTGACACACATGAACACACACACACACACACACATCTCTGAGGCTGGCTGTTGAGGTCTGGACTGGAACCGTAGCTTGTGAAGGAGGGGCAAAGACTCTTGGATCTGTTTCTGTTGCTGTCTTCTTTTTCTTCACCCTCATATGTTCCAGTTAAGCCACATCCAGTAGCTTCTCCACCCTCCCCATTCCATGTTTTTTATGTCTGTAACATGTTTTCCTCTTTATTTGTCCATCAGTAACTGCCTGAATTGAAATTGAATGAATTAATGACCATTTTCATGAATGCTTCATTTCTTCTAACATATCTTATACAGATTAAGAGTTTTCAATCTCTCTTGTTCTAACTTTCTAACACTCTGTCTTCTGTTCTTCTCTTTTTCTCCTTGTTGTCCTTTTTGTCTTCATCACATTCTCTGCACCACATTATCTGTCCTCCTTCCTGTTGACATCTTTGCCTGTGCTCTGCATGCCTGCCTGCTCTCAGTATTCAGCTCTCCAGCCGTGTCTCCAGAGCTCCCCCCTCGGTACCTGCTCAGTCAGGGCCAGAGACCCAACACCATCACTCATGTGTGCTGGTACCGAAACCAGAACCTTTCTCTCAATGACTATCTGCGCATGAACCAGGTACCAGTGAGGATTTGAAGACCTGCACAAAACATTCAACTAAAGTGATCCTTGAGTATCTAAATATATCCTTGTTTTAATTTATACATCAACATTAAATCAAAAATATCTATCTATCTATCTATCTATCTATCTATCTATCTATCTATCTATCTATCTATCTATCTATCTATCTATCTATCTATCTATCTATCTATCTATCATCTTAGGGTTTATGTGGGGCTATATATATTACAAAATGTAATTGATGCATCTGATTTTATATCATAAAGAAAAATCATAATTATTAAATCAAAATAGAAAAATAAATTGGTCCTTAACTTCTATCATTTATTTATTATTAGTATTTTAAACTGAGCTAACAAACTTCTTTTCATGTGGTGCAACCAAATTGTAGAACAAAATAAACATAAAAATAACAGATCATTTGACTGTTATATGACAAGGAAAGGCTAGTCAGTGTTTTAAAATATCATGTGGTGTGATTGTTAAATGCAATGATACTGCATTTATGAATTATTAATTGTTTTTGAAAAATATAGACTAGGATGACATTAAAATTACCAACTCTGTTTGACTTTGACTTTTGGCAAGTTCATTGTGACCCACTTTTAGACATTTCTCACTGACTTGTAAGAAACGTGTAGAGTTCTGGCTCTGCCACTGAAAGTGAGACTGTTCTATTATGGTTTCAGTTTTTTAACTGCTCGTTTGGAAAAGTGGTACTCTCTTCTTCAGCTTATTCTTTCCGTGTTTTGTACAGCTGTAAAGTTCATTCAACTCTAATGCAGCACTAATGGTCTTTTGTGAATGAGGGGTTCTTGCTGTGTTGTAGCGGTTGAATTTTAAAACTTCCTGTTGCCCTCCATTACAGAACCAGCTGTCTGGTTACCTCCTAAGGAAGTTCAAGAACAGCAACGGCTGGCAGAAACTCTGGGTCGTCTTCACTAACTTCTGCCTGTTCTTCTATAAGACGCACCAGGTAATAACAGCTGGTTGATGTATTTGATTAAACTTCCTGTAGAAGCGCTAAAGGTCTGGATAATTTGATAGATTCTTGTTTTGGTTCCAGGATGACTTCCCCCTGGCCAGTCTGCCGTTGCTAGGTTACACAGTCAGCATCCCAGGGGAATCAGATAGCATCCATAAGGAGTACGTCTTCAAGCTGCAGTTCAAATCCCATGTTTACTTCTTCAGGGCGGAGAGCGAGTATACATTTGAAAGGTATGGTTTTTAATATATCATTTTAAAATATGGGCCTAACTTATTTTCAAATAATTTTGGGGTTACTCTTTCATATTAAATTTGTAATCATAGAGCTGTTGGTTGATTTCAGTGTATAATTTTTATGATATGGTAATCTATCATACCTTTTTTTCAAATGTTTTTGAAAGAAGTCTCATATTCACTAAGGCTGCATTAATTTACTGAAAATACTGTGAACATTACAGTATTACAGTAAAATTAGTGATAATGTAAAAAAATGTATATATAAGATTTAAAATAACTTATTTTAATATGCTTAAAAATGTATTTATTCCAGTGCAATTATCAGCAGCAATTACTCCAGTCTTCAGTGTCACATGATCTTTCAGAAATCAGTTTAATATGCTGATTTGGTGCTCGAGACACTTTGATTATAATCAATGTTGAAACAGGTGTGCTGGTGCTTGTGGAAACCATGATGCATTTTTTTCAGGATTCTTAAGTTAAAAAAAGAAGAAACCGATAGTCTTGTGGGCAGCGCAGCGACATACAGCTCTGTTCCCTTTCGGCATCCCGAGTTCAAGTCCCAGCTCGATCCCTCTCTCTCCCGCTTTACTTCCTGTCTACCACCTGTCCTATCAAAATAAAGGCAACAAATAAATCTTAAAGCAGCTTAAATATGAAATATTTTATAACATAATTGATCAATACAATGCATCCTTTCTGAATGAAAGTATAAATTTTCACACAAAAAAAATTAAAAACTTATTGACCCCAAATGTTTGAACAGTTCTGAATATAAACTGTAATTAAACAGGCAAGTAAAATGTGTATTACAGTTGAATATTGACATTTTTGATGTATTAATGCTAAATGAACAGCAGGAAGAACAAAAGGAAGAAGTGACTATTTGTATGCTCAAACGTGCTGGGATGTGTCTGCAGATGGATGGAGGTGATCAAAAGTGCAGCGAGCTCGGCGGGACGCATGAGTCTGCTTGTACCCAAAGGCCCAGCAGAGATGAACGGGGGAAGCTGAGTGTGTCAGACTGATGTCCTGGAGCTGAGGGCTGGGCCCACTGTCTGCCGGGAACAAACACACCATCATCATTTCATCCTTTCTGATTTGCGGCTCTGAGAAGCATCATCATCATAATAACTTAACTCTGGACTGTTGGCTCTCTGCTTGCTGGGAGTTTGAGCTGCTTATTGAAACCTCGGACCGAAGAAGTTGGTCGGAAAGTAAGCGCTCTGTAATTCTCTTCTCTAAATCTTTTCTTGTTTTCTCGCTAATGAAACAAAAAGTGGGCGTCTTGCTTTTCTAGAACCACATTAGACTGAAATAATTCTTATAGAAACACTTTAGACTGAATTAAGTTATGTTTGTTTATCTTTCTGGGTTACACTTATTGCTGTATTCAGGTTTTAAGGTTTTTGCTCAAATTAATCTGTCATTAGGATTATATTTAATGACTCTTGTTACTCCAGTTTCAGTAGAAATCTAGTCCCACAGGACTACAAACGTGCTTTGTATTATTTGTCCTGGGACAACATGACTGAATGCTACTGAATGGAGTGTTGACAAACTGAGGGTTGTATTAAGTCCAGCTGGTACAGTAAGTGAGATGAAGGACTAGCGCTGTAAACCATGTCTCGCTGATTTTAAAACAATGTAACGTTGGTCAGAGAGCACGTTTACAGGGCGTATCTCAGAAACCGGAGATCTATGATCGAGCGCCTTCGCACTTTTAAAGGGCTGAGGGTGAGATGATGGTACAGGAAGGGATCAGAGAGGAATAGAGGTGTTATTGTGATGATGAGGCAGCTGAATTGGCTTGTACAGTATGTGCTGTCCTCTTCCAGCATAGGTTAAAGCATGTCTTGAAGGTCATTATTAAGCGACTGTTACTATTTAGGAGATTTTTAAGTTCTGATCCGTTTATTTTTGATCTCACAGCATTGACTTTCTTGAAATCTGAAAACTAATCAGATATTTGTTTTAAAGTGAAGACTGACCAAAAAAGATTCACTAACCAAACTAAATGTAATGTTTTAAATGATGTATTCACAAATGTGACTAGTTTAGATTTTTGGGATACTTTAAGCTCAATAAGCTCAAGTCTAAACTAACCCTCTTATGGGGGAAGAAGGTCATCCACAGTGTAATACTGCACTTTTCTTTCAGTTTCTGCCCTCTACACACAAGGAAGAGGAAATGATTCTGGTGAAGTTTAAGTTAAAACAATAATGCAAGATGTTCCTCGGTCGGCCACTAAGTCCTAAAATGTAAACTGGGATCAACGGCCTAAAACCCGCCTGTTCCCCTTTTATTATATTGCATATGTGATTTTTTTTTTCTTCTATATATAAAGCATATTAATAATTAATTTACAAGTTCTTTCCCTATGATCTATTGATAGACTTTTTTTTTTTTTTTTTTACTACCAATATTTTTTGCGAGGCATATCACATCACACTATATATGTGTTACGGTCTCGTTTTGTTGGAAGGCCAGTTGGGGATATTTGTTGTTTTAGTAGCATGAAGTTTCACTGTATGTGTGACAGTGTTATGTTTGCTTATCGGCTTCACTTTATGAAGACCGATCTGTACGACATCTGATTTGGGAGATTTATTTTGCCTCTTTTTGGATTATTGTTGTATTTATAAGGCTTCTGGCTTTGTCCGTTCAACATGCTGTACAGGGTCCAGCCAAAGACCCAAGAAGTTTTGCATAAGCCTGAAAAGGTTGGGCAAAGTTAGTCGGCCGCACATTGAGAAGTGTTGCTTTGTGTACTCATAACAATATACTGTAAGCAGCTATCATCTCGGCATGAGCTCAGCTAGTCTGATGTGTTTCAAATCCCTCTTAATTCACTAATGCACTGTGTGGGCTCATGGTCTCAACCTTTTTTGTACATTTTATGCAAGGACTGGAATCATTTTCTTGATAAGAAGGTTGGATGAACAGTTGATTTCCATCCCGGATTGCTAAGCACGAGAAAAGGGAGTTTACTCGAAGACCTCAGTTTACCGAGTTTTGATGAAATCGCTTTTCTCCAGCTTTTACTATTTATTTTGTGTAGCATGTTGCTGAGGCGTTGCTCCTGTACACACACCGCATGTAGTAAGTTTCATGTTATGACATTGAAGGGATATCAAATAAAACTGAACTGTGTAAACATTTAATTCTCTTCTTTTTGTCCCATTTATAGAGTTAGTTCACATAAAAATCTAAATCGTTACCAGTAAACCCAGTTTTTAATCTTTAAAACACAAATGAAGAAAACTGAGATTTCTGTCCCTCCACTGAAAGATCATTACACCAAAACTTACACTTAAGTTCATACAAATATTGTAAAAGTAACCCATATGAATTGAGCGGGTTAATTCAAGTCCTATTTCTATTAACAAAAATCATTTGTTAATTGAAATAAATATTTGATGAAACACATTTAAACTTATTTTATTTCCAAGGTTACATTTTAAGTAAAGTACTTAAATTACAAAAATAGCAAAAATTTACTTTTCTATAAAAGAAACTAATAAAAACAACAAAATGCCAGAACAAAAATATTTACAAATTTAAAACTGTAAATATTAAAAATAAAAGCTAATTCTGATTAATTAATAAATTATACTAAAATAATCCTGCTTTGTTTTATAATATAAACTAATATATAAGATTTAATTTAGGCTTTTATTCACATATAGCATTGATCAACTTGCATACATGGAGCACTTTAAATATAGTAAACAAGCTCAAGTGTATGTGCGTTGATCAATATTTATATGAATAAAAGCCTAAGTTAAACTGTTTATATTACACAACAATAAAAAAAAACGGATTACTTTTACAATTCTTTATGAACTTTTTGGAGCATCGAAGTTTTAGTTCCATGGATTTTTAATAAATGTACAGAATTCTCTCAAGATTTGTGTTTCAAAGATTAATGAAAGTAATAATTTTTGGCTGAACTATCTCTTTAGGCCTTTTCCTACATTTCACTCTGTAATTTATGTCCTAAATGCAAACGTAAGAAATAAACACTTTTTACACTAGTTTATTTACATTTCAATGTACTTAATGCAATTTAACGGAATACACACAAACCTGGTTCGTCATTTCATATTTTACATTTCATTTAGACATTTCAAAACTCTATAAAGTAAACTGTAAAAACATCTGATAATACAAGCTAGAGTGGAATGACTGGTGGTGTTCAGCTGAAGGAGCAGGTGGGCACAGAGGACCGGCTCATGAAGAGATCAGGATAGTCTTTCCATCGGACGGAGCTGACCAGCAGTCAGTCGGACCTCATCGTTTTGAAGGCATGCGGTTTCCGTTGAGTGTAAACCTGCAGGGTTGAGACAACGGAAGTCTCAGAGTTCACTCCTGCGGAAGATTCAGTACTGCATGCAAGCGCCACAGCGCAGCACAATATCTTATAGAATTGAATCAGCATGACCTGAAAAACTGGCATAAATGTCAAAATACAATTAGATACTGTGTGTACAGACACATAGGCAAGACTGTATATTAAATGTTTACCTGCACACTTTCTCCACAATGTTATTGAGTAAACAGTCAGAGATTCCAGGGCTGGACTCCTCTGCGAGGCTGAATGCGTTTTCCAGCTCCTCCAGGGCACATACACCGCTCCCGCTAACACGCCGTTGCTCCTTCAGCTGCATACAGAACATAATCCACGTGTTCTGACTTGACGTTAAAGCAGGAGGTCCAGGCTCACTTACATAAATGTATGTTTTTGAATTCTTTACCTCTCTAAAGATGGGTGTGATGAATGTTTTTATAGACGACGACTTTGGCTGCCTCTTCATAACATCTGATGTCTGTTAAACAAAAGAAAATAATTTCAACTAATTTCTTTTTTACATTTTGATGACATTTAATATGTATTTGTTATACTATAGATCAGCATCCTCAAATCTGGTCCACTCCTGCAGAGTTTAGCTCTAACCCTAATCAAACACACCTGAGCATGCTAATCAGAGTCTTCAAGATTGTTAGAAAATCACAGGTTGGTGAGTTGATCAGGGTTGAGCTAAACTGCAGCAGATTGGCCCTCCAGGGAAAGATTTGAGGAGCTGTAGATTAATTCCAAATGAACTGCTGAAGTCAAGTCAGAAAATAAATACAAAATTAGTATTACTGGTCATCAGTGGTGCCTTTGATACTATTAACATTCTCTTTGGTAGGCTCAAAAATTATGATGGAATCAATTTGAATTAAACAAAGAGATGTTATATCGATCGCAAGTTTAGTATGGAGTACTGCAAGGCTCAGTACTAGGGCTAAATATTTTAAAGGGGACATATCATGAAAATCTGACTTTTCCAGGTTTTAAGTGCTATAATCAGGTCCGCATTGTATCTACCAACCAAGGAAATGTGAAAAAGATTAACCCAGTAACTTTGTTTTGATAAGCCTTTTTCTGCAAGCATCTGAAAAAATGAGCAGGTCTGATTTCTCTCCACTAGTGACGTTGCAAAGGGATCTCATTATAATATTACCGCCCCTTAATCTGTAAATTTCCACCAGCTGCAATGTAATTTTGATTTAGCAAACGACAACGGTGTAGCAAAATGTTTTTCTTACATTTCACTACTGATTATACCCTGTATGATTATGTATGTGACGAATAATAAAGAACCTTGAACCTAGCAGTTCTAATGCCATGGTGAAAGTTTGAGCAAAGCGTGCTAACTGCTCTGTCTTTGGCTGCACAGACGAGCACAGAACACTGTTTAGAGTCCCAGCTTCAGAGACAACCAGAGAGCAGGTTGTTGATTGTAGCCTGTGGAATGTTGGTCCACTCCTCTTCAATGGCTGTGTGAAGTTGCTGGATATTGGCAGGAACTGAAACACACTCGTATACGCCAATTCAGAGCATCCCAAACAATGCTCATTGGGTGACATGTCCGGTGAGTATGCTGGCCATGCAAGAACTGGGATGTTTTCAGCTTCCAGGAATTGTGTACAGATCCTTGCAACATGGGGCCGTGCATTATCATGCTGCAACATGAGCTGATGGTCGTGGATGAATGGCACAACAATGGGCCTCAGGATCTCATCACGGTATCTCTGTGTGTTCAAAATGCACCTGTGTTCATTGTCCATAATATACGCCTACCCATACCATAACCCCACTGCCATCATGGGCCACTTGATCCACAACATTGACATCAGAAAACCGCTCACCCACACGACGCCATACACGCTGTCTGCCATCTGCCCTGTACAGTGAAAACCGGGATTCATCCGTGAAGAGAACACCTCTCCAAAGTGCCAGACGCCATCGAATGTGAGCATGTTCCCACTCAAGTCGGTTACGATGACGAACTGCAGTCAGGTCTAGATCCCGATTAGGACGACGGGCATGCAGATGAGCTCTCCTGAGACGATTTCTG